>JAJJHT010006905.1:3540310-3616453 GCA_021223865.1 Drosophila pandora | reverse complement strand
CCATTGGGTTAAAGTTTCACGCGAAAAATATTTAGAAACCCTAGAATATGTGATCATATTCTCCCTCTCCGCTCACTTACTTTGCTGAGAGAATTTTTTTCTCTCATCGACTGTCTTTGCATTTTCTATTGTTTTTAAAGACGTTGCATCTCACTCTTTTCTCAGTGTGTCCCCCTCTATCGTTGAGGAATATTTTCCTTAGTGAGTTTTTGGTACTGCAGGGCCAGTCATGAAGTTTCACTCACTGTACAGTAAGTCAACTGCACACTAAAACATTGTACAGTGCGTTGACTACTGCACACCAATTTTACTGTACTCATTAACAGCTGTACAACTATGGAATGAGTAAGACTACTGTCAATCAAAACAGACAATACTACTCTATTCACTCACACCCAAATATACTGTGTACAAAAAATAGTGTACCCACATTTAGAATAAGTGATTCATTTGTCGTTTTGGATGCATTCATGCAGAAGTCTAATACATAATATAATTGTATGTTTTAGAAAATATTTTGATTTGCGCAATTACAAGGCCTACGTATATTAAATGATGGTAATATAAACTTAGGTAGTGGTTTATTGATAGCGGCCAAATTAAATAAATCCAATTTCAAATTCAATATTTATTATGGATCAGTTTAACCCCAAGAATAAACGTAGCGGCTGGTCCAAACAATGCCTGTGCATTTGTGGATGGAACTGCTGACAACGGGCAACTAGTGGACCGCTGCGGCTAGTTACACTGAGAGAACTAATTAGTGATGTTTAAAATATTTGATGCTGGCACAAGTTCTAACAGGTAGGTTTAGATAGGTACCTATAAATTTTCTAGGGCTTAGTTGAGAAGGGGGTTGCCAAAGTTTTGTCACTCTTTTTAATAAAAATAATAAAAATTTTATTTTATCAAAATCTCGATATTTTTCGGATTTTATTGACCTTTTATATTTAGGACATGGATATTGAAAAATTTTTGTTTCTGATTTACCTTGTTGGATTTACGGCGCACAAAACTAGGAGCTCCTCCTTGGGGTTGTAATGGTACAGCTGGTTTCGGAGTAACTTGCTGAACAGGTCTTTGTGGTTTTAAAGTCAATTGTTTTAGACTGGCGATGCGCTTATCACACATTAATGAAACGTCATCAATACGCTGCAGAACCTAAAATATTAATTTAAGCTTACAAAATTTATCAAGAAATAAATGTTTACGTCGGGGATGATAAAATAATATTATATTACCGCAGCAGTATAGTACAGTAATAGCCTTGGTAATGAGTGTTTCTTAATAGACATAATAATTATTGTTTAAGTCTACTAGAGAGGATACTCATGGGTTGTTTCCTAGAAACATGGCACTGTTTTAGTTACTTTTAGCACATTTAAAGAACGTTTTATTTTTAATTATTTCGCATGGAAAAAAAAAGATATGTTGGCAGTTTTTATGAAAAAGCTCTTGATTAGGTGTCTAATAAGAAAAAAAAAAATTCAAAACAAGGAAAGTAACTTCGGGCGGAGCCGAAGTTGATATACCCTTGCAGGGTATACCCTACCCTTACCACCATAATTTCCACTTAAGGCTTCCATTCTATCTTTGGGCGGACCAGTTTAAGGTATGCTATAGTCTGCCGAAAAACATATTCAAAGTGCTGATGACATCAGGGTCGTCCCTGATGGTTAGGAAGTAGAAATTCATCTCTACTCAGATCGCGATTAAGTACCCTAAAAGTAGCCTTAAGAAGCCTCTTCAGATGACACTCTGTGTTGCTACAATCACATCCAGGGTCAAAATATTTTCTCTGTATGAGTTTGTTACTCTGATCAACAATACTTTACAAAAATTTCAAATCTTTAGTCAATATAAGAATATAATCACATCATAAAACCTCCTGACAAGGTAAAATACCGCGACGAAAAAATAATACAAGTTCGTCAGCAAAATTGCTATCAGATATTTTGGGCAAGAGGTTTTTTATATCAGCTGCTTTTATGTATATATAGATCTTCAATTATAATTAATTAAAAAAGGACGCATAATACATAGAATATTAAAGTATGGAGTAATAAAATGGAATGGAATCTATGGAGTAATAAAAAGATTTTTGGTGTTTATCCTTACAAAAGATTTTATCTTACACATATGTATGTGTAAGAAACACCAAGCTGCACAAAATTGGTAGCTCCACTTATATATCTACAACATAAATAAAACATAAATACACAACATAAATAAAAACAAATGAGCCAATATAAAAAAAAAATTCATCTGTGTGTTATTTTGTTAAACTTAACAAAATAACTGTGTGTTAAACTTAACACATTTCGTATCAAAAAAAGTGATTATGGCCAGGATTACCAGGAATAATAAAATAGTGCAAACAGACAAACAGAGGAACAAACTGCCATCATTTGAAAATAGCTGTAAAAATCTAATTTTATGAATACCTTCTGAACGAAATTTCCGACTCATCGACGCGTCTTTAGGAGTAGAATTTAACATTTTTTTACAAAGCAAAATACAAATTTTTGTAACACCAAAATATCTAAGAATTTTAAAACGTAATGAATTAATTACAATCATTTTTTCTAATTTTTATAAATACCTGAGATACTAATGCTTTTGTCTCCGGAGTTGTGCTTTCTAAAATTATTTTTTTGAATTCACTTGGACTAGACAATTTGAATTCCGATGCAGAAGCAATAAAATCTTGAAGCTTTTCAAGATCAGTAGCAGCTGAGCATTTTTCAATTCGTTGTGAGGCTAATAACTCCACGCCAATGGCACACCATTCATTTGCCTATTAAAATACGATCAAATCTTTGATTAAAGTAAACTTATTCAACTTATTCAACTAACCTTTTCAACTCTTTCCATAAGAACTCTATTTTTTATAAGAGTATCTATTCTTTGGCTAAGTTGCGAATCAATCAAATCGCAAATTCGTTTAAGCTCGTCACATTTTGGCTGCACAACCTCCCAAGGATACAGTCTTCGTGATCCAATCAGCTCCTGACCAACTACTAAAACTTTATCTGCTCGTTCTATATTAATCCGAGTAACTTCACGAAGTTCTGTAGTTTCTTGAATCAGTATGGATATACGTTCTGTGTCTTCACCAACCTCAGTCAAATTGGAAATTATTTTTAAATGCCCATCAAATATATTCTGTAGTAAATTCAGAGAAAAATTATGCAGTCATTTTCGGAAATCGAAAGATATTTACCTGAAGTTCACGAAAATCTTGCTCAAACAAGCGCAAATGCAAACATTGCTGTAACCGGCTATGATGAGTTTGCCAGAACTCATCAAATCGTCGTTCCGTTTCCTCCAGTTGAACGAGAAGTCTACGATAAATGCGATAATCATCATAATATTGAGGTTGTTTAAATTTGTTATACCCTTGCAGAGGGTATTATAATTTTGGTCAAAAGTGTGCAACGCAGTTAAGAAAGAAAGGAAAGCTAACTTCGGGCGGAGCCGAAGTTGATATACCCATGCAGTTAAGTAGCAGCTTATATTATATATATATACAGGGTGCTCCATCTTTTGTGTCGGTATGTTAACATGGAAGAACTTTGAGAAAAAACAACCGATTTCTATAAGTAATGTATGGTTCCTTACAATTTTTCTGGGCTAGTTTTTGGGCAATATCAATTAAGTGGCCACCTTTATTAGCAATTACAAAATGACTCCTTTTTTCTGCGTTTTCCATTACCTTTCCTAGCATCTCGGGTGTTATAGCGTCGATTTCAGCACGAAAATTTGCCTTGAGCTCGTCAATAGTATGAGGCTGGTTGGCGTAAACCTTGCTTTTCAGATAACCCCACAAAAAGAAGTCCCTGGGGGTATTGTCAGATGGTGCCTTTTTGCCGCGATAATTTTTCCGATATGCACGTTGAGTTAACACTATGGAACGACTGTTTTCGATGTAAAGAGTCACTATTTCAGCGCGTTGTTTCGGTGTGAAGCGATCCATGGCAAAAATTGTACTGAATTGACGTTTCCAAAACATATCTGATGCAATCGCTCGGTTGGTAAATGTGAAAGTTATTCAGCGTTTACATACCGACATAAAAGATGGAGCACCATGTATATATCGGATCGTATATAGTTGTCCGATCCTTATGAGATTTTCACCATCAAATCAATTTTCTAAAAAAAAGTTTGGAAACAGCCAAAAGCATCTTTAAAAACAAGAAGGTTTTCCATTTCCGATCGTTAGTTATATGACAGCTATATGATACAGTTGGCCGATGCCTAAGGTGGCAAATCGGATTACTTTGCCCAAAATGGAATCCGTAGAAACTCCCATCATTCTAGCTTAAAAAACAGCAAAGTTATGCCAATTCCGATTGATTTCTAAAAGCTATAGGATATAGTCGGCCGATACAAATTTTGTAGATAAGATATTTTGGCCAAATATAACGTATGTGGAAAGGGCATTTCCGATCAATCAGTTATATGGCAGCTCTAAAATATAGTCGACCGATCCCGTTCAGACTTATATACTACCTGCATGGAAAAGAAGGATGTGTGGAAAGTTTCAACTCGATAGCTTTAAAACTGAGAGACTAGTTTGCATAATTATTATACCCTCTGCAAGGGTATAAAAATGAATAAATTCGTTGGTCCAGTGCGAGCACAAGATTTAATTTGTGTGTCAAGATTTTATTTTCGAACCTTTGGATGGCACTAACGTTACCGGTGCGCTCTGAAAACTCTTTAAATTCCTCGATCATTTTAATATTATCCAAAAGCGATTCTCCATGTTTAGCTGCTATAAGTATCTCCTCCTAAAAATAAAAAACAAGTTTTAAGCACTATATTTTTTTTATAAATGGTAGAAACACCTTCAACCGATTATAGTCGTTGCCTTGAGATTCAATTAAAAATTCCGTAGCTTTTACCGAGTTGGGAAACTCGGTGTCATGTATAGTTTTTATAAATAAATCCAGTTCTGCGGAGACATGATGAGTAATGGATGAAAACTTTTCCAGGGACTGTCGATAAAAGAATAAAATTATAAATTATTTTTTTATTTAAACGAATAATGACTAATCGGCTGAGTGACTGAATTGAATTATACTTAATTATATGAAATATTAAACAAATACACAAATATGGAAATAATTTTCTTTACACTGAAAAGATTGCTAAAGAAAAATAAATTGATTGCTCTCAAATTAACTAAAACCTTGACTGAAATTTACATTTGAATTGGTAACTTAATTATAAATTCAATTTTATTTTTTTGCGTCTTATACTGTGTGGTCAATTTTCAGTTTTAACAACATCATTTAAAAACTTCGACTAGTTCCCTACTTCAGAATTTGGAAACTTCATTAAAACGAATAAGGTTAGGGTGAGACTCTTTAAGAATATGAAATCTATAGAATATCTCCACAACGGCCAAGTTAATAAAATATCAAGAATGTAAATGGCCATCCAGCTCGAACGACCAGAAAGTTTGTAGGATTAATAATAGAACCGCAGAATTAGCTAGATATTTATTTTTTTTATAACTCTGATATAAAAAAAAAGGTCTAAGGTGTAAATATTGTTGTGATCACGTGTTTGCAAACATTGTGGTTTGAAAAAATATGTTTAATATTATTTCAGTCTAGAATTATGGCCAATTCAGCAAATTTTTTATTGTTATAAAAATTAAAAAAAATAATTTTTTTATAGGTAGCTACTTACAATTCGTTGTTGGATCCACTCATGATGGGAATATAATAAAACTCCTCCCATGTCTGGAGTTAACTGTTTCACGTTGACGCATTCATGAAGATCAGAAAGCTCGGAGCAAATAACAAGTTCGAATCTATATTCGTCGTTGGAAAATTTTGAGCTTACTTCTGATATAGCTTTTTGGAACAAACCACTAGGTCGAAGTACATAAACCACATGAATAATTCCTGGAAAATAGACCTGAAATACAATGTTAAAAAATATTTAACATTTGTAATTTTTGCATATTTTTGTGTATATAATCAATGTAAGCTAACTAAAACCCATGTGCAAAAAAAAATTTTTTTTTTGTTGACCGGTGTTATCATTGTATATCAATGACATTGAAATCAAAAAGGACCAAAACAAAAAAGATATTTTGTGCACCTATTCATATGATCATATATGTGTCATGTTATATAAAATGTCACCTGAGGGTGCAGGATGGTTTGAAACTTCAAAAAAAAAAAACAAAAAAAAGCTAACTTCGGGCGGAGCCGAAGTTGATATACCCTTGCTGTTAAGGTTGTGCCGTTTGCGATCGTTCTGTCATATGGCGGCTATAGAATATAGTCGGCAGACCCTTATGAAATTTGGCAATCCGTTGGGAATCCGTAGAAAGTCCCATCTTTCTAACTTAAAAAACAACAAAGGTATGCCAATTCCAATCGTTCTATGACCGCTATAGGATATAGTCGGCCGAAAGATATTTTGACCAAATATACCATGCGAAAATCCCAAAAAACAACATAGTTATGGCATTTCCGATCAATGTTATATGGCAGCTATAGAATATAGTCGACCGATCTCGGCCGATCCGACTTATATACTGCCTGCAAAGGAAAGAAGAGTGTGTGCAAAGTTTCAACTCGATAGCTTCAAAACTGAGAGACTAGTTTGCATATAAGAAGAAACAGACAGACGGCCAGACGGACATGCTCATATCGACTAAGGAGGTGATCCTGATCAAGAATATTTCTAATTTATAGGGTCGGAGATGTCTCCTTCACAGCGTTGCACACTTTTGACCAAAATCATAATACCCTCTGCAAGGGTATAATAATAGAACATTATATCAGAAAAATCCTGTGAATTTTTTTTGTTGATCGGACTAAAACTCGCTGAGATACCGATAATCTTGTTACTTTTTATCTATACACTTTTAATTGCTTTTTAAACTCTAGACGCAGACAATTCTCTAGACAACTCTAGACAATTTTTATATTTCCGATAACACTGTGAGGGCAGATTTTACGCACCGCACTTTTTTGAAGCGACTCCGACCGACTGCCGTCACGGGATAAATAATAATTATTTCTTAACAAAAGTCTGCCTTTTTTTCAACCATCCTGCCCCCTTAAGGAGTTATATACATTGCGGTCGATCAAAAAATCGAAAATTTCTAATAAATATTCTTTTATCTTTAAGTATATGTTCCAAAGAATGTTATTCCAAATTTTCATAAAGATCGGAGCAGTAGAAGCAAAGTTACAGCGTTTTTCATGATTGACCACTAAACTATTTTAATTGTTAATAATTTATTTGCCGTGTCCTTGAACGATTCAATTTTTTCGCATAAACATTCATCTCAATGTTATGCATTTTTATACCCTTGCAGAGGGTATTATAATTTTGGTCAAAAGTGTGCAACGCAGTGAAGGAGACATCTCCGACCCTATAAAGTATATATATTCTTGATCAGGATCACCTCCTGAGTTGATATGAGCATGTCCGTCTGTCCGTCTGTCTGTCTGTCTGTCTGTCGGTTTCTACGCAAACTAGTCTCTCAGTTTTGGAGCTATCGAGTTGAAACTTTGCACACACCCTTCTTTCCTTTGCAGGTAGTATATAAGTCGGAACGGCCGGGATCGGTCGACTATATCCTATAGCTGCCATATAACTGATTGATCGGAAATGCCATAACTTTGGTGTTTTTTAAGTTAGAGGGTTGGGACTTGGTACAGATTACTCTTTGGGCAAAATAAGTCAATATGCCAAATTTCATAAGGATCGGCCAACTATATACGATCCGCTATATATCTAATAATATAAGATGCGTGGCGCCACCTAGCGGACTGCGACTGAACTGCAAGGGTATATCAACTTCGGCTCCGCCCGAAGTTAGGTTTCCTTTCTTGTTTAATAAATTTTTTCACTCGAAAAAAAAACTTTTTTCGTAAAAAATCGTCCCAGTTTAGAAACAAAATTTTTTTCAATCGTATAAATCGTTCAAGTCACCACGAGTGGCTATACTAATGAAATTGGTTTGGTTTTATGATTTCAGCTGAGCAGTTGGATCGGCATCGTAGTCACCGCAAGCCTCTTCGAAAAAAAAGCGTTTTGCGCCGATTGCAATAACTTCGTTAATTGTTAATATTTTTTCATGAGCTCAAGCTGATTTAACACATGACATATTGTATTACTCAAAATAAATAACAAGAATTTCATATAAAATAGGCTACATACTTTTACAAAAATACAAACTTTTCCCCATTTTCCCGCACCGCAATGTATATAACCCCTTAACTGCAAGGGGATATGAATTTCGGCTCCATCCGAAACAAACTTATGGTTATAGCTATATAATATAGATTTGCAAAATTTTTAAAGTTGATTTGCCTGTTTATAGCAACTTTCAACAACTTTTTAGAGACTGGTCTTGTCTACGCATTAAAACAAATAGCGGACCATTGATAAATTATTTAATTGTCTATGCCGGCTGGCTGTGCTTCCGTGGTAGGGGTAGAGCCGGCTGGTTGAATATCCGTGGCGGTAGGTTGCTGCCGCTGGTGGTCCTCGGCGCTATAGCTCCCAAGGCTCCCAAGGTTAGGGTAGTGGTAACCACCAAGGTTGGCAGCCACTGGGCAGTCGAGTGGTTGCTTCGACTTCCTTCCTTCTTCCGAAGTTTACGGTGGGAGATACTTTTCTCCGCTGTTACGGCCCTTAAGGCACGATAAATAAATTCAATAAGGATAAATGTGACGGCTAAAGCCGGAGTTTCATAATCGAGCTAGTGCTCTTTATTCCAAATCCAATTTAAAACTAAACTTAAGAAATGACAAAAGCTAATGCCTGGCCTGATGCCCGTGGCGGACCGCTGACCTTGCACATTTTGCAGAAGTCATACGATCGCTGTCAGCCAATCAGACAAAGCCGCAAATTGCACATAACGGTCCAATTTGCTGGCTAAGCTTTCGGGCCCGTTAGGCTGGAACCAACTTAAGGTGGACCACACAAGAGTGTGTTAATAATAGTAATGAACATTATTAATAATAAAAATGATTAACATTAATAACGATTAATATTAATGTAGGGGATAAGAATTTGCCTGCTCAGCCAACGCTGGGAGTTGGTTGTTAACTGATACACACTGAGCTCGATCGGTTTGAGAAAATAAAAAGAAAATGAAGCCCACACATACATATAAAAAAACACCAACGCTAGAAATTTTTTAAAAATACATACTCAAAAAAATATTTGCTATCCTCTGTATTCTAAACGTTAAACATTAAACTGTAGAACCAAAGGTGATCAAAGTTGGTTTCCAAGACTTCAATCTGATTGGGAATGCTTTCAAAAATTTCAAGCTGGTGTCTCTACTCCTCCGAAATGGCTAGACCGATTTTAGTGAAATTTTGTGGGCATATTCATTATGGCTGAGGATCAGACAACATCTATTTTTCATTTTGAAATTTGGTATCCCGTGTTCGCCGGTCGATAATTTATCAACTACGAGTCTCAATCGATCAGTTATCCCCGCTTCAGTTGTCATGCAGGTCCCCTCTTTCGATGACTTTCACAATACATTTTTTTGCCATTTTGTATTGTGTACAATCGTAGCAGTGACGGTTATACGCATTACTGCCGCAATGCTAAGAAAAGGCAAAGGGGCCAATTTGAGACGTCGAACGGTCAAATCCACAACCCCGCGACATATAAAAGCACGAAGATCAGGCGAACAAATCGAAAAAGATAATGCCCATGCGCGTAGCATTCCAGTATGAATGGTAACTTCGCAAAAACACTGCTGTATTCTGATGTTCCACGATATTTTACATAGGCTTAATCAAAAAAATGGATGCCCAACAAGGGAGGGACACCAGTTGATGCGTGTCCGGGTTTATTCAAATCAAATACTTTGTGTCGTGTATATACAGTCAATCCACTACAGACTGAGTGTTTTTATCTGCGACTGTTGTTGGTTAATGTCACCGGACCATTGTCATTTCAAGATATACGTAAAGTAGATGGAAAACAGTATCCGAAGTATCAAGACGCATGCCTTGTTCTAGGCTTGGTAGAAGACGGCAACCATTGGAACAATATGCTTGCTGAAGCAGGACTAAACTGTACAGGATCACAAATTCGTCTACTATTCTATAGTACTGACCACAGGTTTCCCAGCCCGAGCACAAATGTTGTGGTATAACCACAAAGATTCAATGACTGATGATATATTGTACCGACATGGTAAAAGATGTAACGATCTAACGGTATCATTCAGCGATGCATTGTATAATGAAGCGTTGATTGCTATCGAGGATCTTTGCATTGCTATTGCGAATTTACCCATAAGTCATTTCGGTGGGACATCACCGTATCGAAGTGCATCTGATTTACTCAACACAGATACGAATCGTGAACTACAGTACGATACTGTAGAAATTACAGACATTGTGAGTCGCAATGTTCCACTACTTAATGACGAACAAAATATTAATAACGACCGCATTTTTCTCGCAGTTGCGGCCGGACAAGGAGGATTCTTTTTTTTGGATGTACCAGGTGGAACTGGCAAAACATTCCTTATTTCGCTACTTCTTGCCGAGATACGATCAAAAAATGGCATCGCATTGCGTCTTTCGGCATTGCAGCATCTCTATTTGATGTAGGCAGAACAGCTCAAACTGATATTGAACGATCAAAATAATCCAGATGCATTGTGCAACAAAAAAAATAATCGTCTATGAGCATAGTGCTGAAAAATTTTAAAATAATTATTTGGGATGAATGCACTATGGCTCATAAGCGATTCAATTGTTTATATTCAATTTATTGAGCTAATTCCGCACAATAAAACAAATAGCGGCCCGTCAATAACAACTCCCAAAATACAACAAGAAGAAGAACAGCTTTGGCGCAGAAGCTCTTCCAAAGCTCCCAAAAGCGCATGCGCTCCAAAAATGACAACAAAGTGGCTGCGAATCTGGGAGTCAAAAGAGAAGATTAAATGCCGCTGCAGATGAACAAATTATCAATATTCTAATTAGCCTATCTGGTGGCTGCTTAGCCCAACATCCTCCCCCCTATTGAAGGGTGGGCCTTCAATAACAATTTGGAAGGGCAGCAGACACATCTTTTAAGGGATATTCCCTTAAAGATTAAAAACTCACAGGGCGAAAAAGGCACACCAACTTTTTCCAAGCCCTTGACCATGCATTGCTCCCCCCAATAGACCAATGCGGGAATCGAGTTCTCGTAACGAGTGCAGGGGGTCCGGAACGTTGATTCTTCTCCTCTTCTTCTGCATACGGCAATCCAGCCTCCCGCGATAGTACAATGCGTCCAGAAACCACCCATCCAAATAGTGTATTTTGGGCTACTGGGAGGCAGTGACCTAATTGGATTTGGCCAACTGACAATAGGTTGAAGAACAGGCTGGCTCCAATTAGCAGGTCCACACCCTGCGGTCTGTGGAAGTTGGGATCAGCCAGCGCTATGCCGTGAGGAATCTTCCATTTCGAAATATAAATTTTAAGGCTGGGCTGACAGTCCGCAATATGAGACACTATAACCTCCTCTAGGTTCGCACAATTTGTGGTTAGTCGAGACTTCACACACACATTAACGGAGGATCCATCCGAAGCAAACTCAGTGCCGCCGAGACCGGCGACCGCTACACAGCTTTTGGTGCGACGAAGCTGAAGTTGACTTGCCAGCCGCGATGAGATAAGGTGAACTTGTGAACCAGAGTCATATAACACTCTGCAAGGCAGGAAGGCACCTGATCGACCACGGATGAGGATATTGGCGGTTGGCAGAAGCACTTAAGTAGGGCGATCCTGCGTCAATACCGTGTTGATTGACTGGGACGGTGGGGTAGCAACGGCAACACCAGCGGCGGAACCCAAGCTTCGTAGTGGTGGGGAATTGTTTGAGCTGGGCAGCTGCCCGCAATGGTGCAACAAAGCATGATGTCGGCGATTGCACTTTGGGCAACGGGTAGCAGAACATCCGCGTGCAAAATGACCATCCTCCAAACATACAAAGCAGCGGGTCAGCCGTCGCACTTCGTCGTACCGTTGACTAAGTGGCAAGGCAATGAAGCTTGGACATGTAGGAAGCGCATGCGCCAAAACACCACACAGGGCGCATAGAGCTGGACGGGCGTTGATAATCATGCACGACGATCGGTTATTCAAAGATCTCCCTCGGCCCACTTGGTTAGCTGGTGGATAAGTAGCCAAAGAAAAGTCGACGCATTCAAGAGTCCGGCACCTTTGCTCCAAGAATGGTGCCATGGACTCCCAAGACGGAAGGCTGTCGTTGTTTCCGGCGAGAGTGTCTTCCAACAACAACAGAACCTGGCTCGACCACACGAAGCTGCAGGATCTCGTTAATGTGAGACTGGAAAATTAATCGCCGATTACTAAACCGATTGCGCAATAAGTCAAGAGCCACATCGTAGTTCGCGTCAGTAATTTCCAGCGCTCTCACCGTCTCCAAGGCTGACTCGCGCAGGCATGAAATGAGCCACCGGAGCTTTTCCATATTTGTTAGATGAGGATGGCTTCGCCTTGAAAAGGGCGAAGAAATCCGGCCAGTCAACATAGCCGCCGCTAAATGTTGGCATCGGCAACGGTGGTAAGGAGGGGGCTGGCTTGTATGGCATGGTTGAGACACCGGCACCGTCGAGAAGTGTGGAGTGGGCAGCAATTCTCATGGAGTGCTTGGCAACCTCCACCTGAATGTCCACCTGCACATCAGTCGCCAGCTGCGAGAATCTCCAATAAAGCTCACTACCGATCTCGCAGAAGTTGAGCTCCTCAAACTCTTCGTGAAGCGCGGTGAACCGCTCACGCAAACGCTTCTCCACTGACTCCAGCGCTATAATGGTGCCATCCTCATTCCGCGCTCCAGCCTTCACCTTATGATGCAGCGCCTCCATCTCCTGGCAGGTCACCTCTGCTCTTCTCCGCAGCATTCTTTCCCGGCTTGCGGCAGCAGATCCAATAGTTCCACATCCAGACTCCATCCCGCAAATCTCCAGCGCGTGTGAATCAAATTGAAAACCAAGAGATGTTTGTTATTTTTTTTGTTTATGAGTTTTTCGTACCGCAGTTTTTTCAGTTTCTCGGGCAATTAAACTGATTGAGCTTCGGGCGCGATCACGTCGGGGTCACCAATGTTGAGCGATCAGCTTTTTGATAGCGACCGAATTAAAGACGAGATTCAATTGTTTATATTCAATTTATTGAGCTAATTCCGCACAATAAAACAAATAGCGGCCCGTCAATAACAACTCCAAAAATACAACAAGAAGAAGAACAGCTTTGGCGCAGAAGCTCTTCCAAAGCTCCCAAAAGCGCATGCGCTCCAAAAATGACAACAAAGTGCATGCGAATCTGGGAGTCAAAAGAGAAGATTAAATGCCGCTGCAGATGAACAAATTATCAATATTCAAATTAGCCTATCTGGTGGCTGCTTAGCCCAACAGTGTTATTGTCACGAATCCCTATGATTCCTACAGATGTTCCAATTGAATTCAAACTGACTTAATTTCCAATTCGAATGGCATTCCAAGGCCAAACATAAGCTGTATGTGGCTTAGATTTGGAAACACCATGATTTTCCCACGGACAACTATAAGTGGCATGTTCTCGCGTGGGAAAACATCCAGTTTATTTGTGCTGGCTAAAGACGAATTAACCAAGTTCAATTGGAATTGTTCATTCCATTGCGCTGAGAGAATAATCTTATTCTTATTGAACTAAAAAAAAATTTTTCTAGAAAAAATATATATAGCAAAACAACGTTTGCTGGCTTTTCTTGTTATATATATAGAAAACATTTCTTTAAGCCTCTTTAAATCGATGTGTGATAGTGAGCTTACATTTATACAAAATAAAAAAGACTATTATTTAAGCAATGATGAAGAAAGAATTGACGACCCAGTCGGACTTTTCGGTGCATTCCGGCAGGCATCTTTCGTAGCTTGTTCTCACCCACCCCGAGTTGAGAGAGGAAAGTTGTTCTCTCAACATAGATTTTGCTCTCAGAAAATGGATGTTCTCTGGGCTTAGAAAATTTTCATTTCGCTTGGGACTTTGTGCGTGGGACTTTTAACTTAGTAAAAATTATTTTATGAACCATTCAACGTATATTATTTTAGTTTACCAATTTATGTTCTATAATAATTTTATTGAAGTGCAAAATTAAACATAGCTCAATATATAATATTTAATGAAAAATATTATTTATAAAAGAAATTTTTTTTTACATTAACTGATGGCAGCAAAATAATAATCCCGCGTAATTAGTGTGCGTTTTGTGCAGCGTTTTTAACCTAAATCAACCCAAATCGAAACGGTCACATTGGGTTGTTCATAGTGCGTAGCATTTGTTTATTATTGTGAAATGGTAAGTTTACTGCTCTGTTCATTCAATTATTCCTATTTTATTATGTTAATAATGATGAATAAACGTTATTTCAATAAACAAATATTTTCAGTTCTGGCTGTATTAGAAATTTGGACGTCTTAATATCTTTGTTTGTAAAAATCTAAAATAATCATATAAAACAAGAAAGGAAAGCTAACTTCGGGCGGAGCCGAAGTTGATATACCCTTGCAGTTGAGTCGCAGTCCGCTAGGTGGCGCCAGGCATTTTTTATTATTAGATATATAGCGGATCGTATATAGTCGGCCGATCCTTATGAAATTTGTCAAATAAGATTATTTTGCCCAAAATGGAATCTGTACCAAGTCCCATCTTTCTAACTTAAAAAACACCAAAGTTATGCCAATTCCGATCGTTCTATGACAGCTATAGGATATAGTCGGCCGATCCTTATGAAATTTTCTACATACGATATTTTGGTCAAATATAACATGTGTGGAAAGTCCCAACCCTCTAACTTAAAAAACACCAAAGTTATAGCATTTCCGATCAATCAGTTATATGGCAGCTATAGGATATAGTCGACCGATCCCGGCCGTTCCGACTTATATACTACCTGCAAGGAAAAGAAGGATGTGTGCAAAGTTTCATCTCGATAGCTCCAAAACTGAGAGACTAGTTTGCGTAGAAACCGACAGACAGACAGACGGACAGACGGACAGACGGACATGCTCATATCGACTCAGGAGGTGATCCTGATCAAGAATATATATACTTTATAGGGTCGGAGATGTCTCCTTCACTGCGTTGCACACTTTTGACACACTTTGAAGGGTATAAAAACCTCTTAACGAGGTAAAGTACCGGTGACGAACCTGCATGCGAAACCCACAATATCTGATATCAATATTAGTGACGAAAATATGCTATATAGGTGTACAAAATTGCATATAAAAAATATTATTGTTCGGCACGTGACTGATTTTTTTTTTTGTTTTTCTTGCACTTGCCGAACAAGAATATTTTTTACATGCAATTTTTGACACCTATATAGCATATTATCGTCACTGAAATTGATATCAGATATTTTGGGTTTCGCATGCAGGTTCGTCACCGGTACTTTACCTCGTCAAGATGTTTTTTTATATGATATCAGTTGTTGACTGAGTTGTATCATATCAGAAATGAATTTAAAAGGAAACTATTCATTTTTTAATTAAAATAATCAATATATTAGTTTGAAATTGGAAAATCACGTTTAAAATTTTAATAAGTTTTTTCGTCAAATTTCATGTACCATGTATACCACTGTGCAGCAAAACGAAAAAAAATTATTGAAAAGACTTTTTGCGCTGACTTTTTCAGTCAATCGGTCTTTTACTGAGTCTCTCAGTGCGAGTGAAACTCAAATCTCCCACTGAGCGATGTTCGGTAGATGAGAATTTCATAATTTGCTCATCGTAATTCGTTCAACAGAAAACCCAAACAAAACAAAGCCTGCTGCTCAGAGAGGAACCGAAACGGCATGCTTTGTTTCGGTTGCTCTCGCAAACAGAGCGTAAGCAAAAAAACGGTTAACAGTTATTTGCAAGCTATGTATGCTGGGGATGCATTATATAATACAATCTTATATGTATACGACAAAAAAACTGGGATGCATATATCCAGATTAGTTTAGGAGTTGAGTTGAGAAAGATCTTGTAGTACAGTCGCACAGACTATATAGCGTTTATAATCATATACGCGAAAGGTATTGACATTTTTTAAATCTATGAAATGATAGATTTCTTCTTCATTCATTCATTAAAGAAAATTGTTTCAGCATTGAGCACTCAAGGTAAACGTTCGATCGGAGCGCTTTAATTTGGGTAAGGCATCCAAAGGAGATTCTTTTTACTGGCGTACTCCCTAAGGTGTTGCTGTAAAGATGGCGATCTGCTAATCTGCGAAGAACGTCGCATATGCCTCTTTTAATTTTTTTTCCTTTCCTTGTTGTGTAGAGATTATGGCTGCTGCAGTCTACATACGATTTCATATTAAGCTGCGGGGCCATTTTTATATGCGAACTCACATACTTTTTGTATTAAAGACAGTTAATTCTGCGCGATGTCAGCTTGAGGGGTGTTCAATCATTAACACAGGCGTTTTGTCTTAAGATAGATTCGATAAGGGATCCTTGCTTATTGTATTGGTGATATGTTATTTGTCACCGCAAAATCGAAGTCCAATTTGTTTCTGATAGTTATAATTGTATTGTACCATTTCCTTCCTTTAAGGTTAACGAGACATAACCTTAAGTGGGTATGTTTGACATTGTATTTTTCTGCGGACATAAAACAATCCCCAAGTGAGTTTCAGAAATCCATGAATGGTCCTCAAAAGATTTCCCTTATCTTATTGTATTTTTTTAGATGTGGCCAAAAAGTAGTTATTGGCAAACCTGAGATGTAAGTGTTCTATGCGTTTTTTACAGTCAAGTCTCCAATCAAGAACCCTCTCTGGTTTAGTCGTGGGTTTTGTCGGCTGGATGATATGTACTTTTAGCAGTACAAGTTTATTGAAAGATAATACCTTGGGCACCATTGGAATTTTACAGTGTCCGTCATATGAATGACAGTAATGAATTGTCACAAAATGCCAAGATATACCTCAGCAATAACAGGCGCCTCAGTGAAAGAAAATAAATGGGTCAATGTATGAGCCAGAAATCGAGGACCAACAGCAGCATTATTTTAACGATACAAAATCAACAAATATCCGAGCCCAGCCATTCGTAGCAGGACTTCAACTTTCCATTCTGCACATCTCTTATCATCCTGGCCTCTCAAAACGGCCCGCAGGACAATCCAGTAAAACATTATTCAGACCTTCCAACAAGACTCTAAAGAAGAACATAAGTATATGATAGTTTCAATTTTTCCATTTTGTTGTCCCGGTGCCCACCGAGCGCTTTCTCGGTTGTTCTGGAGTGGATTTTCCATCCATAGAAGATTTCTTTTGCGATCGAATAAGAATCTTGAAGCTTTAGCGAAAACTTTTGGCGTTGTTCGCGACGCAGTGTTTCTTAGCTTTTTATGACTGTTGTTACTGTTGCTTGTCGCATGCGACTTTTCACCTTCCTGTAGACCCCACAAGCCCTTGGTGCTTTTAAGGTTGTACGGCTCTTCATATTTTGCCCCTTGATTTCATGTATATTCGCTTTAGAAATAGGGTTGTTGATAATATATAAAAATTAGGGTTGTTGATAATATATCAAAGTTAGAGTTGTTGATAATATATCAGAATATCAAAGAAGTTGAGCAGTGTATCTGAGCAGAACAAAGAGCTTAAACTATATATTAGCTTGCTTCAAACTGCGTGGGAAAGCAACCCGCCGGGCCTTTTTAATGGTGGCAATGAAGCATTTAATAACTCCCCGTAGTATGCGATACCCGTAGCCGAATGACGGATACGCATATGAAACAACGGGTTTTTCTTAAATCTGTTGATTCCCAATATTGGGCTTAGTTTTTAGCATAGCTTGCAAATAACTGTCAACCGATTCGAGCTGTCTCAAAATAAGTGTTTGTCACTGAGACTTTGAGCAAAAAGTCTGAGAGCAACCGATTGAGTTGCTCGTATACAAATTTTGCTCGCGCTCAGTCAAAGCACACTTTTTTCTGTTTTCGTTTGGTCTGCTCAGTCTAGGACCCTTTGCTTTCGTTTGACGATTCAAAAAGTCTTTTGTGCATGTATGTGTGTATGTAAAGTTTAGTGGGCTCAACTTGTCAATTTGCTTTGTAAATCTCTCGTATAAACAGTGATTTAGCAAATTTATTGAAAATGGGACGAGATCTTAATAAAAAAGTGCATCAATTTTTTATATTTAACAAAATGGACAACAAAGTTGTCCAAAGTTTAGTTGTTAAGCTTATTAACTCAAAATAAATGAATTTAAAAGGAAACTATTCATTTTTTAATTAAAATAATCAATATATTAGTTTGAAATTGGAAAATTCACGTTTAAAATTTTAATAAGTTTTTTCGTCAAATTTCATGTACCATGTGCCACTGTGCAGCGAAACGAAAACAAATTATTGAAAAGACTTTTTGCCCTGACTTTTTCAGTCAATCGGTCTTTTACTGAATCTCTCAGTGCGAGTGAAACTCAAATCTCTCATTGAGCGATGTTCGGTAGATGAGAGTTTCATAATTTGCTCATCGTAATTCGTTCAACAGAAAACCCAAACAAAACAAAGCCTGCTGCTCAGAGAGGAACCGAAACGGCATGCTTTGTTTCGGTTGCTCTCGCAAACAGAGCGTTAGCAAAAAAACGGTTAACAGTTATTTGCAAGCTATGGTTTTTAGTTAGTTTTAGTTTTAAATTAAGCATGTATTTTAATTATAATAATAATATAAATAATAAAAAAAATATAAATATAAATAATTAAATAAAATATAAATAAAAATTTTATAAAACTTGTCTTTAATTGTGGAGAAAAAAATTTTTTATTAAAAAAGAAAATATATATATATCAAATATATCGATATATTGAAATGATAATTTTTAATATTATTATCAAATGTTTTTATAAAAGAAATATCATTGATACGATATTTTTAAATTTTCGACATCCCTATTTAGAAACCGTAAAACATGGATGTTTCCATTCCTGACCAGCGCAAAAATTTTTTTGAACAGAAATTTTTTCCTGATATAGATTGGAAGATGAGGAGTTTCCGCCTTAACTAACTGCGATGAATGACTGTGGCAATGTGGAACAGCAATTTTATGGCAAGCGAAGGGGGAAAAACCTCTTAAAAGAGACATTCTTGTCACCTTCAACAAAAGTTCCAAATGTTAAATATATTATCTAAATACATTAGGAAATGTGTCTTGAAAAAACTGGGATATCTTCGCATACCATGAAGTGACAGAGAAAAATAAAATACCCTCTGCATACTATTCGTTAAATATATACAACATTAAAGAGAATGTAGCTTGTAGATCACTTATAAACCTGCTCTAAGGCAGCTAAATACCGGTTTATACATATATTGTATCGAATCCTTATGAAAACTGATACTTATGAAAACTTCAGTACCAGAGCGGTTGAAAAAAATTCAAACCTTATATGTATGTATGTACATATGTATCTTCAAAATCGCCATTGTATAACAAAACTATTTTTAACTCATATGCCTATAAAAATTTTGTAGAAGTGATCAGTTGCCTAGTTATAGATGTATGTGGATATAATATTACTTTAGAACTGCATTAAAAATCAGCTTTAAAACTGAGAGACTAGATCGCATTGAAAGGGCCAGACGGACATTTTTATATCCAGTCAGGATTCTACTAATTTTCTTATTAGTATTGTAATAACAAAAGTATTTCAACAATTAATACCTCTATAAAGAGTATGCACGAGTTTTGTCAAAACTCAAAAGGTGACTGCATACATATACATACATATGTACATAACATATAACATACCTGCCCCTATTAAAGTTGTTTGCTTGGATCGACATACATATATAATGACGACGATATATCGTGAGTAAACAAAAATCTTAAGCAAATTTTAGCCATAAATTTGGCACAAATACGATGGATAATAATTTAAGGCATCCTTCTCTTTCAGATAATTGTTATCCACATTCATATCATATTCTTATCCCCAAAAGAAGCAACAATAAAACAAAACCAAAAATGTAATACATTAACCAATAAAAATAAATAATACTACCGAAATTCTCTGCAAAACTGTCTTAACGGAAGTCCATCTGTCTTTTCGTCGATCCACAATTAAATGGAAGCCAAGATCAGCATCCTGTAATCTACATATATATGTGTGAGTTTAAATAGATAAAGCATAGGATTAAATTATTACTTACGATGGCACTGATGTAATATACAAAATTAACTTTTGATAATCTTCTTCTTCCAAAAAATGAAAATTATTATTGTCCGGGAATATAATCAAAGGGCAGCCATCGATGGAACGTCCTCCAGTGATAATAACATACTGGGAATGCAATAACTCGGCCACATCCGATATATTTAATATACCATCGCCGCTCATTGCAGATTTGGGATTAATACTTGCTGCAAGAGTGTTGAATTCTTCTGTTGGTTGTTGAGCATTAGAATTATTTGCTAAGAATGCATCTTCTGAATTAGGATTCAAATTTTTTGGCTGATAATATGACGATGCATTTGGTAGGGATTCAAAAAATTCCACCTGAATGGAAGTGTCGCTGCTTACTGAAATTTGTAAATCGACCAGGTTTTGGCTATGTATTTAGTTGTGTCTGACAGAATTTTAAATGTGATAGGCTGGATGAATCTGCATCCGTATCTGAAAATAATTATTCTTGTTATTCACACATTTTTTTAGAAATATTTTAATAACTTTTTATGAGTCTCTTGTAAACCTAAATAAGCATTTATGGTTTTTACATTTTCTATTGTTATTGCTTCTTTACCTTTGGAGTAGGGTTGTATAAAGATTTTTTTTATATTTTATCATATAGTTTTTGCCTAAATATCGAAAACACGATTTTTTTTAGTATTTTATCATATGTTTTTCCTTTATATATGGATCAGTAAGGAATAATTTTCTGTGGCCTAGAAAAAGATTCATAAATCGAATAATATTCACACTTTATTGAATTCCGTGATTTGGCTTTTCTTTGAGTTTGAAATAGCATTCACATAAGATTGACACAATTTACAAATACAAATACATTTTACATTTACATTTTACAGTCGATTTTAAAGGTTCTTGTATTTCGATTTAGTTTGTTTCGAAACAAGGCCTTAAGAGTAAGTTAGAATAGAATGAGAATGTTTGAGAAATGAGATAAAGAATAGAATGTTTTTGTAGGTTTAAAAAATGAAAAAATCAAACAAAATTATTCCATTATTTTTAAAGAAGCTGAACTCGATTGTTACAATACATTTATTGGCCAATGCTTACTTAACAAAAAAGATTTCCTTTCTCTTAACTCCGGCACCGCCCGATGTTTATGTATACACCCTTGTAGTGAGGTGACAGCTTATACTATATTTACATATATTTACATAATAAATACATATATTTAGGATCAAATACATATATATCGGATATAGTTCGCCGGTCACTCCACATCTTAATCAAAATTAAAAAAAAAAGTTTGAAGTCGATAGCTATAAAACTGAGGGACTAGTTTTGCCTAGAAACAAGGTAATCCTGATCAAAAAGATATATACTTTATAGGGTCGGACACATGGGGTCGTTGCACACTTTTGACCAAAATTATAATACCCTCTGCAAGGGACAAAGCGACAAAGAAAGCAAAAAAAAACCTTCTGTAACAATTTATGCTAAAATTTTTTGTTGAAGAGTATTTGGTGGACAATCGGATAAATTAATAATTAAGGTTCTAATAAAAATTACTAGTAGTAATAATGTTTAAGGGAAATAATTTTGGTAACAACGTTATTTTTAGTGCACATTCTAATCGCAGAGAGCGGCTCTAGTAGAACAATGGTTTGGCAATGGTTAGGTACTGTCTGTGTAAAAAGCAGAAGCCTCGGTCCCCGGGGCTTATGGCTTGCCAGCTGTGTTTTGAAGTATACAGTATCATAACAAATATTTTGACTACTCAATGCTATCTAAAACTGTTTCTATGTTCAAAATGTATCTATTGCAGATTCAGCTTGTTTAGTAAAGCTTTACAGAAATTGTAGATAGCCATGACTTTTTACAAAATATGAGATTATGAGATATATGAGAAAAACTCCAATAAATTTAATAAAATTATTTCGAGTTTTCCCTTAAATCCAAAATTTCAATAAGAAAATAAAAATCTTCCATAGGAAAATGATAGGGTAAAAATCATAGAAGACCAAAAATTAATGTAGAAAAACGGAGATTTCAACTTTGGATGAGTATTCCAAAGAAATGGTAACTGCTAGAAATCATTTTTTATTTTTAGTTGGTACACATACATTTCAAAAGTGGTTCGTACTAGAAACAATGATGGTCGCCACTACACGGCCTACATAATTCAATATACATATGGTAAAATTTGATCAATTTCTTCTCTTAGGTGTACCGCGGAAACTGTGGGTGATAGAACCTATGTTTGTTCTGGACTTTGGTTCAGGGGAGCCTAAAGGTTATGGAACAGGTAAAATTATGCGTGGAGTAAAAAAAAGTTGGATTGTAAAAAACATCTGCTTGTTTACATTTTTAGTTGGAAAATCACCAAATTGTAATGAACGGCAACTGAAAATTGCGAGTCAAACTACAAAGTCAAACCCTTACAAATATAATTGCCAAAAAGTTTGAAGGTATAGTTGATGATGGGGAATCCTAGGCGTTCAGCAATATGGCAGAGTTCCACCAATAATATAAACAGGTGGGACAAAGAGGACAATGACGAAGAAGTCAAGGAGAGATGCGAGGAACAGAAGCAGAAGTTAAATGGAAAAATAGCGTCTTTAGAAAACACAGCAGGAGTCCGACCTTAAGGTGTTTAAACACGCAGATATAATGTAGTTCTGGGTGCATCTCCCCTCCCCTGGCTACGACAACTAGCGCACCAACTACAAGCACTCTGCAAAAGCAGCAGTGTCTCGGATCTTCCGATCTTGTTTTACATGGCGTGTTCCACACTGAAGGGATTACAACCACGGCAATCGAACAAGGATACTGATCATCAAAATTAAAAGCCTCAAGTCGATAGCTGATTACTACAGCAGAGTCCGATGCCCGATGTTCGGCGCTATGCAAGTTGGTGAAGAAAGGAACTAGGAGTGTCAAGAGAGCACTGCTGAACAGACTTGTTGAGAATGTAAAAAGCGCAGACTCTACAAACGACATGCGCTCTCTGTACCAGCTACTTTTTCAAATATATATGCAACTAGTGGACGAGACATTGCATCCACACTTCAAAGATTGAAGAAATACCAGATGCAATCAGGAAACCGAAGAATAATAAAGAGGCTGGAGACGACGGCATACCTGCCGAACTTTTTCAAATATATATGCAACTAGTGGACAAGATATTGCATTCACACTTTAAAGATATATGGAATATATGGGAGATATATGGGAGAGTAGACGAATTTCAGCAGGCTGAAAGACAGAAATCATTGTCAAACTGCGGAACACCTCCAAATGTAATCTTAATGGAGAAGATTAATCTAACACTACGAGCAAGCATATAGGTTTCAGAATAAACAAAGCAAAAACCGAACAAGCTGTGGAATGGCGTTCTTTGCTCTACGTCTTGTTCATTGACTTTTAGAAGGCGTTCGACTCACTGAATAGAGCAGCAATATAGCGGGCGCTTTGCATAGAAGGGAGTGCCAATCAACATCATAAACATTGAGCGATCAACATCATAAAGCGGATGCGAATCTTGCAGAATCAAAGAATATGGAACTGCTGATAACGGGCAATTAGTGAATCGCTACGGCTAGATACACTGAGAGAACTAGTGATAACAAGATTTGATGCTGGCCCAACATCCTCCCCCATTGAAAATTCAACAAAATCCTTAGGGGCATGGGACAGCTTCTTCACATAATATTGCTGACGATCGCAAGGTCTATAACTCTCGGTTGCAGTCTTTCGTGTCAATCCAGGTCCAGAGAGCTCTTGAACCAGGAGCCAACAGAGTGGCGGGAAACGTCTTTCCGGGATTGCGCGGAGGCGCACCTTTCAATTGCTGCAGCAAACTATTCGACAATTAAAACTTAATTATCGTCAGTACGGTTAAGGTCCATTACTGGATCGGTAGCCTGAACGGTTGGAATAGCAGCCACCTTGGCAGTTGCAGAAGGCAGCAGCAGTGAAGCAGACGACCTTCCCCCGTTGGAATGTTGAAGGTTAGGTCCAGAATGGAGTCAGACCTGGGCACTGACCTAATCGGCAGCGGTGACAATAAACAAAATCCCGGGCCAGATGAAAGATTAGGAACAGCAGCTTCAGAAAATCCATTGCAGGCAACTGCCAGACGCGACGTGGAAGTCCACGCGGGGAGCGGTGGATAGCGGGGGGATAAGATGCAATTGGCTATAAGATGCAATCCTGGTTAACCAGAATTATGACTGCATGAGCGACCATTTTCCAACAGACCACCATGCACATTCATAGCCGCTATGGTTAATTCTGTTATTGACGGAGCAGTGGGACCATTGGTGCCGTCGAGACGAGTGGAGTGTTTGGGCACCCTCATGGAGTACCTTGCCATTCTCACCTGAATATCAACGCGCATATTATCGGCAAGCTCTGAGCACTTCCAGAATAACTCGCTCCCAACTGCAATAGAACTCAATCGCTCTAACTCATCCTGAAGTATGGTGAATTTCTTACGCAACAAAATTTCCAACGGCTCCAGTACCATGATGGTCAAATCGTCCTTCTGCACTGCAGCCTTGACCTTAAGATGCAGGACTTCCATCTCCTGGTAGGTCACCTGCTTCAGACTTCATTATTTAGTTTTTGTACAAGGTGCAAATAATGAAAACAACAGCAACAAGTTTTTCTTTACAAGTTTTCCTTTAAGCACTCTAATGATCACAAAACAAATCGGGCGCGATCATGTCGGGGTCACCAAATGTAACGCTATCAGCGTTTTGATAGGTTCAATTTCAATATTTATTATGGGTCAATTTACAATTTAGGGGTCAATTTACAGCCGATTAACAAATGCCTAAACTAAGAGCTTGAAGAAGCTCCACCAAAGCTCCCAAAGTGCATGCCCTACAAAAAACAACAAAGCGCATGCGAATCTGGGAGAATCAAAAATTATGGAACTGATAATAACGGGCAATTAGTGGACCGCTGCGGCTAGATAAACTGAGAGAACTAACTAGTGATAATTACAAGATTTGATGCTGGCACAAGTCCCAACAGAGGCGTACAGACATTTTTCTTTATATGTAAAGGTAGTAACATCATTCGAATGCACCCTTTGGTATGATGAGGTTGCATGGGCATCTATTGAGAGGCTAGCAATTTCGAAGAGAGAGTCGTGGATCAGTAGGATTGTAAAAGAAAAGTAATAGAAAAAGTACGATTCTGTCGCGTCTAAGAAAAGAATTATTAAGTTAAAATAAGCTGAATATATAACCTTTGTCAGTTATAATAATAAACATTTATCATACAATAAGAAACTCTTCATTAGGGGGTCATCTGAACCAATGCGCAGTATGTAAAAAGCGAATGGAAAATGGAGATTCAGGAAAAAGTTGAAGATGGCTTCACTGCCAAAAGTTTTGGTTCGCAAAACGCTGTGAAGTCCGAATTTTGATTCTTTTTCAAGGTTGAACTCGTCGCTCGTTGCTAATCGTCACAGTAGCCAAGAAGTTGCGCAGTTGATATTCCGTCGTTAAGAGAAAGTAAGCCAGAGAGTGTGGAAGGTAGGATACTAGAAAGGCGTAAGAATCGCAACCGGCAAAAACGAGACGATCAGCTAGAGAGCGTAAGCAAAATGGAAATGCCGCTTAGCTTAGAAAGCGACAATGTAGCCGAAGAAGAAAATGTAGTGGATACAAGCGCAAGGATGCAGGCGCAATGGAGAAAAAAATAGAGCAATTGACGGGATTGTTGGCTTTAAAATTGGAGTGGGAAGCGAAACGAGAAACGCAAACAAGAATGTCAGCGAAAGCGTTTGAGTATGTTGTAAATGAATGCGATGGACACTCGGTTTCAACTGCTAAGTGGTTCGAAGTTTATGAAAGAAAAGCCGAGGCGTAAGAACTTTCTGAGTCGCAGAAGTATGAACAAGCCTGGCATCGGAGAACGTATGCAACTATAGCGAGTTGAAGGATCCGTTGATGGATGAGTTTTCTCGTTCTTGGAATAGTGCAAATGTGCTACAAGAGCGTAGAAGGCAGAAGAAGACAAATGCTTAATGTGGCGCTGCAAGTGCCTGAGGGAGTTTGCAATTTACGATCGTAACCAAGCAGAAATAGGAGTATCAGGAGCTAAAGAAGCAAGCACAGAATAAAGAAAAATCGCTGCTTCAATTGTGGACATTATGGCCACTTGCGAATAGATTGTTCGGCGAATACAAAGTGCTTAAGTTGCAATCAAGACGTTCTCATCTCGCATAATTGTCCTAGCAAAGCGGGAGCCATGCACGTAGTTTCTAATCAAAACTGCCTTAAGATGATATACATAAAAAACATGGCTGTGTTATGCTTGATGGAAACAGGATCGGAAGGGTTAATAATAAAACAGCACGTAATCCAAAAAATTAAAGGAGTCCCCATAAAAAGCAGTCAAAAAGTATTACGTGGCCTGGGACATAAAGAAACTCAGCCGGTTGGATATTTTATCGCCGAAGTTAACGTCGACAACATAGACATGAGTTATGACGCATTATTGGGCTATGATTTCCATGATTGGGCCTCCTTCTGGCAATTTAACAATTATTTCAAAGCTGTAAGCAGAATCTGCGAAGTGATACCAACATGTATCTCAGGTAACAAACGTTAAGACAACCTCAAGTTACAATAATAAACATTTACCATTTAATAATAAACTCTACATATAAAATAATGCAACCTCGGTCATTTGCAAAACACTAATTTTGAAAGCTTTCCCCATCGGATTGAAGTATTGTAAATGATCATTGACTAACTTTAGTTCCGCAGTTTAATTTTTGTCGTCTAGAGAACAGAGGATAGCGAATCTGTTTTTTGAGTGTGTATTTTTAAAAAATATCTAGTGTTAGTGTTTTTTGATATTTGTGGGCTTAATTTTCTTTTTATTTTCACAAACCGATCAGTATGTATCAGTTTTTTTAATCTGTAGACAACACCAGTCTCTGAAAAATATGCTGTTTTTATCCCTGAGGTTGACAAGATTTTTATAATTCATTGAAGGAATCATCTTCGACACTATAAAGTATTTTTATTCTTTATCAGAACGACAAAACAACAAAAGTAAAGTCTGTTTATCTGTTTCTATGAATTGTACCCAAAGACTATAAAGCTACAGAGCACAGATTTTGCATAGAAGCTTAAACTACTGGCAGACATATTAATTTTTAACATATTTCAGATCGAACAACTATATATAATTTATTTATATCATTTATTTTATATCAATTAGAAGTTAATAATATTATTACTACTCGGCACGTGTGTGTTTTTTTTTATGTTTTTCTTGGACGTGCCGGAGAAGAATATTTTGTATATAATGTACAATTTGCTACACCTAAATGAAATTTTGCATTACCAAAATAGCTTTTTTTATTTAGACATTTTTGTTTTATTTTCTAAGAAAGAATAACGTAAGAATTAAACAATTTTAGAACAAAAGTTGCTCAAATTTCAGTAACAAATTTCTCCAAAATTTTTGTATACAAATTTAAAATTTTAGTTGAACAAACAATACACTAGAAAACTTTTTCATTTAGGAAATACTGTAAAAATCGTCTTTATTAAAAAACTTTTGAGTGAGAAGTCGGACGGTTGAGGTGTCAATCGACACGTATTCAAGATTAGAATGTAAAACAAAGGAAAACAAAATAATTTAATCAAGGTCTAATCAAGATCATCATGAATTAATACGAAATACGCATACGAAATAAGTTTCCTTTCCTTCTGAGCAAAAAAAAGTTATGGCAGGTTACGAACACCAATTAAAGAACTTGCGGTCGTTAGAATCGGGTTGAGCGACTCGAAGCGGCGGTTATGCTCTAGTAGTAATGGCACACGGATGCACACGAATGGCTGTTCAACTGTAACTCCACGATGCCTTGTGTTGCAGTCACGGTGCAGCCAGTACTAGGTTATGCTCACGCACCAAGCGAACTACAATCTTCCAAAATTTGAAGTTTCTTGGAGACGACGGCGGCGTATTTGTATACAGAATTAGGGAACAACCAAAGGCTAGTGAAAATCTTCCAGAATTTGAAGTTTTTTGGAGATGACGGCGGCGTATTAGTATACAGAATGGGAGAACAACCAAAGGCTAGTGAAAACCCTGAAGATTAAAGCGAGAACGGCAGTCAAATCGCTGATAATTCATCCGAACAACGTACAAGCCGTAATGGAGCAACTAAATGCGAGATCTGCTCGAGGTTATCAGTAAACGTAAGCGGATGGTGCTGTCAACGAATCCATCAGTGAGTAACATTTCCATGTTCTATGTCGCCCTATACCGGAGGTTATCGATGTGGGGCTATTTTCTTTCGCTAGGCAATAACGTTCTAGTGGACCGAATTGGGCATATATTGGCAGCCGGCTACGTATGACTACAGGGTTAAGTACCATCGGCGACCATCGGCAGCCGGATGACCAAGGAACGTGTACCTACCATGAGGGTGGCAGCCTAGTCCAGAGTTTCGTTTGATTGCTTGTTTTTTTTAATTACACCAAAGTCATCGCAGAGTTCTGCGGTCTGTACGCTGGTAGTGTAGTCCTCAGGATACCCCAATAGCTATCCTACATAATCCATTTTGTTCCCCACTTTTATAATCTACACAAATCGCGAGCCTCAGCGCGTATATTTCGTACTGCTAGAAGATTTGGAGGAATTTTCTTATTTACAGTTATAGCACCGTTACCATTCCAATTTGTGTGTGAAATTTCTGTCGCGTTTGGAAGACCCAATAGATATTCGGCTGTTTCGGCAAATAATACTTCCGGCAAAGTGAATAAAGCGAAGGACTCCATAGAAGGACAGGCCCTCATCGCAAATTAACAACACCGGTCAGCTAGCGGGCATGCGGGACGATGCGCTTGTGTTGCTGCCTATAATAAGTAGCTTCACACACTTCCCCATCCTCTAAAGATGGATGGCCCACCCGTCCGGCCAAGTTGACTAGGCAGGGTCTGGAATGCCCTCGTCCCAAGTAGGAATAGCTAGCGGCCATCCATTATCGCCACTATGGCGGCATTTCCATGGCACAATTGCCGGGTAGCGTACCCTAGGCGGCTCCGAAACAGGAACCAAACTCATATCACAAGAGGGAGCGACCCAAGGATGTGCTGGGCAAGGGCAAAGGTAACCTTGACGGCAAAGTCTTAAGGGTTAAGTGGGTGGAGGCAGCCTTAGCAGCAAAATGGTTCGAGATTTTGGCCAAGGAATCAGGTCCGCTCCAGCAAAGACGTGGAGTAATTGCAAGGCGGTGTAAAATTAAAGTCTGTAATGATAAGCGGTCCACCGAGCTGTATATAGCGACAGGGGAAAATCTAGATAGAGTCTACGTGGACGCCAAACTTGTTGCTTTATTGCAATTTTGCCGAGGTGCAATCCGCATCTTCCCACTACGAACTGACGAGTGGCAAAGGTTAAAGAGTCGTCGGTGACAGCGAGTCATTGATGAATACCTCACTGACGACAAAGAGGCCGAAAGATGGAGGGAAACTATCAGATGTCCTTTTCTGCAGACGGATTCTGCAGATAAAGCTTCACTATTGTAAAGCAGCCTCAGCTGCGCTACTGCTTCAGCTGGCTGAAGATGTAGCCGACATAGTCCTAGACCAGAATCCATGGGTAGCAGCAGGGTTTCTGGACTAGCGAACAGAGAGGGTGCAAGAAACTATTAAAAAGCTTAGTAAACTAGAGCCTGCATTTTAGATAAGAAACATCTACCTATGCAGCAGCTACGTCACGGCCTTTGAGAGACCGGAACCCCCAGACGAGATAGGGGAGAGACTAGTACAAGATGGCGCTTAACATAGCCCTCATATTAGTCAAATCCTTCAACGCTCACCAGCTCAATGGGCGAGCTCAAACACAAATGACTGCTGTGAATCTTTTTTTAATTTTCTACTCCTTTTCCTGTGCAATAGGGGAAATGACCCACCCTTTATTATTGCAAATCGCAGGGAATCCATTGATCTTACGCTAGTATCGAAACAGGTACTCAATCACTCTTGTAGATCTCTGGAAGGTCTAGGAGAAGCACTTCTTCTCTGACCAGAGGTATATCATATATCCCTTAAATTTAAAAGCAGAAGGCCAGAAGTTTTTTAATACCACAGAACGGTCAACTGGGCCAAATATTACCAAATCCTGTCGAACACCATTGCGCCACAGCCAACAGACTATCTTCATACACTCTGGTACAAGATATCACTCATGCCTGCAAAAATGCCCTCAGAGGGGCATGCCCAAAAACAAAACGAAACATGCGAAAAAGGCCAAAAGCTCTGTTAAATAGAGCTAAAGCCAGAAACGAAGAGATCCTCTGGACCGAATATAAGGCCATCCAAAAAGCGAAGCGCTCCCCACGGAGCGAGGCTTAGGAAAATCCAATCCCAATCAGATACGACTCTAAGCACAAAAATGAAGATGGTACGTGGACCAGCAGAAGTGAGGAATCTCTAGCTACACTGGAGGACACCCACTTTCCAGGTGGCACCCCATAAGCGGATGCTCCGCTCATTGCAAATGTCCCTCCTAAGAACTTCAAACTAGATATGGACCAGAAAATCCTACACTGGCCTGCCGGCCCCGACAAAGTACCTGCACAAATCCAACAAGTAGGGGACATTGCCATAAATTGGCTTTTAAATTTAACAAATCCTTTAAGCTGGGTAAACTTCCGCAAACGTGCCTCAAATCACGGATCTTCTTCATACTCAAAGTGGGCAAGCCATCACCTACTACTCCAAAAGATTTCAGACCAATCAGTCTATCATCCTTCCTGCTTAAGATGCTACAAAGAGTCCTAGGCCTCCACCTAAGATCCACCTAACGAAGAGGGTAGTGGCAAACCCTTGCCGAATGGACCAGCAGTAACGGCCTGGGAGTAAATGCGCAGAAAACAAAGTTAGTTCTTTTCAGCAGGAGATACAAAATCCCGCCCCTCGTCCCAAGATTAAACCACCAAAGGCTTTCCTTCAGCAATAGTGCCAGGTACCTAGGGGTAATACTGTACATGAAGATAAACTGAAACCTAAACATAAAAGAAAGGTCAAAAAAGGCTGCTATAGCCCGTTTCACCTGCATAAAAGCAATAGGACTCAAGTGGAGCATGTTACCCTTTAAGCTGGATCTGCACCGTCATAGTCAGATTTATAATACTGTATGGAGTACTGGCCACCATGGCTAGTCCTCAAAAAGCGAGTAGCAGCTCTATGCATCAGTGCTGGAGCATCCCTAAGCACCAGTTATGCATCACTACGATCCACCCCCTTAACCCACAAATAGAGAGGAATGGGGAGACCTAACCCCATCCCCAGAGAATACACTAAGCTTTTATACTGATGGCTCCAAACTAAACAATAAAGTAGAAGCATACTCCGAAACACTAGGCATTAGAGCCTCTTTTAGACTACCCAATCACTGCAGTGTCTCTCACAAAGAGAAGTCAACATATACAGTGTCAGCCAAGCGGCTATTAAATCGATCCGCTCGATCACCAGCAACTTAAAAACGGTCTCAGACTGTAGATCAGGGGTGCCCAGTTCCATTGCTCTCGTTCCTCCTTTTTTTTTTGATTTATAGGGCTTTGGGGATGGCTGCTCCCCGCATAGGCAAGGCAAATTACAAGAACAATTTTGAGTAGTTTAACAACATTTAACAAAGTTAGATTACCGAAAACTTTTCACTGCAAGAAATCACTGAAATCAATCACATTCTTACAGCCAGCTTACATATAGCTAAAGATCTAAAATCATTTTCGGATGGGGATTTTGTTAAAACAGTTTGTTAAAATATGTTATTTTAATTATTAATTTTTATTTTTTATCCAATTGAAAATGTTTCAATAATTTATTTGTGTAGAACGATACGAAATGAGAAAAAAATCTCGCACAGATGTATTTGTGATTTTGTGCATCGGTATTGGAGTTTGCTCTGTTATAAGCGGTGCTCTGCACGAGATGTCTAATCAATATGATATAAGCCTCATCTGGGTCCCTGTTCATAAGAACATCACAGGCTACTGCAAACAAAGAAAAAAAAGAGAAAACCAGCTTTGCTGGAAGTCCGTTCCCAATTGCCGGTTAGCCCGCCAACTCTGGCCACAGAACCTCTTATACTCTCAGCGGGGTAAGAGAGTATAAGAATCAACACGGGGCACTGACTAGTTGGAACAAATGAAAGGCGAAGGAATTCAGCTCACAACGTTGAGAAACTGTTCGGCTTCTTCTATGCCACTGCCCAGTCTCGCAGACTTCTACACCTGGGTAATAGGTTCTGTACCAACATCTCGGTGATGTCAGATAGAGATCCAAACAGGATAACAAAAATTACAAAAACTGCAAATTGGAGAAACTGTTAGACCGTGAGAGACTCCGAAAAAGGGAATACGATCTGGTTTATGGTATCACAAGAGATGATCTAAGTGTACCGGAACTCGGATACTATAAAAACTACAGAAATGCGATTTTGTACGGAGTCCAGAAGTGCATGCGGATCAAGTTTAACATTATTCAGATGGGACAACTATATCATAAACTGCTATAGAAATGATCAGGTCAACTATCTTATTCTTCAATATACCTATATATAATATATTATATAATATATATATAATATTTGTGCTGGTATATCGGCCAAACACAGTGAATCGGCTGTGAACAGTGTGTGTTCAAAAAGTAGATGTTGGTACCTAGTGCCAAGACATAATAACCCAGCTTAGATCACCTGGTCCATATTACAGATGCGAACACAGGGTGAATCGATTCGTTACTCAGTATCAGCTCATGGTACTTAAAACTTAACTGAGTCTTAAAACTCACTAAGTGTTGCTCCCGTGAAACGGACCTCCAGAAAGACCTACCTATACGAAATCTCTTGTGATATCAGTACCATCTCGTAGTACTTATACTTTACCTACTTATACCCAACCTATACGAAATCTCTCGTTATCTCAGCACCATCTCGTGGTACTTATACCTAACCAACGTCGTGTGTTGCTCTCGTGAAACGGACCGCCAGGAGAACCTATATCGGAGGATTGATACGTAACCACTGCTGAGTTTTTCTCCCACCAGAAGCATAACCAACCACCACCACCTATACTTGAGGACAACCAACCAGGACTTCAAGTATCTCACATCAACCTCTGCCTTCCCACAGCAAGCGACTGTTCAATTCGAGCAGAGCCTTGAAGAACCCAGGTAAATTTAGGCAGACTCTTTATACGTTCTTTGAATACGACTCCAGGACCTACCATTACGCCCGCGAATTCAACAGAACAGCAGATTTTTGCTACATTTGCTCCGAACCCTGTGGTACGGTGGATTCCAATCTTGAATTTGAATTCAGATTTGAAGATGCCGTGCGGACGAGGATGCCGAAGCCGCTCGGGAAGTCACTCGAGCGCTACCAGCTTCGCTGTTGACGTCCGGCAGGCTAGGAAGTAAAGGGAGCACTCTATCTTTATAGAGCTGGAAGCCGGAGAAGTAGACCAGCGAAGCTGAAGAAGGCAGCCGCGGAGCTGACCTTCTCCTGCCCTAGAGAGCTGTATCGTGCTGGGATGAAGGCCCACCATGGAGCCACCACTGGCGCCTCCCCGGTCGCTGCCGCCACTATCGCCGTCCCCGCTGCCATCGCTTATATCGCCTCGCGCCGCCGTTGCTGCTGCACAGTGGGCTGTCCTGGCCGAGTTGGCCGTAACCCAGTGTGCCATCTTCAACAGGTGTCTACCACAGTGACTCGTTACGACGAGCTGGTGGTAGCACTGTTGTTCCGGGTGGCCGAGCTGGAGACCCGGCTCACCATGCCACCATCGATGATGACGACGCTACCCCCAATATCGCTGAAAAAGAAGCGGCCCCTGTAGCCCCAGTTTCGGTTTGCCGTACTAAGGTGCGAGAGACTTGGTCCTGCGTGGTGAAGGGGGTCGACCCAAAGCTCTCAGCAATGAAGGCGCACCAACCCTTGGAGTCCGGGTGCACGAGGTCCGGGAGCTGAGGCGTGGCGGAGCCATCATCCGCACGCTGTCAGCCTCAGAGGCATTCAAAGTCGCGGCATTCAAAAAGTTCGCTGAGGTCGGACTTAGTGTGGAGTGGAACCAAGCCTCGTCTGATGGTCTTGAGTGTTGTCGATGCACAACATCCAGGGACAAATGACCGTGGCTGACTTCAATAAGTCAGTCCACTTTGTTTCGAAGACGTGAACCGCAGCTGTGGGAGGCACTAAGAACGTAACTCTGAAGGACCTTGATGTCATGGTCTTTTTGGACATTGGTCTTGTCTACATAAAGTGGTTTAGCTTCCGGGTCGGCCGTATGCCTGCCATCGCTGCGTAGGCTTCGACTACAAGGTCCAGGAGGGCTGCTTAAAGATGAGTGTGTGCCGCCAGTGCGGACAGGGGGCCATGTAGTCATTCTTTGCCTTGACGCGAACGCGTCGTCCCACCTCTTGTTTAGTCAGATGTCTAGGCAAACACCTGGTCATTCAAACTATAATCGGGGTGAGACGCTGGCCGAATGGGTGATTACCCTGGATGCGCAGGTTCTGAACGAGCCTAGTGAGTGGTACACTTTAGAGTCCGATGAGAAGGAGTGACATCGATGTTACTTTTATGTATAAGGCAGCTATGAGAATGTGTGCTTTTCAATGGAGTGTATGGGGGGGTCATGGCGTGAGTCACAATCCCAATAAGATTGTGGTGACCCATACCTTAGCCCTGGATGCGAATGTTGCGGTTAATGGTGGCGCTTTTATGGATCGAATTGGGCCCTTCATGGGCATTATGTGAGAGAAGCGACGGCACAAGTCCCGTTTAGCACCTTCTATGCTATGAATGAGGATGAGCAAGTTGCATGTCTGACTGGGGTGGGTTACTAGTGCGAATGGTGGAATGTTTGCGAGGAATCGCTAGGAGCGTCTTAAGTGGTAGACGCGTGAGTTAAAAGCCGAACAGCGGTCAGTCCGGTCTCTTAGGATGCAATTCCAAAGGGCCAGAAGGACCAATGCAGAGGGCGTGGGCCAGCTTAGGGAACAGCTTAATACTTGGGTTCACGAGTAGAAGCATAGGGTTTTGAGAGAGAAGATGGGTGGCGCTCTTTCGTAGAACTAAATAAGCACGATCCTTGGGGTCGTGTTTACAAAGTTCTGCGGGGGAGTGGGAAGGATAGGGACAGGAGTGTGTGTACCTAACAGGTTTGAGGCCAATTGCTTACAACCTGGAAGGACTGTGTGGAATGTCTATTGTGCGAATTCTTTCCTAGGGAGGACCGACAGCACTCAGTGCCGAATGCGGTGGGTGATGCCATAGTGTCATGTACGAGGGTTGCTATGTATATTACTGGCCTAATAATAAACATTCGAATAGTTATGATAAAAAATGGTTTGATTGTTTTTCAAAGTATTCTCCAGAAAACTTATATTCTTTTGCATGCGCTCAAACCAATTGTCAAAGCACTTTGTCCACTCCGATTGAGACACCTCCAAAACATGGTTTTTAAACGCTTCAACAACATCTTCTGGCGTCGAAATTCATTGACCACGTTGGGTTCATTGAAGTCATTGGGTGCCAAGTCAAGGCTGTATGGCGGATGACCCATAAATTCGACATTTTGGCCGGTCAAAAAGGAGCTGGTTTGAGCTGATGTGTGAGAGTTCGCATTGTCATGGTGCAGAATGATCCGTCTTCTCTTTTTCGAAGATTTCAGGCAAACAAATGGTTTACCACTCGGAATTGACCGTCCTGTGATGCTCAAGCGGAACAGTCGCCACATGACCTGTTTTACCAAAGAAACAGGCCACCATTTGCTTCGAAGTGTATCTTCCACGAACAACTTTCGTTGGATTTGGCTCGTCTTCGAAGACCCACACGGTCGATTGCTGTTTTATTTCGGGCTCATAAGATCCATGATCGTCATTCGATGACGATCTTATAAACGTCTTTTCAAACACCGCGATTGTATTTTTTTTTCAAATTTTTTTGCACCAATCCACACGAGCCTTTTTTTGAGCGATTGCCAAATTGTGAGGGATCCAACGAGAACAAATTTTTTTACGGCCAAGTGTTCATGCAATATCGAATGTATGCTGGTTCAAGAAATTCCCAAGGATGCCACCATCTCACGGTATGTCACATGACGATTTTGCATTATCAGTTCATGCACGGCGTCAATGTTCTCTGTAACAACGACAGTTTTTGGACGACCTTCACAACCTTCGTCTTCGAGCGAGCGTCGGCCACGATTGAATTCATTATACCAGTTTTTCAGTGTTCTATAAAATTGTGCTCCATCGTCATACGATTGCGCGAAAATGTCCTCGAGTTGCGATTTTCTGCCAAATTGATTTTTTCAAGTCACAACACAACACAAATTATGGCCATACGTCAAAAAGTTCTGAGCACGGATCTGCTAAAACATGTTAAACTTCCCAATGAAAACGTCAGATGGCGCCAGGCTACACTTAGTATGGCCTAGGACAGAAATATATATAGCAACCCTCGTATTTGCATCGGTACTGTGTGCAGTAAGTGCACGGTTCTCCTTAAATTGGTAATTGTGCAGTTGAAGTCTCTTTGTTGTAGCACATCGCTTGAGCAAAAGAGAATCCTGTGGTTGTATTTGAGCGTATATACGGCATGATGTGTCGGCTGATTGGATTGGAAGATTGCGTGAAACTTTTGCTGTTGTCTCTGTTAAATTTCAATATTAACCTATTTTTAGAAACCGTTTAACCCACAGTTCTAGGAATACGGCTGTATCTTAGTCAGAGTGCAAAAACGAAGTCCTAATTGAGGAGCTGGTGAGATATATTGCATCGAATCCGATTTTAAGGCCAAGCATAAAAAATGAATTTCACGTTAGCTTAAATAATACAGAGCGGAAGGCGAAATTTATCTATGGTCAGTCATATGTACGGAATTATATATACGTTTCCAATTTTGCTGCTTAGATCGTATTCCTAATCTTTGGAATACAGATACGTGATGATCCTTCGTCTAGGAATGCATAGATTTCGATCATCCTGCTGCCATAGCGCAGCTTAACTGGAATGATGCGAAAGAATTGACTTCCGTGGTTGTCGTCTCGATACGAGAACGAGCTTTAGTGAACGGATGTGGATCATCCCCCTAGTGGATGAGCTAGCTTGAGTGGACGTTCACCAAGCTGCGCTCTGGGAAAGCGTTTGGAATAGATGGGTTTACAGGTAAATTTCTAAAAGTGTCTGGATGTCCATTCCAAACTACTTATATGAATTATATGGCAAGTGAGGGTGCTCCTAAAGTCCCCCGATAGGCTCTGAAGCAATCCGCGGTCCTTTCGGTGCATAAGCCTCGTTCCAGTTCTTGTAAAAGTTCTGGATTGAATGCTGGTGGAACGGCTGCAGGAGAGTGTGGGCCAGATATCTGATAGGCCGTTTGGCTTCCGTGAAGGGAGGTGCGTGGTAGATGCTTGGAGGAGCTTTAAGGACTCTGTGAGATCCAGCAATTCCAAGTTCGTCCTCAGTGTGTTTGTGGATTTTAAGTGGGCTTTTGATTACATTAGTTGGGCGAGTGCGAATCGGAGATTGAACGAGTGTGGGTGCTGGGCCGTAGCTCTTTGAAAGACTAACTTCTCGGGACGAAATGCATGTGGCTTAGGTTCTTATTCCAAGCACAAGGGGGCCATGAGATTAAGACAACGTGGCAGGTGCTCACGTTACACCATTCCGACTTTCATGTCCGTTTATCTGTCTGTTTCTACGCAAAATAGTCTCTCAGTTTTAAAGCTATCGACTTGAAACTTTGCACACATCCTTCTTTTATTTGCAGGCAGTATATATGTCGGAACGGTTGACTAAATTCTATAGCATAATTTTAACATGTCATCGAAAAGTCATTGCAAATCGCACAGCAACTATTCCTTGATTTAGAAAAGAAACTTAATTAATACTAGACACCCAGAAGATTTACTACTGGGGGCAAAAAGAAAAGTGGGGGGCAACTACTGGGGGCAAAAAGAAAAGTGAATTTGTTAGTACAATTAACAAAAAGGCGGCCAGTTTCTCGACTATATGAAACCCGGTACTCATCTTTTTTGAAACTTAATTTAACATTTTAAAGTATAGCTTCCCCAAATTAATTGTGTTGTATGCTTTTCTATGTTTTGAAATAAACAACTCAAAGAATCCAATAAGGAAGCAGAACCTAGCAGTAACTCTTCTAAAAATGGTCCGAAATGGACATAAACAGTTCTGCCATCTCAAAAAAAAAATAAATTGGCTAAATAAGAATAAAGAAAACAAGGGCGGAGCCGAAGTTTATATACCCTTGCAGTTGAGTCGCAGTCCGCTAGGTGGCGCCACGCATCTTATATATTATTAGATATACAGCGAATCGTGTATAGTTGGCCGATCCTTATGAAATCCGGAACATCGAATTATTTTGCCCAAAGAGGAATACATTGAAACTCTCATCCTTCTAACTTGAAAAACAACGAAGTTATGGCATTTCCGTTCAATCAATTATACGGCAGCTATAGGATATAGTCGACCGATCCCGACCGTTTCGACTTATATACTGGCTGCAAAGGAAAGAAGGGTGTGTGCAAAGTTTCAACTCGATAGCTTTAAAACTGAGAGACTAGTTTGCGTAGAAACAGCCAGACAGACAGACGGGCATGCGGAGGTGATCCTTATCAAGAATATATATACTTTATAGGGTCGGAGATGTCTCCTTCACTGCGTTGCACACTTTTGACCAAAATTATAATATCCTCTGGAAGGATATAATAAAACCTCACCTTACTTCGACCATTTCGGACCTGCAGTTTTAAGTCGGGCGACAATGGACGCAACTACAAATACTGACGAAGGCATTGCCAAAGTTCATCAAATGGTGTTAGACGACAGCTGAATGAAAATGAGAGAGATAGCAAGGGTTATTTGTAAAAAAACGGTCACATTTGCAAAATGTTCGCCTTAACCATGCGCCATACTTACGAGCTCTGGCCCCAACCACTTATTTTTGTTTGCTCATCTTAAAACTGCGCTCAGAGGACGAAGAATTTTATGAAATGAGAAGGCAATATCTTTAGTGATCAATTGTTCTGATGAGAAAAACGCCGAGTACAAATAACGTCAGCGCGTCCCAGGAGCATTGGGAATGGCTGTAAACTTTAAGTCAATTGCAACTTCATACCTCCATGGTCCTCTCACTTTGGAGGGCTTTGGGAAAGCACAAAGTCGCTAAGCAGCTATTAATTTGATGTTTCAGCGGTTAAGGCTTAAAAAAGCGTAAACGCAGTATGAATAGGTAGCCACAGCCATTAGACGTGTTGGAACAAGGTACCAAGGTCAGGAGTATGCTTCCACCAAAATCCTTAATAATATGTCTTGAAAATTTTTCCTTTTTGTTCACCAGTGCACTAGAAATGTGCTCCCTTATATAAATTGATGGGGTTTTGAATTGCTTTGGGATTCATGTCCGGCTTCGACTGGCCATTATCGGCAAAGTCGTTCTCCGCCAAAAGAGTAAATCTGTTATTGTTGGTTTGATTATTATCATTTTCCTTGGGATAGTCCAATTTGGATTTGTTCCCAGCCTTAGCCTGTTACGAGCTCAGTATCCTTTTTACTTTGGTGTAGCGGTCTAATCCAGAGCGCCAACATTTTTATACCCTTGCAGAGGGTATTATAATTTTGGTCAAAAGTGTGCAACGCAGTGAAGAAGACATCTCCGACCCTAAAAAGTATATATATTCTTGATCAGGATCACCTCCTGAGTCGATGTGAGCATGTCCGTCTGTCCGTCTGTCTGTCTGTCTGTCTGTCTGTCGGTTTCTACGCAAACAAGTCTCTCAGTTTTGGAGCTATCGAGTTGAAACTTTGCACACATCCTTTTTTTCCTTGCAGGTGGTATATAAGTCGGAACGGCCGAGATCGGTCGACTATATCCTATAGCTGCCATATAACTGATTGATCGGAAATGCTATAACTGTGGTGCTTTTTAAGTTAGAGAGTTGGGACTTTCCACACATGTTATATTTGACCAAAATATCTTATGTACAAAATTTCATAAGGATCGGTCGATTATATCCTATAGCTGTCATAGAACGATCGGAACTGGCATACTTTGGTGTTTTTTAAGTTAGAAAGATGGTACTTGGTACAGATTACTCTTTGGGCAAAATAATTCAATATGCCAAATTTCATAAGGATCGGCCGACTATATACGATCCGCTATATATCTAATAATATAAGATGCGTGGCGCCACCTAGCGGACTGCGACTCAACTGCAAGGGTATATCAACTTCGGCTCCGACCGAAGTTAGCTTTCCTGTCTTGTTATTTTTTTTTTTTGAAAATTGCAATTGTTGTTTTTGTACTATTACTTGGTGTTCTAGTGGTAACAGATATGATGCCAATGTTGTTGTTGAGGGCTAACACTGGAGAGCGGGAGCGATGTGCTTGCTCGGGGGTTTGAGGTGTTTTTGCTTCAATTTTTATTACATGCTTGCAAAGGCGCGGAAGCAAGAACGAGCTCTCTCCAGTTGCACTGAGAGAACGATCGATGATCTGTTATTGATTTTATGTAAAAGAAAACAAAATATGTGCTTGATCGTTGGCTTCCACTCCCAGAGAGAAAGATACTCTCACTCATTTTTGCATCCAAGTGTTGTGTCAATGTTTGTGTTAAGTTACCGAGCGTTTTTGGGAGCTTTAATTAATGTTCAAAATTCAGCCTTTAAGAAGCAACAAGCTCTGTTAGATTTATATATAAATACAATTTTTTTTCTTATAACTTGATGATTTTGTTGATATACAAATGATAAGGTTGAAGACCGATCTAAAAAGTGAGTGATGCGAGAGCGGGGCTCAACGCTTGATGATACGGAGCGACCGCGAGATACCACGAGAGGGCGAGACAATGCTAGCGCATGACGGCAGATGCAGGTGGCCGATCGAATGCACGAGAGCGGGCGACGCGAATAGGGACATAAAGATAAAAGAAAGTGACGTCATGAGTTTAATAAACTATTGCCGGCCAGACTTATCAGCGGCTGCTTGACCCGACATACTCCCCCCGTTGGAAGATGAGCTTTCAACAGCATTATGAAGGGGCAGCAGGCACAATTTGTTTACTGCGTGCCTTGTAGCTCCGGACGCCGTCCTCAACAGCGTCACCCGACACACTCTGACATCGTCGTATTTATCCTCGTTGTCACTCGTGCTGGGCGATGGCATATAGCTAACCATATCGATATCGAGCCATATAGCCAAAGTCCAAGAGCGGCTTCACATCCACACTGTGTATGACCTATCGCACTAGCCACCACTGTGCAGATCCGGCCAGACGCCTCTCCATGAAATACTTCTCTTTCTCGCTGAGCCCCTTGCGGAAACTGGCAATCGCCAAGTTTTTGTTGGTCGACTCCATCCTCCCAGTTGGATTCTCTTGTCCCTGGACGTGGGTTTCTGCTTCCCAGAACTGTCGCAAAAGATGGTCGAGCCGCTCATTTAAACGCCATTTTGGGCGGATCATTCCCGACCGCTCAGCTGCCATAAGGACAGGCCCTAGGTTAGGGCCTCTGCCTACACAAACAACCCAACCGAGCCGAGTTTTTTGGATTGAGGGCAAACCAGGATTCAGATGAATTTGCCCCCACCATAATCCAGCTGCAGTTGGTTCGCCAGCCTTGAAGTGACTAGCAGCTGTACCTGCGAGCCAGAATCCAGCAGCGCTCGGCAGGGCAGTAGAACTCCGCAGCGGTTCCTAACTAGAATATAGGCAGTGGGTAGGAGCGCCACATCACCAAAACGATCCTTAGCGACGAAAGAATTGATGGGAGCGGACGCTAGACGAGAAACAGCGTCGCTAGATGCGGAAACCTCAGGAGAGGGGTGTTGGCCTTGAATATCAGCTGGCGAGTAACCACCAAAATGCAGAAGACTATGATTCCTGCCTCCACACGCATGGCAGCTTGAAGCATTGCAATGCCGAGATAGGCATTCAAGGCATTTAGACTATTATAAATATAGTCGCCTAACTTCACCTAAACGATCCTTAGGCGACAAGCTTAAAAACCTTGGCCAGGAGTGTTTATCATGTGAGAATGGCCATCACAGATCGTGCATACGGAAGATTTTGTAATCACAAAGCAGAGTTACCAGGATGAAAGGGTCTACGTCGTCCTACCGCAAGGTTTGGTGCATATGATGTCGTCGGCAAATCCATGCTCTCCAAAGTCCGGCATCTCTGCTCTAGAAAACTGGCGATGGACTCCCACGTTGGAATGGAATCCAAGGAATCCGAGTCAGCTTGCATTTCCATCTACTTAGACTGCGTGGCATCATCAACCTTATGAAACAGCACTTGCATTATGATGCAGCTAGCAATCTGCTTCGTTGTGCCCATGCTTGCAAGGGCTCGCATATGCGAATTAAATTTATCCGAAAGCTTTGAAAGAAATGCCTCCACTGCTTTCAAGGAGGACAGCAACCCTTGAAGGTCCTCAAAAAGGACAACTGCACTTTTACTCAAAAATAACTTTCTTCCAGAAGAGGCACACTGAATATATGTGTGAGCGATTGAAGCACTCTGCAAACAGCAGATATGCGCCCGTATGTTTAAAATAGATGTTAATATTGCGCGCACAAACCGAATAATGTTTTTTAATGGTTTAATTTATTTTATATTTTAAGCCGCGCAGCCCAAATTTTCAATGGAAAATTATTCAACAAATTATTAGTAAACTGTACCCTGCCACGCTTCTCTGTGGCGTATTGTGATTGGACTATCAAGAAATGAAGAACACGACAGACACGTTTTTTTGTGTGCCTTGGTACATTCATCCCAAACAATGAGCTTACATGCTCGCAGTTCTTTTCCCGAACCTGATGTTGAAGTAAATTTGAAGAAATTTATGTTCACTGTCTGGAGCAGGGCGCCAGCTTTGTGATATATTTGCCCTTTGATATTGAAAGTTGGCATGAATTCGTCAGTTACAATTTACGAACCAAATTACGTCATTTGGAAGCAAGAATTATATTTCCTAATATTTAATAGGAAATGCTTCGATTCAGCAGTGGTTCCAGCAAGCAGAGTTCGCAGTGGCTCTGGTGGTGTTTCAAGTTGACGTAATTTGATTTTCCCGCCAGAACAACACATTTCTTTCGTTTCATTATTGAACTTCAGAGCCTGGCAGCAAGTGCAGAAATGGCTCATTTGGCCAATGACGACATGGCGACTGGAGATATAATCAACAGCTGGATCATATCGAAATGCTGATTTCGATCTACTGTTATCTGTGCACGGAATTCAACAGACCTTGCCCTATCATGTTCATGTCTTTGCGAGCGAATTAAATCGATTGCTGTTGATCTTCAGGCCTAACTCCACGCCTTTCTGCTGCTTCTATGATAACGTCAATTACATAGCTGTCATTTGCGTTTTGTTATTCCGAGTCTGATTCTTTTTTGTTATACCACGTTTTATAGTGACTGACGTTTCATGTCAAGTCACACGGGAACGCTGTCGAACGGGATAAAAAGTATCCTATCTCCGTCTCCTGGCTCTAAACTACCTCCCTACCAATTTTCAGCCAAATCTGTTCTTCCGTTCTCGAGTTATAAGTGGTGTAACTAACACGACTTTCTTTTATATATATAGATTAATGTTAAGTTACCGTTTTTGGGAGCTTTAATTAATATTCCAGCCTTTAATAAGCAACAAGCTCTGTAAGATTTATATTATAAACACCATTTATTATTATAACTTGATGGTTTTATTGATATACAAATTATGGGATCTGTGCGTAGGGTTGAAGACCGATCTAAGAAGTGAATGACGCGGGAGCGCGACTCAACGCTTGATGCTGCGGAGCGACCGAGAGATACCTCGAGAGAGCGAGACAACGCTAACAGAGATAAACTAATTGCAAACATTTTGAAGTAAATTCACAGAGCGATTAAAAACGTAACAATGCGCGGCGAAGTTTAACAGTTTTTTGTTGTGTCTAGAAATGTGGTAGTCTTTGATGATCCAGACACGATATGGAGATTCAACGCAAGTTTTGTATTCTGACAGAAGATAATGAGCCACTTTATTTAAAAATGTACCCACTTCATATGGGTTAATCGGTAGATATGGATCTAGTTAAAAGTGGTGTTATTCGATCATTTTTATACCCTTGCAGAGGGTATTATAATTTTGGTCAAAGATGTGCAACGCAGTGAAGGAGACATCTCCAACCCTATAAAGTATATATATTCTGGATCAAGATCACCTTCTGAGTCGATATGAGCATGTCCGTCTGTCCGTCTGTCTGTCTGTCTGTTGCTACAAAAACTAGTCTCTCAGTTTTAAAGCTATCGAGTTGACACTTTGCACACACCCTTCTTTCTGTTGCAGGCGGTACATAAGTCGACTATATCCTATAGCTGCCATATAACTGATTGATCGGAAATGCTATAACTTTCGTGTTTTTTAAGTTAGAGGTTTGAGACTTTTCACACCTGTAATATTTGACCAAAATATCTTGTGTACAAAATTTCATAAGGATCGGCCGACTATATGCGATCCGATTTATATTTAATAATATAAGATGCGTGGCGCCACCTAGCGGACTGCGACTCAACTGCAAGGGTATATAAAGTTCAGCTCCGTCCGAAGTTAGCTTTCCTTTCTTGTTTTTTTTAAAAATGCGTCAACGTTCTTGTTTTTGTTGTCACAATGAGAGTACTAAATCAAAACAGTACAAGGTAAAGTCGTCAGGAGCCATAAAAAAGTTTAAACAACAATTGGTTGGTTGACCAATTTGTTTGAAAAGATATCGTGACAAAGATTCCGCCATTGAACAAATATTCTGAATGGAGCCGAGATAAATGAAGAGTGAAGTAGTTTATCTCGGCTGTGAATAAATTTAGCATTTTTTTTGGTGATCCCACCTGTTAGACAAATATTCATCTCACAGCTAGCCCCTAATACCTTTTGAAATCTTGGCTTATATCAAAGCCAAAACAAAGGCCGCGGATGACATGAGGAAATTTTAATATTCTTACCCGAAGCGCATGTCATTCTTCGCAATACGTTGAGATGTTCGTGACGCTATGTTCGTCTGGCTTTTGTCCAAAGAAAAAATTCGAGCAAAAGCATCAGGCGAGTTTGGCCGTCAGCCAACAGGTACTACAGGGAGAGAAACGCATGAGTTCATGTGCCGTAACTGTGTACACCGATGGTAGTGCGACTATACTCTCCACGTGAGGGTGGCTGGTAACAGGTCCCGGTAAGGTCATGTCTCTGCCGAGGATGCTGGCGAATTGTAGTCGGGCGGGGAGAAGAAAACTCCCTTCCTCAAATCACCCCAATCCAAGGTGGAACAGCATACGCCGAGAGATGCATGACCGGGGGGTGCACGGACATTAATATGCGGACTTTGGGGGACCGGCCGACCCCTCAATTTCAATCAGACTTATCATGATAAGCGGGCTATGTCATGATGGACGAACCCCTTCCCGCCTACTCGTGGGTCCAAATATAAACATGAATAAAAATATAAATAAAAACAGTGGAGAACGGAACTCCCCAAGAAAGTCCGGAAATGGGATCATGGATCCTTCAATCTCCAAGGCAGACAGAGGCCAAAGAGATGCTGGGATGGCGAAGCTCCCCACTGAGGGACAACGTCAGGAGGCGAGCTGCGCCAGTGTAGGCACCGACCAATGCCAAGGCACCGACCCCCTATGGGACCACCGAACGGTGTGGGGGGCAAGATCCCAGGATCGAGCTCCTCTTGCACCGGCGGTATCCCTAAAGAAGGTCCCGGTCCGGCGACTGCTGGCTCCTTGCAGCGGAAAGGCTCCTATAAGGATAGGAGGAGAGCGGCCTTCATTCTGATGAGGGCAGACCCATCGGCGGAATCCAACCCCGATCAGGCTGAGATAATAAAGTGGGCGAGGGAAATCCTGCCTGACTTTCAGCCAGCAAAAGCGGGAGTGAGACTGGATCCGAATAAGCCGACAGGAGTAGGCGACTCTGCCATGGATAGCGCACAAAGTGCGAAGAGGCAGAGGCCGACTGATGGTGGAACTCCCTAGCGAAAAAGAAGAAGGTGCAGACGCAACAGAGTAACAGATCCTTCGCCGAGGTTACCAAGGTTAGGACCATCATTGGGGTTGTTGACAACGGCTCCAAATATGGCCTGATCCCCAAGGAGCTTTGGCGGAGGGTGGTGAATGAGCTGCATGGGCGCTTCATGGAGGAGATGCTCAAGAGCGGAGGACCTCCACCGGACTGCGAAGACGCAGGGTGGTACCAGGGTAGCATCAAGGTGATAGCGTGCCAAGATGCGAGGTCTGTAAGCCTCTACAAGCACATGATTGCGTCGCTTGGAGATGTTTACCCAGGAGCCAGTCTGGAGGCGGTGGGCTGGGACAAGATCCCCAGCAAACCCTGGGCCCGTGTATGGCTGACAGAGAAGCCGGCGGGCCCTGCTACCATACTGGCCATGTTCAAGATGTGCAATCCCACACTCCCTACGGCGGACTGAAGGGTCGCCAAAGTGGAGTAAGCAGTTGGACTAAGAGGGCAAGTTGTCCTCACTTTAAATGAGGAGACTGCGAGGATCCTGGAGGGTGCTGGTAGCCGTATTCAGTACGGGTTCGAGCAAGTTGCGGTGAGGATCTACAAGTCGGATGCGAAGAGTAAGCCAGGAGGCATCGCCAAGAGCCAGACTTGGGGGACCGACCGAAGAGGTCCGCCCAGAAGGAATGTCAGATGTGAAGGAGGACATTCTGGAAGGGTACACCTCAGAGGAGAGTGACTTGACAAGGGCTCTTGGAGGCGTCGGTATGGAGGAGGACTCACTGCTAGGCTCCGACACTGAGGCTGAGGTCACTGTGGTAAAAAATCTAAAGGATGTCCCTGGCATTCCTGCAGATAAACCTCCATCACAGTAAAGTGGCATCCGCCGCCCTCCTGCTCCATCTCGCAGGAAGTGGAGCTGACGTGGCCCTCATCCAAGAACCATGGATCCATGGAGACAGGATTCTCGGTTTGGGGGCGTCGGATTTCAGGCTGTGCACTGCCGATATAACAGGTAAAAAGCGAGCATGCATACACGCAAAAAAGAGCCTTAATATTTTCTTGCTACCAAATTTCAGCAATGAAGATCATGTAGCCGCATCGATAGAAGGCCCGGGCGGCCACCTAAGAATATGCTCGGCGTATATGGGCCATGACCACTTAGGACCTCGACCGCACTTGCTACTCAGGCGGCTTGTGGAAGACAGCGATAGGAAGAAAATCGACCTACTAATATCGCATCCTACGCATCCTGCCAACGCTCATCACAGTCAGTGGAGAAGCACTGACACAAATGAGAGGGGTGAGTCAATCTTCGATTTTATCCTCAGCTCTAAGCTTCTAGTGGGTAACAGAGGTTCAGAACCCACCTTCATCGTCAGAAACAGAAGAGAGGTTCCTGACATTACATTATTCTCGCACTCCCTGGGTGATGCAATTACCAGCTGGAGAGTCCTAGATAAACACTCCTTTTCAGACCACCGCTACATTGACATAGCCGTAAATTTTTATAAACTTTACCAAGCAAGCAGTTCGAAATCCTAGGAAGGCAAACTGGGAGCTCTATAAAAAGATATTAGATAGATCCTCAGGTAAACCACCTTCAGAGATTATAGAGACTTACGAGGGGCTCAACGCCATGGTAGATAAGCTTACTGCGACGCGCGCAAAAGCATACCACAGGGCCTGCCCCAAGAAAAGAATAGGTAGCAGCATATCGAAGAAGCCTCCATGGTGGACCTCGTCATTAGCCCCATTCAAGAAAAATGCGCGTAGGGCCTTTAACCACGCGCACCGTACCAACACAGGCGAGGCGTGGGAGGCCTATAAAGGTGAACTGAGGCGGTATAACAAGGAATTGCGAAAGCCAACGAGGGTTGCCTGGGCCAATTTCTGCACCAACATCCAGGAGACATCAGAGGCCGCTTGTCTAAAGTTCTCTCTACTACAGCCCCCATCGTAGGTTATATTAAGAACACGGATGGGTGGTGGGCAACCTCAAGCCAGGAATCCCTGGAGACCCTTATCAACGCACACTTCCCGGGTTGCTCAACGGAAGGAACAACCCAGGTGATGCGTAGCCAGGGCCACCAGGGCTCACTCAACTACCTACTTAGTGATAGAAATCTTAAATGGGCAATAGATAGTTTTAAACCCTTCAAATCTCCGGGCCCAGACGGTATTTTACCGGCTCAGTTATCAAGGGCCGGTTTTAACCTAAGGAAATGGATCAAGAAAATCTTCAGCACAGTCTTCACTACTGGTATGGTACCAAAGGCGTGGCTGTGCACGAAGGTTGTATTCATACCCAAGGCGGGCAAACCATCCAAATGCACCCCTAAGGACTACAGACCTATCTTTCATCCTTCCTTCTTAAGACTATGGAAAGACTCTTGAGTCTCCATCTCCAACTAACCATTAACCCAAGTGACATCTTATGCTCTCATCATGCTTACAAAAGGGGCCGATCAACAGAAACAGCCCTGCACGAAATCACTATGAGCGATCAACTTTAAGGAATACGCACTTGTTGCTTTTCTAGACATAGAAGGGGCCTTCAACAACATCTTGCCGTGCTCAATAATTGATCCACTGACGGGTCTTGGAATAGACGACCGATCAATTCACCTAAAACGGCAGATCCTGGTCAACAGGAGTGTCGAGGCTACTCTTGGAGGTTCGACTATTCGAAGATACGTCAAGAGAGGCACCCCGCAAGGAGGGGTACTCTCACCACTACTCTGGAACGTGGCGGTTAACAGCCTACTGCGATCCTTAGAGGGTGGCGGCTGTAAGATCATTGCGTACGCGGATGATGTTGCTATTGCCTTCGTAGGGAAATTCCCACAAACACTATGCGACCTAATGACAGGGAAGCTCGAAGTTCTGTCGGCCTGGGCGCAAAAAAACGGGCTGGGAGTCAATCCGTCCAAGACAGAGCTCGTACTGTTTACCAGGAAGTACAAAATACCAAATCTAAGGCTTCCGAAACTCCTAGGGGAAACACTATTTCTTAGAGCTAGTATTTCGAAGTACCTAGGTATCACACTAGCCCCGAAACTGGACTGGAAGCTGTCCACCGCAGATAGGACTAAGAAATAGCACTCTACACCGGAAATGGGGAATGTCCCCAAAGATAGTCAGATGATTATACACAGCGATCATCAGACCAATCTTATTCTATGGAGTTGTGGTCTGGTGGCCTGTCCTGGACAACTCCTTATGCAGGGAAAGGTTTTGGAAGACGCAGCTCATGGCGGAAGTCTGTATAACAGGCAGTCTACGAACTACGCCTAGCGACGCCCTAGATATCATCCTTGACCTACTACCGGTAGAACTAATAGGGGTAAAGATAGGCACCCTGGAGGCAAAAAGACTGCGAGAGGCGAATCTATGGAGTAAGAATAGTTTTGGTCACACCAGACTGGACCTGCATCACTTCATGCCTGAGGGGGTACGGACTACTGTGTGCCCGTCGACCAACGCACCACTAATTACAAAATCATCATCCCCTCGAGGGAGGAATGGGATGCCCGGACACCGGTACCGAAGGGCTCCATTCATATCTACACAGATGGATCAAAACTTAACAGCCAGGTGGGAGGCGGTTACTTTTGTGAGCATTTGAGCCTAAAGGAGTCCTTCAGACTCGGGGCGGGGGTAACACTTCGGTGAAACCCTTGCCCTAGCGGTAGCACAAGGAGCCCTAGCGGCTCAAGTGGAAGCGGGGGGGTCTTCTATGTCCCCCTAGCATCACCGCCCTAACCTAACCTAACCTATCAGGCGAGTACGGTCAAGAAAAAAAATTCTTAGCCTGTTGAAATCAAGCTCCCAACATTTATCCAATCTGATTCTTCAAAAAACTAACAACTTTAATCAATCTTACCTTTCAGAATTGTAGGGGCTTACGAAGAAAGCTCCCTAGACTCCCTTGTGACCGACCGGAGGAGTCTTAATCTCAATTGACTCCAATTTCGCTTTTGAAGAGATAAAGTTATTAGAGTTTGGTGATTTCGAATATATCTGCGCTAAAGTCATAATGAGCGCTCAATCGTAATTAATTATATTTATTATATGATTTTTTCATTGGGAAGTTTGACATGTTTTAGCAGAAACGTGCTCAGAACGTTTTGACGTACGGCTATAATTTGTGTTGTTTACAGTGACTTTTAAAAATCAATTTGGCAGAAAATGGAATTGACTCGTGTACATTTTCGCACAATCATTTTTCACGGCTTTCGACGTGAATGAACATGACAAGAGTGCATTGATGAACTTAAATCTTTGTATGGCGATGGAGCACCATTTTATAGCACTGTGAAAAACTGGTATAATGTATTCAATCGTGGCCGACGCTTGCTCGAAGACGAAAGTCGTGAAGGTCGTAAAAAAACAGTCGTTGTTCCAGAGAACATTGAACATCGAAAATCGAACAAGAGAAAACGGATCATTCTGCACCATGAGTATGCGAGCTCTCACACATCAGCTCAAACCAGCGCCTTTTTGACCGGCCAAAATGTCAGATTGATGGGTCATCCGCCATACAGCCCTGACTTGGCACCCAATGACTTCAATGAACCCAACGTGGTCAATGAATTTCGACGCCAGTTGATGCTGTTGAAGCGTTTAAAAACCATGTTTTGGAGGGGTCTCAATCGGAGTGGACAAAGTGCTTCGAGAATTGGTTTGAGCGCATGCAAAAGTATATAAGTTTTCTGGAGAATACTTTGAAAAACAATCAAACCATTTTTAATCATAAATATTCGCATTTTTATTATAAGGCCAGAAATATATATAGCAACTATCGTACTAGCAACATTTGTCTGACCTGCTGGTAATTCTAGATGACTTTAATTTACCATAACTCACTTTGTCAAATATTAAACTCATCTTCTTTATCACTTTTCACCCATCATGATTTCCCGGAGGGCATGTTTTAAATGTCCCTTAGTCAAATCAACAACAAAATCCCAATTATAACAATAAAATATTATCAACAAAGCCTCTTAGATTATAGAAATATTATTAATTTGCGACAAAGCCATTTCACCTTTTTCTGGCTACAATCCATAATAATAGAATAACCATTTTCTTGTTAACGTAATATCGGAAAAATGCTTACCATTTAAATCTTAATAATTTTTTTTAAATCATCTACGCTAATTATTTTTGTACGTAAGTAATTATAAAAAAGTGCTTAAAAAATGCACATATGTACTACATATGTAAACATTGGAACTTTATCACGTCCATTTTGTTGTTTTTTAATTTTTATGTTTATAATTGTTTTGTTTTGTTTTTACGTAATGTTATTTTTTGTACCCGCAGATCTAGTTCCTTATGGTTTAGTTGCACAAAAATTAGAAAAAATTAATTGTTTATGGAAATATAAGCTTAAAGCAAAATACTAAAATATTGTTTCGTAGATAGGCAATACTGATTTATTAACGCGCATGCTCCTAAACTTTATTGTTGGCATTGTTATGAGAATATATCGCTAATACCAATGAATATAATCGAAATCGGGTTTAACCATAAATACTTCATGTTTAAACTTCTTTGTGTTAGTTGTCAAGATTTCTCGCGAACTACACAACCGATCTTAATGAACTTTTACACAGGTCTTTGAGATATCATTTACAAGGAATTGAACGAAGGATTTTTTTGTTAATTATAACTATTAAATACAAAATCGAGAAATTTTTGAAATTTTAATTTCTTAAAAACGTCTTTATAAAAACGTCTGTCAAAAATACAACTTTTATTTGTTTCCCCTTCGTTCAATACCTAGTTTATTGTCTTTACTAAAACATGTATTTTTTTTTTTATTTTTGATGATCCTGAAAAAGTTCTGCTGTCAACGCCTCCGATATTTTTGATATTTCTTAAATTTCACAAAATTTTTATTATAATATGTATCTTTTACATAGTAAAAAGTTTTATGAAAATATTTCTGTTTTTATATGCAATAAAACTATTGGAAAAATTACGCAAATTACCCATGTAACTTCTTAAAGAACCAAGGGTGTAGTATTGCTTTACTGCTACCATAAAATTTTTACATACGTTTTAAAGACATTCTTCAGTTCAAGGGCAAAATACAACAATTTTCAACAGAAAAAAAACATATTTTGGGGCCTTATATGGGACTCTAGAAGATAACTTATATTTTAAATCTAAAAATAACTCATATTTTATTTTAAATAAATTTTTAGACGTAAAAAGTATTCAAAATAATTCCAAAAAAGTAAATCTCAGATATGTAAAAATATTTTTCCCTCTTGGTAACTGTTTATGTTGAAGGAGCTAAAGAGTCAGTTGCGTCACGTAAACCTCTAACTTTAGTGCAACGAATATTATGTTTACAGTTTTAGTATTTTTTGGTTAAATGTATGGTAACAATGTATTTTCATCACTTGGCTACATTCTGCTGATGAATTAGGTTATTTACTTTAAACGGAAATAAATTGAAGTAACTTGGATTTTTTGAAGTCGAAAAGAGCATGAGTGTTAACGATGAAAAAGCAGTGGACAGCGATGAAGATTATTGTATTGAGGGCGACTGTGATGCTAAAAGTAGCGAAAATAGCGACACCAGCTCTGACGAATCGGATGGATCAGAGGTGAAAGAAAAAAAAAATATTTCTTCGTTTATACATCAAGATGAAGAGGGTAGCAGCCCCACGTCTCGGAAGACCAGACAGGCAAAAGGCTCGAAACAAAAATTTAAAAACGAGAAAGATGAACTTCACTCAGATGAAGAGGCTGATAAATCCAGATCTAATGCGCTTTGGGCCGATTTTCTTAATGACGTTGGGTCTACAACAGAAACCCAACAGAGAAACCCAACGGAAACCCAGAAAAAAATACCTGTGGAAACACGGTCGAGCGGACTACCAAAAAATGTGAACATGGCTGAGGAAGGGCTGTCTAGTAAAAAGAATATAGAGAAAAGAACAGTTAAACGACCCACAGGACTGGGTGGTGTCGGTTCTTTCATAAATATATTGGGTAAAAAGAAGAAAATGTCTGTGTTGGAAAAGTCGCAAATGGATTGGAATACCTTTAAAAGCGACGAAGGCATAGATGAAGAGTTACGTACACACAATAAGGGCAAGGAAGGGTAGGTTGATTTAAACTAAATTTAAATTTTTAACAATTATATTTAATAATTAAATTGTCGCTTTAGATATTTGGACCGCCAAGACTTTTTACAAAGGACAGATATGCGTCAATTTGAAATTGAGAAGAGCTTGCGACAATCACGTCGAAAAAAATAATCATCTCTTAAGGACGAATTTATATTCATCCATTTTGCTTAAGATAATATTTTATAGAATAATATAACTATAAATAAGCTAAGGATTAATATAAATTACATTTATTTATTTAGGGTCGATGGGAGAAAATCGATTTATGATACCTCAAACCAAAAAGGAGATTTCGGTTTAATCCGACGACCTCTGAATTCCGGAGCCTGGTGGAAACGCCCTGGCAATTGTGTACTAGCATTGATTTTTCATATCCTTGCAGAGATCGGAAATGTCATAAACTTCGTGGTCAAAATTTATATAAAAAAAATTAGTTTGATTCTGAATTTCTTTAAAGGATCGGCCAACTATATCCGATAATTGCGATATATTTAAAGCTCACAGTCTCAAAAAGTACCCACATTTTTTACTCGTGTGTAATGCCTCAAATTAGGTTTATATGCTTATGTTTACATATGTTATTTACATTTGATTAGTCTCCTATTATTTTAAACAACCCATATTTGATTTTTTTTTAGCCTGCAAATTAAGACTCATTCGTATATCTAAACCCATCTTTTATAAAATGGATGTAAAAGATGGAATTTTGTTCATCTTTGGCTTCAACATATTCTTTTTTTATGGGATTCCCAAGGGGTTTTGGGGATTTTAGTTCCCCTTTTTAAGATTCAACGTTTTTGACTTGGATACTTGGCGAAGCTTGGAGGAGATGAAGCTCTGGTGGCGGTGGTCATCCTCGGTGTGTAAACGGTTGCACAGACTATGTTTTTTCACTACAAAGGAAATATTTCTCTTTAGCCAAGATCCTTTTAGGAATTAAAAAGGAGACACACCATGAGGCGCTCCTCCTCCTCCTTTCGTAAAAGCTTTGGACAGCTCTGGAAGGAGAGTAAAAAAGATTAAGTTAGAATTGTTTGTCTCTAATTTTGTAAGATTATGTTCACTTAAGCTAGTAAGATTACTTTCCAATTATTCAATTACTTTTCAATTTCAATTGTTTTAAGCACCATAGGATTGAATTGAACAATTGAATTGAATTCAATTTCGAATTTTCCACTCTTCATAATTTTGCAACACATTAAGGGACAAAAAAATGTCATCATTTTGCAAAACATTAATGGACAAAACCTTTTTAAAAAAATTTCTTTAAAAAAAAAACGGTGAAATTTCTCCATTTTTCCGGGGCTCATTTCCAAGGCTGAGGTCCCAAGGTTGTTCATAATAAATGATCTGGTCCAACTATACAACTTTTTACAATTTTTGGTAAATTCTCCAACAGATGGATAAAGATATTTTATTCAATCATGTTGTATTTTGTTCGACCAAAACAATTTCGAACATTTTCAATAAACCGGCTCCAAAGTTAATTTAAGTGGAACCACAAAAATTTGTTCACACTAAAATAAACTGTTTTGCGTGTCAAACCTGTTTTTCGACTTGAGTACCAGGGCTTTGAATTCAAAGTTATCGATGTTATGTCGATACGAAACACGGAGTGCCAGACTGTTTTTATATGAAAGTTTGGAATAAATTTGATTAAAATAAAATGAATAATAAACTCTTTTGTAGAAAATATTAATATTTGAACAGATTCAGATTTCAGCAGAATGACAGACAGATGATTACGATAGTAGATTCAGATTAGCTGGCTGCTTGCAGTCAACTGCCCTACAATCAAAGAGTTTTGAATTTAAAAACGAAAAAAATTACATTAGACAAAGGAAAAATTGGCATCACTGGCTGTAACCGCAGTCTTCGTTTCAAGAGGTGGGGAAGTGCAACGAATATTAGAAAAAATATAAGTACAATTATAAGTATAACTATGTAAAGTATTTTGGAGGTTTGTAAGTATTTGTTCTTTATTTACATTAGTGTTGGACGTCCGAGCGATTATTTAAACGTAACAGAAACAATCGAAAGCGGGTGCATACAACTTACATTTCGTTAAACAGCGCCAAGCGAACCAATCGTTAAACCGTGGAGAAACTTCGTCTATGCATCGTGCAAGCTTCAAAGAAAAGTGAAAAGTCGTGTTTTTTGGAGTCTCGCGGAAAGTTAAAATTTTGTTGAAGAAAATTTTTGCCAACTTAAATAATATTCTAGATTCCATAGTAAAAAAAATTCTGCAATCTTAATTTTCCGGACGAAAAAATAATGACATCTTAAATCTTTGGTGAACAAAATTTGTCAATTTAAAATAAACAAATTTCCCACTCGGAGGGGAATATTTAATCGTGTTTTGAATAAAAATGACTCGGTTTTAATTTCCCCAATGGAAAATATAATATTAAATAATACGTCTGCATTGGTGAAAGTGTGTTAACGTCTTTGAATACAAAGAGCGAGTTGAATATATCACCTGAACAACTTTACTATAAAAAGCCTGCCTTAAAGCAAATCCAAGTCTATGCATATGCATAGAGGCCTTTAAGTTCAATACTCGTACTAGACTACTAAAGGTACTTGGTTTGGGTAAATCTTTAAATTTAAAAAATTTGTACACCTGATAACTCTCGATTGCTTACAAATTTGCCGTTTCAATATAAGGCGGGAGATGATTAAAAAAAAACTTAAATTCATTTTACGATTGGAAACAAATAGATATTAAAATACAAAAATTTTTGAATGAATATACAAATTGCATTAATACCTTTTGTTTTATCTTATGAGTAAAAAGCTTGAAAATTAGGTTGAAAACAGAAACGCCCAACTTTCGGCAAGGTCAAATCAACAAAAAAATAATTACTACAGAGTAAACAAAAAAGCTTAAAAGGAAGCTGAAACAAAAGACTTAAGGTACGCACGTGTTCGCTCGTACAAATGGCATAATCTAATGTCAAAACGACTAAATGAAAAATGTATTGTATTCTTCTCACTAATTTTCGTCTACAATTTTACAAGTGCGGTTTTCTTTTTAAAATGTCAGGTAAAAAAGAATTTGTGTAATCTATGTTAAATGTTAAAATATGTACATACATGTTGTGTCGCGATCGTAATAATAATCGTAGTGTGCGATATATGTATATATGTACATACATACGCACATATGTATGTATGTTCTTACATAAAAAAAAACTAATTTCTTTGGCTCAAACTACAGTGGTGATTCGTAAATATACATATGTATGTTCGATAATCGTCCTTTAGTGATTTAAGATAGGAAAATCTTGCCGGTTCAATAGAGTAACTACCCTATAAGTTTCAACATTATAAATACTTATAGGAATGGGTTAAAAAAAGTACCGCTTAAATATTTTAAAATGGAGCTATACGGATCATAAAATGGTTAAATAGGTTTATTAATTTATTTATAAAAGGCTAAGTACATACATATACATATTAGGAATTGAATTTCGACACACTTTTAGGCGATTTTAACATGAAACAAATGGTTATACACGAACTACATAGATGGGTCGGTTGACTCACACCTTGCTGCAAAAAGTCTGCTTTCACTTAAATTTATGAATATACATATGTATGTACACAGGGTCAACTGTTCTTCAGACGAATCTGTGGTTTAGGTTAGATTGAGTACTGTTGCCTTCTCGCTTTGAGAAGTTTGCATGTCAAGTAAAGATATACAATTTGGTTTGTCTTAATTAGTTTTAAATGGGGAATTTATGTTGGCGCATTAACAGTGATAGTTGAGAATAAGTTTCAAGCGTATTTAAACGTCGGCTCTGTCCAATGCTTGCCCTCCTTACGGCTTTGGCTCAGCAAGTCGTTGCGTCGTTGCCTTTGGTGTGATATATGTATGTACATACATACATATGTCCATATGTATCGTTTTCGAAAGCCGTATAGAGCATGCACTTTCATTTTCTTTTGGACGCATTGAACTTACATACACTTTTACATAATGCCGAAGTTACTAAACCAGCTTTTTCTAATGCGCATGCAACTACAATAACTTAGCTGCACAGGAGCATAGTTGTGTTCCTTTAACCAAAATAAATAAATTATCTATCAGTTTCTATATACACAAAAGTAGAAGTAGATTTTTATGAAAGTTTAAGGTAGATTTTAAATTATCCTATAAAAATATGCATCAAAAATATAAAAAAATACAGACTAATGTGCATATGTATATACATATGTATGTATAAGATATTTTGACCAAGTATAACATGTGTGGAAAGTCCCAACCCTCCAACTTAAAAAACACCAAAGTTATGACATTTCCGATCAATCAGTTATATGGCAGCTGTGGGATATAGTCATCCGATAGACAAATAAAGTAAAAGTTGAAATAATTTACTCTATATTTTTAAGTTAATTGCACACATCCATACATTTACAGGCTCAAAAAAAATATTCCCCATGAAATATACACATCCATGTATGTATGTATGTATGTATGTGTACGTAACACCAAGCTTCACAGGTGGCTGCACGAAATTGGTAATTGGTAATTGCGAATAATAAAAATATTCTATCTGGGGACTAAAATATGTCCACTAGCCCCAATTTAGTGATTCAAAATTTTTTTACTTTCACCCCAATTTGTCCCAAACCAAACGACTTTTGGAAAATGTTTCGTCAAAAATTATCTAATTAAAACAATTCCTTTCGATTGGTGTATAATTCATTAGGATCGGATGCGTACAGAAAATTTTTGATTTTTTTTTTATGAAACAAAAGAAGAGTTATTTATTTTTATTTCCTTTATCTTTGAAATTGTGATATAGGAGTTTTCGTACGATTTTCTGTGCAAACTCCTACATTTCGGCATTTGAAGGAACTATATCATATAGATTTCTACATTTTCTTAAAATAATTACTTTAATAATAGAGCCTAAAAGTAGATGGCAGAACGTGCAAATTTATGCAGCTCAACGCCGGGATAGTCGGGATATACATATAAGCTTCCTTTGTTTGTTTTGGTAAAAATAAATCCCAAACCTCAATTGTTTCTTGGATAATTAAATCTCAAATACTTTTCTTTTATTAGAAATTGTGATGTTCTTACCAAAAGCGTCGAATAATGGGTTTAGAATTAATGTATCAGTGTTGACGTAACTTTAATGATTCCTAAAACTTTCGCAAAGACTAAAGGAAACTTTCTCCTTAATAAATGTGGCATTTCGAATTTCACTTAAAAACGAATTTAAAAGCACATACGAAATATTGCTGACATGCTCGTTTGACTCGTGCGTATTCCCACTTCCCTTTATAGTATAAAGTGATCAGAGTACGCAACGGTGATATCTGTTCATGATGCGTGATGGCTATAAACCTGCTAACGAGGATATAAAAAGAAATACAACAATAACAAATTTTTTGTTACGTGTTTTTTTGGAATATGTACTCATATAATATATTCCCAAAGGTAGAAAGGGATATTTTCTGCTATGTTATGCATATGTAAACAAGAAAGGAAAGCTAACTTCGAGCGGAGCCGAAGTTGATATACCCCTGTCAGTTACGTAGCAGCTTATATTCCTATATATATGTATATCGGATCGTATATAGTTGGCCGATCCATTGAATCTATTTTCTAATAAAAATGTTGGAATCAGCCCTAAGCATCTTTAAAAATAGCAAGGTTGTGCCATTTCCGATCGTTCTGTTATATGACAGGCTTAGGATATAGTCGGCCGACCCTTATGAAATTTGGCAAATCGAATTACTTTGCTCAAAATGGAATCTGTCTTATCTTTCTAACTTAAAAACACCAAAGTTATGGAATTTCCGATCAATTATATGGCAGCTATAGGATCTGTCTATATGTGAGGTGATCATGATCAAGAATATATATTTTATAGGGTCGGCGGTGTCTCCTTCACTGTGTTGCACACTTTTGACCAAAATTATAATACCCTCTGCAATGGTAAAAAAACGCTCGTTTAATTTTTAAAAGTTAATTATTATTTTTAAAAAGTTATTATTTGCACGAATAAAATTATTAAGACAAGTAATATAAGGCTAAAATCCTAGCTAATATGATTTTATTATTTGTCGGATCAATTAAACTTTTTTTGCGATAATTGGAATGTTTAAGCCTTGTAAATGAAGAATTGAAATGATTAAAAAATGTAATAGCCTTTTCTTCCGAATTATAAGAACGGAAAAAATTGTTCATGTCTTAAGTAGGAAGTTGACAAATTTAGAGACATATTTTTTCTAGAACTATTATTTATTTTTATTTTTTTTTTTAATTTTTTTGCAGATTCAAAAAAATTATTATATGTTAAAAAATTAACGTAATTATATATAGTAATTATAGTATACGATACCTCCCTAAAAAGTGTTTAAAATTTTCAATTTTTGCATAAAAAGTTATAGTTTTTTATACCTTAATGAACTATTAACTTAGGTTACGGATACGTCACTATATTTTTCAAATTAGCCTTAGTTTGAAATTCTGAACATATAACTAGCGGCAAGTTCTTCGGAAACGACAAGTAAAACTAATTGTATTAGTAAAGCTTTTTGAGTATATAAAGGGCATTTATTTTGTAAGTCTCTCACGGACCTACACTAAAAGCAAGGTCACTTTAACTTTACTGCTCACTGACTTTTCACTGACACTGTGCGTATATTTCAAATTCTTTAGTTAGTGATAAACAAAATAATTATAAATACATTATTTCATTTCGGGTCGCAAACTAAACGGTCCATTAAACGGCTTAAACACCTCGCGCATGGAGTTTAAAAATAAAACAAAATAAATAAATTCGTGAAGCTGCTCGTAGATGTGTTCCAATTACTGATCTGAAGTAGAAGAAAGAGGTTTATAAATTGTTATACTGCTATATTTGGTGTTTAACGAAGCTTATGTACTAAATAGTATATAAAACGTTTTTGCAGCATCATGCATCGAATAGTAGTATTTATACTAATTATCTGTACCTGCTATGCACTAGCAGCGGACATATTAATGGCTACGCAAGGTTTGTATTTAAATAAGTGAAAAAAGAGGAAATTTAGGTGCATTCTATGTTTTCAGGTGGAACAAAGTCACACAAAATACCATTTTGGGAGCTGGCTAAAGGACTTATATCCAGGTTCGTATGACCAAATATTATAGATTTAGAAATTTAGGTATTTCATCCCTAATTTTCATTTAGGTACAATTTAGGAAAAACTAGACTGCTAGTCCAATCGGTTCAAAACCCATTTTTTATACCCTTGCAGAGGGTATTATAATTTTGGTCAAAAGTGTGCAACGCAGTGAAGGAGACATCTCCGACCCTATAAAGTATATATATTCTTGATCAGGATCACCTCCTAAGTCGATATGAGCATGTCCGTCTGTCCGTCGGTCCGTCTGTCTGTTTCTACGCAAACTAGTCTCTCAGTTTTAAAGCTATCCAGTTGAAACTTTGCACACATCCTTTTTTCCTTTGCAGGCAGTATATAAGTCGGAACGGCCGGGATCGGTCGACTATATCCTATAGCTGCCATATAACTGATCGGAAATGCCATAACTTTGGTGTTTTTTAAGTTAGAGGGTTGGGACCACACATGTTATATTTGATCAAAATATCTTATATACAAAATTTCATAAGGATCGGCCGACTATATCCTATAGCTGTCATAGAACGATCGAAATTGACATAACTTTGGTGTTTTTTAACTTAGAAAGATGGGATTTGGTACAGATTCTATTTTGGGAAAAATCTGATTTGTCGAATTTCATAAGGATCGGCCGACTATATCCTATAGCTGCCATATAACTGATTGATCGGAAATGAATGGATAACTTCGTTCTTTTTCAAGTTAGAAGAATGGGACTTTCTGTGCATTCTAATTTGGATCCAACTTATATAATCTGCCAAATTTCCTAAGGATCGGCCGTCTATATCCTCTAGCTGTCATATAACTGATTGATCGGAAATGCTATAACTTCTTTGTTTTTCAAGTAAGAAGGATGGGAGTTTCAATGGATTCCTCTTCTGGCAAAATAATTCGATATGCCAAATTTCATAAGGATCGGCCAACTATATACGATCCGCTATATATCTAATAATATAAGATGCGTGGCGCCACCTAGCGGACTGCAACGCAAGGCAAGGGTATATAAACTTCGGCTCCGCCCGAAGTTAGCTTTCCTTTCTTGTTTTTACTTGTTATTAGTTTTTTTTTAAGTTTTTTCTATTTAACTTATTGTACCCTCTCAGATGTTAATACAAATTATGTCAAAACTGCAAACTTTTTGGATGAAAACCATATTAAAATGAAATTAAATCTGATATATATCCACTCTGATATATCCCTAAATATAATCTGTCATTGCAACTGTAGTGACCCGAAGATAGCTTCCCTTTCTTGTAGAACGGGGAAAATATAAATCATAAAAGATTAAAAATAATTATTTAAAATTGCAGTTATCAACATTTTTTAGTTATTTCGCAATTACGTTAACTACGTTGATGAATTATTTTATTTGGTACATTTTCAATGTAAATTTTTCATGCTAAAAATGTACGCACCAGAATAGTTTTTGTTTACGTAATAAGGTCTCTTTGTTCGGTTATTACGGATCTTGTGAAAGTATTCTTTCATTTTTATTTAATATTTTTTCATTTAAAAATAACAACAAAAATCATTTTTTACAGTATCTGATAAATAAATGTTTTTTTGTTATTGCAGAGGTCACAACATTACTTTTCTAAACGGATTTCCAGCAGATTTTCATGTTGAAGGACTCCAAGAGGTGACACCTGCTGGTCTCGTTGAATATATACAGAATTATACGAATTGGGACTTATTGGGTTCACGAATGGCTGGTGAGATGCCAATAAAACCTTGGGATGGACTACGATATGCCTTTGAAGTAAGTTTACTGTCATGTTTACTTTAAGCTTACGTTAGGATAGCCTCCACTGTGCAAAAATAATTTTTACAAAAGAAATAGCAAATTTAGTTGTATACCCTTGCAGAGGATATTATAATTTTTCTCAAAAGTGTGCAACATAGTAAAGGAGACATCTCCGACCCTATAAAGTATCGCGGACAGTAGTCCGCGCGTAAGGACGGACTCTATATAACAGAGGAATTAAAAATTATCTGTGAGCGTGCGGTCTGAACGAGTGATATACCAATTTTATCAAATTGGAGATAGTGGCGACATTGGTGTCACCAGATAAAATATTTTAATTCATTAAAATATATATTATTAGAAATTNNTATATTATTTTATGTTATAATTTTTATAATTTTTTATACATTTATAAAATTTTTGTATCACCAAAATTAATAGTGGATTTTTTGGGCATGCCGAGTTTGCCACCATTATTTTACCTCCTGAAGAGGATTTTTTAATTGTCAATATATGTATATCCATCTGGCTGTGGGTCGGTCTGCTTCTTTCTACGAACTAGTCTCTCCGTTTAAAAGCTAACAACATAGGGCCAAATTTCATAAGGATTGGTCAACTATATCCTATAGCTGGCATGCAACTGAATGATCGGAGATGGCACAACCTTGCTATTTTTAAAGTCGCGATATACGACCAGATATATATAATAATATAAGCTGCTACCTTACTGCAAGGGAATATCAGGAAAAACTCTTCAGCATAATGAAGATTCTAAATCTTAGCTCTTAAAATCAAAAAATTTTTTTGTAAATTTATTAGTTACTCAGATTTGGAAGTCAGCCAAGGGTTTGTAAAATCGTTTTAAACGTATTCGTTAATAATGTTTATAATTCGCACTCGTATCAATTCTTAAAACCTATGGTACCTATAAAACCTTTAAAAAAGTTTTTTTTTAAATTTATATGCCAAACTTTTCTATAACTAATTTATTAATTTCAACCAAATCGGAACATTTTAAGAGAAGCTATAGACTTTTCATTTTGCTTCCCGACTGGATTGTTTGTTATTCCAAAACATACAAAAGTATGCAACAAACAATTTTTTTGATAATATATACTTTAAATGGTTAGTTACATTTTGGGAGAAAAATATGAGTACCGGGTTTGGGATAGTAAGGGTATGGATTCTATTTAGGCCAACACATCCGATCGACCAAATTTCATTGGACGACTATATTCTATAGCTACCGATCGGAAATGGCATAATAAAACGATCAGAAACTACACAACTTAACTATTAAACTAGAAAGGAAAGCTAACTTCGGGCGGAGCCAAAGTTGAAATACCCTTGCAGTTCAGTGGCAGTCCGCTAGGTGGCGCCACGCATCTTATATTATTATATATATAGCGGATCGTATATAGTCGGCTGATCCTTATGAAAATTGGTAGATCAGATTGTTTTTCCCAAAATAAAATCTGTACCAAATCCCATCTTTCTAACTTAAAAGACACCAGAGTTATGCCAATTTCGATCGTTCTATGACAGCTATAGGATATAGTCGGCCGATCCTTATGAAATTTTGTACATAATATATTTTGGTCAAACATAACATGTGTGGAAAGTCCCAACCCTCTAACTTAAAAAACACCAAAGTTATGGCATTTCCGATCAATCAGTTATATGGCAGCTATAGGATATAGTCGACCGATCCCGGCTGTTCCGACTTATATACTGCCTGCAAAGGAAAGAAGGATGTGTGCAAAGTTTCAACTCGAAAGCTCTAAAACTGAGAGACAAGTTTGCGTAGAAACAGACAGACGGACAGACGGACATGCTCATATCGACTCAGGAGGTGATCTTGATCAAGAATATATATACTTTATAGGGTCGGAGATGTTTTCCGACCCTTCACTGCGTTGCACACTTTTGACCAAAATTATAATACCCTCTGCAAGGGTATAAAAAAACGTTTGTGACTTGGCTAAAACATTAAACCTGTGTCAACGCTGAAATTTTTAATCGTAATTGCGTTCAGCTGAATCGAATTTAATCGAAACTAAATCAACTAAATTTTGTTTACTTTCACCAACATTTTTCTCAACCAATAGATTTTTTGCAAATGTTTGCACACTCACGCACACTAAGGTTCGTTACCTACGTGAACTGCCGTCCACAGTTATGATGTATATTTTCTACCAGCACCAATACCCAACACAATCTGCTTATGCCTGACCGTCAGTCCTTCTGTTCGTATGAAAGCGTAAAGGAATGGACATGTAGATCAAATCTAAAACACAAGACAAAACACTACAATAAGAAACAAGACAGAAAAGCTACATATCTTCGGGGGGAGCTGAAGTTAATATGCCTTTGCAGTTAAGTAGCCCCTTATATTATTAGATATACCTCCAATTGTATATAGTTGTCCGATACTTTTGAGAATTTCACTATCAAATCAATTTTCTAATAAAAATGTTGGAATCAGCCCCATGTGTCTCAAAAAAAATCAAGGTTGTATCATTTCCGATCGTTCAGTTATATGATAGTTTTGTAAATTTGGTCTATGCCTAAGAAGGTCCCGCGCGAAAAAGTTTTGAAACTTTAGGTGTTCCGTGCCGCTTTAAAGTTCAATTTTGATCGGTTTTGTATTTTTCCCTCAGCCCCTTTGGCCACAAAGTGTTACCGATTACCAATTCGTTATAATTTCAAGTGAGGGTGGGAGAAGGCGTGTCAGGCGTTTTTACACAAACTTCATCTGCGTGGGTACTATACGCGTGGAAGTGCCAAGTCTTATAGATCATCCATCCGCGCGTCCTAAAATACTGCATGGCAATATGGGAACAATAAATGAATTGGCGTTCGAGATATAAATTAGCTATAGAAATAGTTTGGTATCAAAATTTTTTTTAAATATTTTTCTCTACCGCCTTAATATGACATTTTTCGTGACAAACATCACTGTGGGCGGCAGTACACGAGGTGACGACACGTATGCCTTGGCGTGCCCGAGGAGACACTATATACATATAGCCGAAGAATTAAAAATTTTCTGTAGGCAACCGATGTAAATGAATTGTATACCAATCGAAAGGTATTGTTTTAATTTTTGTCCAAACATTTTTCAAAAGATATTTGGTTTGGCAGAAATTATGGAGAAAGTAAAAAAATTTAGAATCACTAAATTGGGGCTGGTGGAGACATTTTAGTCCATAATTTATATTCGCATTCTACTCTTAAATACGCGTCGATTGTTACAAAATTTATGTATTTTAACATGTATTTTTTTCTTGGCAATCGTAAAAAAAATTGGAGATGTTTGTTACTATCATATGAGCAACTATTGTTCTTCAAATTTTTGAAATACCCTAAGCTTACGTTAAAAAATTAAAAAAACATTGTTAATTAAAATCTTACACCGTTGAAAAGGTTTTATAAATATCCATTTCACTTTCTTTAAGAACAAACTTTCTTAAGACCTGAAGACCTTTTAATATTTGACTAAAAAAATTCACTGAAAAGAAATTTTTTTTTTAAGAAAAAAAAATAGTTTTTTAAAATTGGCTCATTTGATCTTAATTATCTTGCACGCGGCCCTGCAAAAACAACAAAAAACCAGAAAGGAAAGCTAACTTCGGGCGGAGCCGAAGTTGATATACCCTTGCAGCTGTGCCATTTCCGATCGTTAAGTTATATGGCGGCTACTGGATATAGTTAGCCGATCCGTATGAAATTTGGCAAATCAGATTATTTTGCCCAAAATGGAATCTGTACCAAGTCCCATCTAACTTAAAAAACAGCAAAGTTATGCCAATTCCGATTGTTCAGTTATATGGCAACTAAAGTATATAGTCGGCTGATCCTTACGAAATTTGAATAGAATCTGTACCAAGTCCCATATTTCTAACTTAAAAAACAACAAAGTTATGCCAGTTCCGATCGAACTATGACAGCTATAGGATATAGTCAGCCGATCCTTATGAAATTTTGTACGTAACATATTTTAGTCAAATATAAAATGTGTATAAAATCTAACTTAAAAAACACCTTAGTTATGGCATTTCCGATCAATCAGTTATATTGCAGCTATAGGATATAGTCGACCAATCCCGGCCGTTCCGACTTATGTACTACCTGCAAGAAAAAGAGGGATGTGTGCAAAGTTTTAACTCGATAGCTCTAAAACTGAGAGACTAGTTTGCGTAGAAACCTACAGACAGACGGACAGACAGACAGGCGGACTGACGGAAATGCTTATATCGACTCAGGAGGGGATCCTGATCAAGAATATATATTTTTTATAGGGTCGGATCTGTCTCCTTCACTGCGTTGCATGCTTTTGACCAAAATTATAATACCCTCTGCAAGGGCATAAATACTTATTTGTCTATCGGTCGACTATATCCTATAGCTGCCATATAACTGATTGATCGGAAATACCAACTTTGGTGTTTTTTAAGTTGGAGGGTTGGGATTTTCCACACATGTTATAATTGGTAAAAATATCTTATGTACAAAAATCATAAGAATCGGCCGATTATATCCTATAGCTGTCATAAAACTATCGGAATTGGCATAACTTTGGTGTTTTTTAAGTTGGATAGATGTGACTTAGTACAGATTGCATTTTGGGAAAAATAATCGGATTTGTCAAATTTTATAAGGATCAGCCGACTATATCCTATAGCTCTCATATAACTGAACAATCGGAATTGGCTTAACTTTGTTCTTTTTGAAGCTAGAATGATGGGACTTTCTAGGGATTCCATTTTGGACAATCTAATCCTATCTTTCATAATATGGATAATCTGGTTTCCCACAACTACGAAACAATTTTGGATTATAAATAGAATTTTGGGCAATTTTTTAATAAAAATTTGTAAACTAACCAAATTTCAAAACCTTTGTTAATTGAAAATATACGTATAACGTATTAAAAAGCTATCGAAAAAGTCTTTAAGTCTTTGGAAAGGTTTTTAATTATTCAACCTTCTTTAATGTCAAAATCTATGGAGTTAAAAAACCAGAGTTTTTGTGTTACTAAAATCGTCACTAAAATTGATATCAGATATTTTGAGTTTCGCATGCAGGTTCGTCACCAATACTTTACCTAGTCAAGAGGTTTTTTTAAATTATTTAAAATAAACTTGACTGCGCTTCAATCATAATTTTCGCGTCATTAAAAATCTTATAGCTATATAAGATTCATTCATCAGTAGTCTCTGATCGAGAATATCTCTGATCGAGTCACATATATTCATACAAAAACAATGTACCCTTGTACTCTACGTACTCTTGTATTCAAAATTTAATAAATCGACAAGAACGTAATTTCATTTTTATTTACAGTCGTGTGATGCTATGCTTGGAGATGCAGAGACTAAGGAGCTTGCGAACCGTACTTTTGATATGGCCATATTAGATGGAGCTTTCCCAGAATGCCTTTTAGGTTTAGTGTATCAATACAAGATCCCATTTATGTACATAAACACAGTGGGGTTTTACACGGGCAGTCTCTCAGTTGCAGGAAATCCAGGAAGCTATGCCATAACCCCGAACTTTTATTCTCGGTTTACGGATACTATGAGCCTATACGAGAGAGCTATCAACACTGGAATGCAGGTTGGACAAAGTCTAATGCATATGGTAAAAAATCTTATTTGCCCGGATCTTACCAATTGTTAAAATATATTTTGGTTTCAAGTACGTTATGCGACGAACACATCTGGTATTGCGGCACCACCTGGGCACCCATTTACCACATCCCTATGAAATTTCGAGAAATGTGAGCTTCATTCTTCAAAATGGACATGCTGTGGTATCCTATCCGAGAGCTTTCAATCCGAATGTGGCTGAAGTTGCATGTATTCATTGTAAACCACCTAAGAAGCTTCCCTGGGACTTGGAGGAATTTATTGGGGCGTCCGGGGCTTCTGGATTTATTTATGTTTCTATGGGATCGTCGGTAAAAGCAGCGAACATGCCGGAGACGCTTCGTCAAATGTTGGTAAAAACATTTTCTCGGTTGCCGTACCATATATTATGGAAGTATGAGGGCAGGGCCGCAGACATGCAGGATCTTACTTCAAATGTAAAGCTCTCAAGATGGCTACCACAGCAGGATATTCTTGGTCACCCAAAGCTTCGTGCCTTTGTCACTCATGGAGGTCTGCTTAGCATGTTTGAAACTGTTTTCCATGGAGTGCCTGTTGTAACAATGCCAGTATTCTGCGACCATGATGTCAATTCAGCGAAAGCAGAGGTCGATGGTTATGCTGTAAAACTGGATCTTGAAACATTATCGGCGAACCAGCTTTATAAGTCCATCATGAAAGTGATTCATGATCCCCGTTATAGAAACGCAGCTCGATATAGGCAAAAGCTCTTGCTTGATCAGCGCTCAACAGCTCTAGAGACTGCAATTTATTGGACGGAATATGTCCTGCGTCACAAAGGAGCATTTCATTTACAAGCTCCTTCTCGAAATATGTCGTAAGTAAACATTTTTTCTGTCTCTATAATGTAAATACACTCACTCTTTTTATGTTTTAGTTGGTGGCAATACTATTTAATAGATGTAGTCGTGATGTATCTTCTGGCACTTTACACTCTGATTCTATTACTTAAGCGCCTGGATTTTCGAACTGACAAGCTACGAAGCCTTCCTACATCTATGTCCTCTTCATCAGCAGAAGTAAAAAAAAAATTTAAAAAACCATAACCGTAATATTCTGGCAAATTTGAACATTTATGTATATGTTGATCTTAAAGGGGTTAGATGTGATTTTTACGTATTTGATAGAAAAAAATCGAATCCACCGTGGATTCTTTTTTTTAATATTAACAATAACAAGATAATTATGGGATAAAATTCAAATACGTAAACTTTTTACTGTTGTGACATAAAATAAGCAAACAGAAATTTTACCATGGATAATTGAAACCAAAGTATGCAAAAAAAATTGTTAAATTAAATTTAATTACAATAAAGCTTAACTTGTAAGTTTTATAAACGTAAAGATTTCTTTTTTTTATTTTCTTATCAAATTAGATTTTATCATAAATTACACAGGCCGACATAATCAATTTTTTTTTTTTCCTACACTCATAGAACTACTTGCTATATATTGGGCTCCCCTGAACATATAAAATATATTTGGTATATAGATATTATAAAGTATATAAATAGAATAAAGTAGGATCCTATTGCATAGAGGGTCGCGCCTTATTTGATATTCAAGAAATCCCTTTTTTGAATAGGTACCTTCATGTTAAAAAAAACTTTTTTAAATACAATGACGAAAAATTTATTTTTTATAATAAAGAAAATATGTGGTTCTAAAAATAAATTTAGCCTCTCAAGAACATTACTCTAACGAATTATAACTTAATATTTTTAAACATTTTCCCCTTTTAGCTAATGCTTAAACATTAAAAAAAATTGTTTCTGTGTAATACCAAGCTGGACAATGTTCAAGGTCGGCTTTTGATCTCACCTATAAGATAGTTAATAGTTCTACGTAAACAAACAAGAAAAGAAAGCTAACTTGGGGCGGAGCCGATGTTGATATACCCTTGCAATTAGTTAGCAGTCTATTTTATATATATCTATCGGATTTTATAATAAAGAGCTTTTTGGAGCTTTTTTAAAAATAGCAAGGTTTAGTTACTTGGCAGTTATAGGATATAGTTGGCCGATCCCTAAAAAAATTAAATTGAATGATATTAATTAAATATTATGAATTGTTGATAAAAAATGTTGGCCAAAACTAACATCAATGGAATGTCCCAACCCTCTAACCTAAAAAAACACCAAAGTTATGGCATTTCCGATCAATCAGTTATATAACAGCTATTAGATGTAGTAGATTGGATATATACTGCCTGCAAGTAAAAGCGGGATGTTTGTAACGCAGTCCGCTAGGTGGCGCCACGCATCTTATATTATTAGATATATAACGGATCGTATATAGTTCACCGATCCTTTTGAAATTTGGCATATCGAATTATTTTGCCCAAAGAGGAACCCCCATTGAAACTCCCATCCTTCTAACTTGAAAAACAACGAAGTTATAGCATTTCCGATCAATCAGTTATATGGCAGCTATAGGATACAGTCGGCCGATCCTTTTGAAATTCAACAAATCAGATTGTTTTTTCCAAAATAGAATCTGCACCAAATCCCATCTTTCTAACTTCAAAAACACCAAAGTTTTGCCCATTTCGATCGTTCTATGACAGCTATAGGATATAGTCGGCCGATCCTTATGAAATTTGGAAAATAAGATATTTTGGTCAAATATAACCTTTTTATACCCTTCCAGAGGGTATTATAATTTTGGTCAAAAGTGTGCAACGCAGTGAAGGAGACATCTCCGACCCTATAAAGTATATATATATATGTATATAAGAATATATGTATATATTATACTTTATAGGGTCGGAGCTGTCTCCTTCACTGCGTTGCACACTTTTGACCCTAATTATAATACCCTCTACAAGGGTATAAAAATGTATTTACACAGGTTGAGTAGTTTTCGAGAAATCGTGTTAACCTATTTTCAAAACATGGTTGTTAAAAAAAAAATTTTTGACAACATTCTAGAGATTTTTTATCATTTAATGTGATAAGAAAAATAGAGTGTCTGAAACCGCGAAACCCATGTAACCAAGTTTGTTTTTAAGGCCCTGAAAAGGCGGTAACATGATTTTCAATACTGCTGAGATAGCAACATTATTTCCTTGGTGTTTTGGGGGTGCTATGAACATATATAGGGACGGGGATGATTCTACAATGCTTTAGAAACATATGGCCGTAATAAATATACCCTGTAAGGTTAAAAAAATTCCTAAGGAGTCACTAAAAACACGATTTATTCCAAGTTGTATTCCAAATGGCGGCTAATTCTAAATAATATTCGTTATATAGTGCTGAGCTCCTTAGTTTTAGTTACTTAAGTTCTAAAATATATGATCTTTTATTACGACGCCTAAAATTTATTTTGAGTAATTATATAACAGAAATGGGAGATACTAACAATATTTTAGGAACTCCGTCTGAAACTGGGCTGAAACTATCGAGCTTAAGTATCCCTATAATCCCATAAAAACTAAAAAGATGAAGCTTGGTGGAAAATAATTTTTTTATTTGGCAATTTGTTATCTTTTGTCTCAAACTAAAATTTGTTGGGAAAGTTAAAATAGAAATACTCTTAATAAAATAATAAATTCAATCATTTTATGTTCATATGTTTGTATATAAATCGTCTTCCCGCTCATTGCGGCGAGCGGTTGGTTCGTCACATACATACATACATGTACGTGTACGTACATAGACTTAATGAGGACATGTTAAAAAGAAAAAAAAAAAAAAAAATCCACTGGTAGACTCGTCCCATAGATACTTACAGTCGACAGATGTTTTTCGCTAAATGAGGAATTTCATGCCGTGAAGTCCTATTGTCTTCTGTACCCTGAAATCGTTTCCTCTTTATGAAATCCTTAGCCATTCAGATACATATGTACATATATACATTTTGAACGTTTTTTCGTAGAAATAAGTAATAAATTTCAAAATAAATCCACCTAATGTTTCTATTTTTTAATTCTTTTTCAAATGATTCTTAACAAATTTCCAATACAAATATAAATATAACGATAATAATTCACTATATATAGAATATTTTCATGTAAATAATTGTTATATTTCAAACTTTTTTACAGAAGATAATGTCTGTATGGACATGAATGCAAATGCAAATCCAATATTGTATCTTTCCTTCAAAATCTATTAAAAAAATTTTAAAAAGACTGCAGGCACAGATTTAAGAACATACTTGAGAAAAATTTATTCAACAGGAACATCAGTCTAATATTTTAAGAACGAATTTCCATCCATTTTCTTATTTATATACTAGAGAGAGGTAAAGACTGAATGCCGTTTAGAGAAGAGAGTAGAAGAGCGAGCCAAAGGTTCTTATATGGCATCAAGGGTGAGTGTGCGAGGGTGTGCGTTTTTTCTTTACCGAGACACACATAGTCGGAGCTAAATGCATCATCCGTTTTAAGTCAACACCATTATTCGAGCTATGGTGGTGGTTGTACAGACAAACGATAGATTGGAACAGAAGTTGAAAAACCAGAATTCGATGAAGCCATAGATACGAAAACTACAAAAATACAAAACAGTTTTTGAAGATACGCACACTCGGAAGGTGAGACTGACGCAAATTTCAGAATAGCATTGATTGATATCAATGCTAAAGTGGCGTAAGCGGTTTTGCGGTATATATAAAAATACATAAATATATGTACATGTGAAATAGTTGTGACTGTGCTCGTTGTCTATCTAACTACAAATTTTGATTATATAAATTTATTGTTCTTCACTACACCATGGATTTAAAGTCAGTCTCAAATATTGTGTTTGAAAACGGAACACTACTGGGATCAATGCCCGAATGTCAATCCAACAGGCATTGTGGAGCGTTTGTCATTCCTGAAATCGTAATAAGTTCCTGCCAAAGCAACAACAGCCTTCACAGAGTTCGCGAAGAAAACAGAATAAACATAAATTCAATTCATAGAAAACTTAGCACCTGCAGCGAACAGTGTATAGTAGGTTCCGGCCCTGAAATTTCATCAAACGTGCTCAACGCAAGCCTGAGCTCAGGATCTGATTCTGTCTGTAAACCCGAAAAATGTTCGGACGGAAGTACTATCACTGCCAAGGATACACGTTGCTCGGCATCATCCGAAACTACCGTAATGGCCGCTCTGGAGATCGGATATCCTCCCCAATATAGTTACATATACAGGGATCGTCGACAAAGCCATGTGGATAGCACGGTATCTCTTAACACACCGGTGCAGCAAACGAGAAATACATCATCAGAAGAAGATCGTACAAGTAGTATACGATATTTTCAGTACTGCCAACACCGACGTGGAATCGCGGAACAGAATCCACATCATGACCACAGGTAATCTAAATCAATTTAAATTTAAATTTATATTTATAAGAAATCTATTCGCAATTAGGAGAGCCGAAAAGTTTTTTTTCCAAGAACAATAATTATATAATATTTACATACATATATTTAAAATAATATTTAATAATCGTTTTTAATGATCAACTTTTTAATACATTATTGGATATTTGATTTTCTATTAAAAAAATGCCTTCTCTCTTAATACTTTATTTAAATACCAATTATACTATTTAAAATATCAAGAAATCAAGACACTCCTGTTTAATGTATACTTTAAGGCCCATAAGGGCCTAGCATCTATTAGATACTACCACACCAGAAAAAGTCTATACTTTGCTAGAAGACAGATTTGAAAAAGTATAATTTTACCTACCTGCTACCTTCCTTCGATTACTGCAGTAGAGTAGACCCTAGGTAGATAATAGTCATCGTGGCAAATCTTACTCTCATTCCTTCGTATATTTTTGAATTTTCAGCAATATGATGAACGTAACTGTACCTCTATCCGGAAATTCTTTAGTGGCCGGTAGTCGCTTGTTTAGTACCATTAGTACTAACATAACTGGGTCGTCCAACGATGTTCCGATAGGAGGATGCAGTTTTCGAAAGTGGTTATTACGTCCTTCTTTGCCATTTGTGATTGGTGTCTTTGCACTTGGAGGAGTAGCATGCACTCTTGGTGGCATTGTGCTTGGAAGTACGGGTCTTTTGGAACACTCAACTCAATACTTAAGCGCCGCGCTTTTAATGATTGGAATCGGAGTATCATTAATAGTCATTTCAGGTGCTATCTGGCGGTTAAGTCTTCTTGACGACGCGGATGATTGCAGCTGTCTTAGGCGTTTTGAAACTTGCCACAACTGCCACAACCCTCACTGCAATAATCGACAGGTTCGAGATGGGTACATTTACACAGAATTTCAGCACCGACCCCCACCGCCTTCCTATCTAACTTCACTCAACGAGTACACTCTTGTTTACTACCCCAATGTCCATTCTATCGGATTAAGCACTCCACCCCCACTGTATCGTTCAACATACTCGCTCAAGTAAGCTTCTTAATATTTACATAGATTTGACACATTTAACTAAATTATCATTTAAAAAAGTTACAGCGTTTTAGGACCAATGGTCCACCCTGCAGGAATATCTCAGTTGCAAAATAACACGTTATTTAAAGATGATCGGTCTTCGTCCAACGCCATCAAAAAAGTTAAATCAAGCGATCAGTTAACAAGCGCAGATATCTCTGAAGCTGGACTACTAATACAGGAGACTGAAGAATATACAACAAACTGAGATTATGCTTTTATTTAAATATAAAGTTATAAGTTATAAGTAAATATATAGTATCTACTAAATACTTCTAAAAAAATAAACTTATCCACATAAATACGTAAAATGCTGATAATTTATGAAAGATTTGACCTAATCGTCAAAATTGTATAAAAACTGAATATCATAACATATGTCTCATACACATATATTAACTTTTTTAGTTATTAATTGTTTACTAATAAAAAATTTGCATACCTTTGTATGTTTTGAATCAACAAATAGTAGAAGAAACGTTTCTCAAATTTTAGTAACAAACATACCCAGATTTTTAAAAAATGTTAAAAGACAAAATAAGGCAATCGCGCATGGGATAATTTCAGTGTAAAAAACTTTACAAACTTGTATCATTTAGGAAAGTTTTTAAAAATCGTTTTTCTTTAATAACTTTTAAAAGGCATATCGGATGGTTGAGATACAAATCGACAAGTGTTTGGGAGCTGAATGTTTATAACAAAAAATATGGGGGGTGACTCCAATGTGCCCAACTTGATGAATCAAAAGTGCTATATATTCACACAAATTTCTCCCAAGCCGTTGGCTTTTGGCAAATGTTTTGATAAAATTGATCTAATGAAAACAATACTTTTCATTAGGTATATCCTTTAGATCGAACGCACGCAGATAATTTTTAATTCTTCGGCTTTATTGAGTTTACATTAAGAAAAAGCATTTAAAAATTTGTACTTAAGTTAAGAATTTTGGAATTAAGAAAAGTCGTTCTGGATCGACTTCCAAGTGCGCTCGCACTTACTTGGATTAAGAAGAAACTCTTTTCTTTGAGGGTATTTGCATAGCATACGTACAGCTAACCTCCCGCCCAACCAACCGAAGGGCTCTGTCGTATAACGTACGGCTGAACGCGGGGATAGATCCGAGAGTAAAGGAAAGTGATTACGATAGTGATTGTGATTTCGAAGAAGAATGTTGCTCAAAAACGGTGTTTGAAATAGAAGATTTAAATTTAGAAGTAGAGCTAAGTAATAAGTTGGGATAGAGACCATTTTAGTGCGAAAATAATACCCTACAGGGATACTGGGCATATCATAACATTAATATAAGTGAAGTAATATAATGAAACAGTAATAATGTTCCCATTTACAAATCGCACACACGACGCCTAATATTAACAATCTTATGTCACCATTGTGGCCGTTTTGATTTAGCTTAATTTAACATTAATGCCCAAAATGGACATATATATTGATAGTTCTTTTTTCTGTCGTAATGAAATTTAAAAAAACAAATTTCTGATTGGAATGATAGTGACTCAATAAAATTATTATAGACCATAAATTATAAAATTAAAATAATATAATATATCATATAAAACAAACCTCAAACCTTTCCGCATGTCAAGCCCAAAATATCTTATATTTATTTTGGTGACGAAAAAATGTTAGCTGTACAAAATTGCACATAAAAATATTATTACGCGCATGTGCAAGATTTTTGACCCTTGCAGAGGGTATTATAATTTTGGTCAAAAGTGTACAGGATTAGTAAATCCTAA
>JAJJHT010006905.1:3515458-3539976 GCA_021223865.1 Drosophila pandora | reverse complement strand
ACCACTAACCATACAACATATAGACTTCACATTTCATACAACGAAAATGGACGCAAAAATTTCTTGCGACAGGCCCCCGGAGGCCCCAGAGAGAATCTTACTCTCATTCTTACGCTCATACTCTCATTTAACTTTTTTGGTTGTTCAGTCGCAGAGAAGCGCATCATCAAGAAGGTTCTTCCGTGGTCAAACCGATCTTTATATGTATGCGTGCTCACGCATTCACATACACGGTTTCATGTGTGTGCGTTCGACTTCGTTTTGAAGCCAGCAAAAATTTTTGATTTTTGTAACTTTTTAAGCATGCTACCCTAAGAAAATGGGAGTATTTATTATTATTTACCTATGAAAAAATTGTATTATATTTTATATTATATATTTTAATATATCATACTTTTTATACATGTTTAGGAATACGATTAGATGGCAGCTGTAAAATGCTTTACATGTATATTTACGAAATTACGTATTTATATATTTACGAATAATTAAAAATCATTGTACTAAGATAGGAACAGCGTATCTTTCAGTCGGGTTTACTTAAAACCCAAATATCACTTCTTATTTTCAAACGGATGGTACTTGCATACCCTACTGATGCCCACAGAACAAAAAGTTTTTGTTTATTCTCACTCCACAAAACTTATCCATCAGAAGGTTATGGAACACCAACCGCTTGCAGAACTACAACAACTTAAAAGCAATCGACTGAAATATACCCTGTTTCTACCTTAATATATAGATTTTAATGCATTCGTTGACATATGTATATATATATATGAAAAACATTTTACAGCTACCACTTAATACTATTCCATAACAAATATAAAATATAATCTGATATATTAAAATATAAAACATATTTCATCATTTTCATCATTAGCGTATAATGTATACCCCAATTTTTTAGGGTAGCATGCTTAAAAAGTTACAAAAATCAAAAATTTTTGCTGGCTTCAAAACGAAGTCGAACGCACACACATGAAACCGTGTATGTGAATGCGTGAGCACGCATACATATAAAGATCGGTTTGACCACGGAAGAACCTTCTTGATGATGCGCTTCTCTGCGACTGAACAACCAAAAAAGTTAAATGAGAGTATGAGCGTAAGAATGAGAGTAAGATTCTCTCTGGGGCCTCCGGGGGCCTGTCGCAAGAAATTTTTGCGTCCATTTTCGTTGTATGAAATGTGAAGTCTATATGTTGTATGGTTAGTGGTGCAGGGCACAAGGGTCTTCTGGTGTGTCATACTTTGGTGCAGGGCACTAATTTTATTGACCACCTTATCAGCTCCAAGACCGAAGCGGCAAACAGCTCAGAGAAAACACTATGGATAAATATGTAGAAACTTCATCATGTCTCAGCAAGGCAAAGTTCGAAGAAATGAAGAAGATTGCCAATCTTACGCCATCAGAGCTGCGGTCCACACTAACCATTCCCAATAAGGTCAAAGTACCAGTAAGAAACTGGCTTGATGCTACCTCAGTGACTACATCAACTGCTGGATGTAGCATATATGCAGTCACTCGCACGGCTATTGGAGGAGTATGCTCCATTACAAGCGGAATTACCAGTACTAGCCTTACCAGTACCACCGCATCCGAAAATACATCAATGAGTGTGAAGGAACAAACTCCTCAAACCACGCCAAAATGGCAGAATGAACTTGCCCTCGCTGAGGAATTTGCTGATGAAACAGACCAAAAGATGACCAATGTATGACCCAAACTCCCAAATGGAAAATGAAATTGAAAGTGTCATAGGTGCTGAAAACTTTATGATTAAAGTTGGCAGGATCAAACAAGGTAAGAGCGTACCGAGTGATAGACACTTGGCTAACTCTACATCCATCCAGCTATTCAAAGAGAGCTTCAAGTTCAATGCAGAAACGAAGTCGTAAGTGTGTAAATCCACGACCTCGAAAATTTCGTTCCCAATAGAAGAAGGGATCCGTCGAAGGATCTATTCCCAACAACTTATTATACCCTTGCAGAGGGTATTATAATTTTGGTCAAAAGTGTGCAACGCAGTGAAGGAGACATCTCCGACCCTATAAAGTATATATATTCTTGATCAGGATCACCTCCTGAGTCGATATGAGCATGTCCGTCTGTCCGTCTGTCCGTCTGTCCGTCGGTCCGTCTGTCCGTTTCTACGCAAACTAGTCTCTCAGTTTTAAAGCTATCGAGTTGAAACTTTGCACACACCCTTCTTTCCTTTGCAGGCAGTATATAAGTCGGATCGGCCGGGATCGGTCGACTATATCCTATAGCTGCCATATAACTGATTGATCGGAAATGCTATAACTTTGGTGTTTTTTAAGTTAGAGGGTTGGGACTTTCCACACATGTTATATTTGACCAAAATATCTTGTGTACAAAATTTCATAAGGATCGGCCGACTATATCCTATAGCTGTCATAGAACGATCGAAATTGGCATAACTTTGGTATTTTTTAAGTTAGAAAGATGGGATTTGGTACAGATTCTATTTTGGGAAAAATAATTTAATATGCCAAATTTCATAAGGATCGGCCCACTATATACGATCCGCTACATATCTAATAATATAAGATGCGTGGCGCCACCTAGCGGACTGCGACTGAACTGCAAGGGTATATAAACTTCGGCTCCGCCCGAAGTTAGCTTTCCTTTCTTGTTTTTCATTGATCTGGCCCGTAGGGATATCAACAAAGAGGCGTTGAAAATCAAAACTATCGGACGTCAACTGGTATTGTAGGACCCAAGAATAAATGGACATCGATATAGATGTCAAGGTTTTGGACATACCAAAAATTACTGCTTACGCCCGTATATATGAGGCAAGTGTGCTCAGGATTATCCTGCCGCACTTTGTAACATGTCAGCACCATCGACTGTCTCAGACTTATATATACCAGATCCAACAAATAGCAAGCAGCCATAGAAGCCCTTGCAGCGAAGGTGGATACTCTCCAAGCCATTTTTAATGAACTGCAAGATACTAACCAAATCCTTAGCACTACAGTACAGCTGTACAGTAACCTCCACAATCTAAGCCTTGGATTACGGAATGCTCGTGGAATTGCTGCGCACTCAGAAGAATTGAAACAATTCCTTCAAGAACACAATCTCCACCTGATGCTAATTACCGAGACATCGCTTCTACCCAATAGACAAATCTCTATATCCGGCTACAACCTTCATAAAGCGGATCACCCTAGCAATAATCCCAGAGGAGGTGAAGCGATTTTAGTTAAACAGGATTTATCGTACTTCCAACATGAGCCAATTCGACTGGATAAGATTCAAATGGCCACCATTCAAGTCACTACTAACATAGGTGAGCTAAAAGTTTCTGGGTTATACCTTCCTCCCAGCATCTCATGGACTACAGAGGGCTTTAAAAATTTATTGAAAAACAGACCGATCTCTTAACTGAAGGCATCTCATCGGATGATTCAACAAACCATTCACTATGGAAGAAATTAAAAAAACAGATGTCCCCAAAGTTTCCCATCAGGAGAGATGATAATTCTTGGACCAGATCGCTAAGTGAGCACGCGGAAGCGTTTGCTGACACGCTACCAAATGAGTTTTCTCCAGTTTCCACTTGGAATGAGGTTCAGAAAATGTGTCGCCCAATACGAGCAATAACGGTTGAGGATGCTTCGCCCCACATTATGTCGCTATAGTATAAGAAAGCGTCAGGAGATGATGGACTCGAAAACTCGACATTGAAGTCGCCACCTTTCAAAGTTGTCCTCTCCTTGGTGCTAATTTTTAATGCCGTGTTAATGATCCATAAAGCTGGTAAAAGCCCAAACAACTTAGACTCCTACAGACCTATCAGCCTTGTTACCGTCAACACAACGACAGAGAAACTAACGAATGATTTACGTGCGGTACAAATATTTGCCACACAAATACTTCTAAAATATCATCTCTAATCGTCACAGTCGCAAAAGAAGAAAAGACCAACGAACAAGTTTTTTTTAAACTCCTGTAATTTCGATTAAATAAACATTCAATAATTTAAAAGCGTGCTATTAAAACTTGTTTTTTGACATTAACACATCCCGGACTGCAACACTCTTTAAAAAATCTTACTTAAACTCTCCGTATGTGATCTTATGTTGCCGCGTACGTATCTATTCATACATGAACGAAGAAGTTCCGCTACATTATCGCACCACATACATACAGACGTCGAAGTTAAGCGAGTAGTCACCGATGAAAAACGAAGTATACCTACAAACCATATTAAACTTGCTGGGCAATTGAACAAAAAAATCCAGCTCAGTTCTTTGTCTAATAAGGCTGAAAACAGGCATAGCTACTACAGAGATAAGAAGCAAGAACATAAATAATTATCCTGATATCCTGTGAATACAACCAAACAGAAACAGCAAAAAGAGTAGTACCGGAAAAGACATTATATGGGTGCATTGCAAAATTTGCAAGACTTGTTACTACTTTGGCTGCGTTCGAGACGATCACACCCAGAATACAAAAGGATGGAAATGCATCTCCTGCAGTAATCAGCCACCTGACGCAACCTCGCTGACTGACGCCGACACAGCCACTGCCCAAGGAGCCGTTTCGCAAGACCCAACCAACATTGCTCCAACAGCCGGACGCTCAACCGATGCTGTGAAAAAACACGACAAGCTAGATTATGGATTAGATAATTATGCGTAGATAACTATTCAATAGATTATGCGTTAGCAGTACGAAATATTTGTGCCACCATGGAGGCTTTCCATCTTAATGACCACCTAAACAACCCCTTGCTATTGAGAGAGTTAGTAGATAAACTGCCCAGCCATTACAAACTGACTTGGGATATGCACCATAAAGACTCAAGCGCTGCAATGATCAACTCGTTCAGCGACAGGCTCTATCAATCTGGCACCATCAATTTACTCCCCGGCCAGCAACGTACACACCCACGTCCAGTATAGCATTGATGCCCAAGAGAGCTCAGAGTACAATCTACCAACGAACAACGCTTCGCAAAGGGAAGGCACCCATTGCAACGTCTGCAACAGTACACTCCATCCCTATCACTAAAAGCGAGGCATTCCTAAAGCTCCCTTAAGAAAAGAAACGAGAAATGGTTAGGGAGTACAACCTTTGCTTCAAATGCTTGAAGATCCATGGTCGCAGGTGTTTTTCAACTAAGCTGTGTGGGTTCGGCGGATGCGAATCAAGACACCACCCTCTGCTGCACAAAGGCCGTGCGAATCCTAGAAGAACAATACAGGAGGAGAACAATATTTTCGTATCGTTCCGATTAAAATGTACACTCATAACTCCTATATTGATACATTTGCATTTCTAGATGAAGGGTCATCGGTCACATTTATAGACGAAGAACTTCAAAAGGCTAAACATCCAAGGTACTCCAGACCCGATTTGCATGCAGTGGACGAACCAAACGACAAGAAGGGAGAACGGATCCGTTTGCTTGAACATAAAAGCTTCTAGCATAGACACCAACAGAACATATTGGTTAAGCAACATACACAAAGTAAACAATTTAGAATTACCGAACTCTGGTCATCAAGGAGTTAACCAATAAATTCACTCACCTGCAACGATTACCGATTGCATCATATACCTGTGCTGAACCAATGTTGCTGTTTGGAACAGACAATTGCAATTTAGCCGTTCCCCGGAAAAAAGAAGAAGAAAGGTGGAATGATCCCATCGCATTCAAGTGTATACTAGGCTGGGGTGTGCAGGGATCCGGAAAAGACAATAAACATTTTTCTATGCACCACTGTCAATGCAACTGGACTGAAATTGATAAGGCCGTTAAAGAAAGCTTCAACGTAGAATCCGTAATTCCAAGGACACTTCGCTCTAAAGATGATGAAGAAGATTTTAAAAACATGCAGGAAACGTGCCGTCATAAAGATACCGTACTTCCTGAAAGCTACACAAACGCACTGAAACGTCTAAATTGTCTGAAAGCTAAAAATGAGGGAGAACCAGATCTACGAGTAAAAATTCAGGAGCAAGTCAACAATCTGCTAGAAAAGAGATACGTCATCGAGTTAAAAAATTAGGAAGACTATCACAACCATATCTGGTACCTTCCATTTTTCATAGCTCATAACCCCAACAAACCCAATTAGATTCGACTGGTTGCGCTCCTTGTATAGCTCATTATGTCGGGGACAAAAATGCGGAGGACTACAAGATGCAGTATCCAAGAGCCTATGAAGCTATCACCCAAGTTCATTGCGTCGACGATTATATAGACAGTCTAATCGACGACGAGGAAGCTATTTAAGTGTCGAAGGCGGTCAAACGAATACATTCTGCTCGGGGTTTCCACATCAGAAACTGGACCTTCAATTCACCGAAGTCTTAAACGCATTAAATGGAGAGTCAACCACAACGCAGCCTACAAAGGACTTAGGAGACGCTGAAAAAGTCTTGGGTATGTTTTGGGATCCAACGAATGATTCATTAAAGTATGTTTTCAGATTCGCAAAGCTAAAAAGGAACGTACTAAGTGAGACGGCACGCCACACTAAAAAGGAAGCTCTGCAGGTTCTGATGTCAATTTATGACGCCTAAGGATTTTTGTCCTGTTATACTATTGGACTTAAAATTCTTCTACAAGAAACATGGCGATCAGGGGTTGGATGGGACGACAAATTACCGGAACTTTTACAGAGTTGCTGGACAAAATGGCTGAAAATACTATCACAAGCTAAGTCCGTACATATTCCACGATATTACTCACCATTATTGCATACCGTCGATAGCGTCGAACTACATACCTTTGTCGATGCGAGCGAATACGGATGCGGATATGGCTTCGAAAGTTATCGCCAAACCAAACGTGGAGCAGTGGACCAGCGGACCGGCATTCCTGAAAAGGCCAAAGACCACTGGCCAAATCATCAACCAAGTCTACCACTGGAAAAAAATTATATCGAGCTCAAAAGGGTAGTTCTAGTAACCAAAGTATACAGTCCAGTTCATCTTAAACTAAACATCATCTTAAACAAATTATTAAACATAATTTAAAAGCGTACTATTAAAACTTGTTTTTTGATATTAACACATAACACGGGGTTGCAACAAGTATTACCTTCCGTAGCTAAATTATTCAAACGGTGCCTTGCATCTAGAATACTGAACATCAGAGAAATCCAAATGCGCCAATGTGACTGCCCACGCAGCGGCTTACCTTCCGAACACATAAAGTGTCCATCTCGAAGGCAACTAATGTTAAATTTGAAAAAGCTTTACCTTAGAAGTAAGGTGTTAATATACAAAGCAGTAATTGCTTCTTCGTGGCATTATGGGTTGCAAGTACGGCATTGTAGCAAAGTCTAACTTGGATAAAATTAAAATTGTGCAAGTCAAAACACTGCGCATGATTTTCGGAGCCCAATGATACATGCGCATATCGAACCTGGAGAAGGACCTGATGTACCTAAAGTAGGCGATATATTAAACGATCAGGATAAAAATTAGAAAGAAAAGCTTAAAAATCACTAAAACGTACTAGTCTGGCACCTGCTAAGAGAATTGCACGAGAAAGGGTACCAAGGGCTGAAACGAGTACACCCTAAAGATCTCCCAAGCAGACAAATTTAAATAGAAACTAATTTTAACAAGCCTTATATATAGTAGTAGAAAAATCAATATCCCAATAATTTAAGTTGTTTTAAAATAACAATTTATTTAATAAATACATATAAAAATGTATAAAAAAAACGAACTGGTTTGTGTCCTGGGTCTGCACACCATTAAATATTGTCTGCATACTTTTAAGAGCTCTAGAAATTTTTCAAGACTATCTTATGTGGAATACTTTTGTGTAGGGCACTAAGTATTTACTACCTTAACAGCACCAAGATCGAAGCTACAGGTAGCTTGTAGAATCGACTATAGAGAAATATGGAGAAACCATTTCGTCTTATCTTAGTAAGTCAAAGTTTTATTTATTTATTTTTTTTTTTATTGTTCTGTGAAGAATATGTACAATATAAAATAAGTATTCTAATATCGCATGAAAGGGAATGTGAAAAAATAAACCAAACCAATCTTCATATAACTGCACGTAATAATTGCTTTGGAGGGAGCTACTATATGTTGACTGTTAGGACTGGATATATCTGCAGTATACAACGAATAGAAGCTCCAAGGTCCTGCTCTCATTAGAAATTTATCCGAGTATGTATCTCTGATTTTGACTTTGAAGTCTCGTCCTTCCAGATATGACCTTAATAATCTATAGTATGGAGCAGGTTAAAGATTTTTAATTTTAAACACTTTAAAGGCCTGTTGCATATTAATAATGAGTGCGTTGGAATACTTCTGATCGTCAAAGGCCTGCAAGATATGTTGCACCAGTCTGTGGACCTGTGCCACTGTGCCGTGGCCTTCTCGAAAGCCAAATTGATTATCTGGCAGTATGTCGAAGATTGATGAAAATGTCCAACATCAACCAACCGATTTTCATTGTTAGCCAATGGGGAAAAACATCTAGCTAAGGAACTTGGTGATGAATCTGACCAAGAGATGTCCAATGTATGACTCAAGTCTCATTAGCTTGGAGTTTACTGCAATTGGAAATGTATCAAATGTATACTTCATGAAGAAAGAAATCGAAAGGGTCATAGGTCCTGAAAACTTTATGATTGAAGTTGGCAGGAACAACAAGGTGACCTGCTTCCAGCATTAACGCCTTAGCCTTGTGCGTTTGTTAAAGGAGAAAAATGCGACGCAATTATCAGCTTAAAGAAGACAAAGCGTACCAAGTGATAGTACGGCAATTGGCTGACTCTACACCCAACAAGCTAATCAAAGGAGCTTCAAGCAATGCAGAATCGAAGTATGTATAATGCAAGTCCTCAAAAATTTCGTTCCCAAAAGAATGAGAAATCAGTCGAAGAAACTATTCCCAACCACTTCTTTTTATTGATCTTGCCCGCAGGGATATCAACAAAGAGGCGTTGAAAATTAAAAGTATCGAACGTCAACCGGTATTGCTGGAAATACCAAAAAGAAAAACTTTGCTCCGCACTTTGCAACATGCCCGCAGACGATCATCTCACCTGCATTAATTGTGGGAAGGATCATGCAGATTGGTTAAGAGAGTGCCAAGTTTATAAAACGCTTCTTCCACCTCAACTGTGGCTTCTAGTACGAAGTTTTTTGGAACAACGATTTTTTGGAACAATAACAAGATTACTGTAGTTTTGGATGTCGCTGAGTTCAACACCAAAGAAATCCGTGCAGGAGTCCCACAGGGTAGCGCCTTGTCCCCACTTCTTTATACATTGTTCACATATGGCATGCCTGCTAGTCGGAACTGCCAGAATTTAATAACAGCAACTTTTGCTGACGACACTGCCATCCTAGTGAGGAATAGATGCATTTTCGCCACGAATACCTTGAAAGATTCGAACAATTGTCAACAAATTGGAACATTGGAATAAATCCCAAAAAAAGCGCCAATGTGGTCTACGCCCTGGGATGCTTCTCCTGGGGCAACAACTGCCCCACGTAGCAGGTTACAAATACTACTTAGAAGTGGCTCACCTTCCGAACACACATAGTGTCTATTACGAAAGCCATTAATGTTAAATTGAAGAAGTTAAGATGGCTTCTTAATAGTCAAAACAAATTGTTCCTTAGAAATTAGCTATTATTATAAAAAGCAGTAATTTCTTCCTCATAGGGCTTCCGTTATGGGCTAATACGGCATTGCAGCCATGTTTAACTTGGAAAAAATTTAAATTTTTATAAAACGCTGCCCGTGATTACTAGAGCCCCATGGTACCTGCGCACCTCGAACCTGGAGAAGGACCTGACGGTACCCAAACTAGGCGATGTGCTAAACGATCAGGCTAAAAAGTATAAAGAAAAGCTTAAAAATCACTCAAACGTTCTAGCCTGGCACCTCCTAAGTCAGCGCAGAATTTCATGTGAAAGGGTACCAATCAGGCTGAATCGAGTACATCCTAAAGATCTCCCAAGCAGACAAATGTAAATAGATCTAATTTTTACAAGCCTTATATAGGGTTGTGTATATAGTAGAAGAAAAATCTATATCCCATTAATTTAAGTTATTTTTTAATAACACAATGTTTAAAAAAAAATCTATAGTAAAGTAATAGCATACTTTTAGGTGCATTTCACGTTTTTTTTTAAAGAAAGAATTCAAATTTTTCCGAATACTGTTTATTAGGAGGTGATAAAAATCTCAACGTTCTACTTTCATTAAAACGTCACTGCTCCATACATCCAGAACCACATTACAATATGGAAGTAGATTTAAATCTATAACTGCTATAAAAAAGTCAGATTTGGCTGAATTTTGTATTACCGTTTCATTTTTTAATTCTGATCAAGAAAAAATATACCATACAGGGTCGGAGATTGTTCCTTTTCCAGGTTATACTTTAAAATTACTTTAATTACTTACTGGTATTACCGGTATTACTTTAAAATTATTAATTTTCCTTTGTGTAAATATAACACTAAGATCCACAGGTACCTGCTCCAAATTGGTTTTTTTACTTATCGCAATATTTATTGAGTAAGCGGATTATCACAGATACAAGTGATATATAAGTACCATATACCATCAAACCGTGATCATTTTTTCATTACTTTTTTTTTTTTTATCTTATTGTTTTTAATCAAAATATATTTAAGTTCCATTATCATATGTACAGTACTTATGAATACGACTTAAGCAGTTACGTAATTTATAAGCAACCGTAAATCAGACGCACGCAGCATTTCACATTCTTTATTAATATTAGTTGATTATTTGTTAGTGACAATGACGGCAACAACAAATACGTTCACTTTTTCATTTTTTGTTGCTGGTAAAACCAGAAATTCACATCCGCCTACGAAAATTAGTTGCTCTTGACTGAGAACCTATTTGTGCGTCATTGCCATTGTACGCGAGTGTTGTCTTTGTTTTGATGTGGGCCCTTAATATTACATTATGCAGTCTCCCCATGATTGGATCTTAGCATTTAACGATTAATATTCGCATATGTTTATATGTATTTCAGAGCAAAGCAGACATCAACATAACCGACATGAGTAGGCGCCATTTAAACTGGACGCACAATGGAGTGTTTGTCTGTCATTAATCGCAAACAAATATCATTTTAATTGTCTGCTGTCCAAATTTTAGATGTTTGGTAATTACTTCACCTTAGGTCACCACAGGCCATTAAGCATCTGCGGCTGACGTCTCCAACCTTTGTAATTCTTCACATTGGTGTTGCTGCTGCATAACTTGAAGTGACGGTGGTGACGAACAACTTCCAACTTGTCTGAGGTGTCAGTACTTGTCAAAGTCAACGCAAACGACTGCGTAAGTCCTGGTGCGTCCAGTTGCACCAAACCAGTATCAATTGGTGCGTTTATTTTTTTGTTATTGTTTCTGATTGCATTTTTTCTTGGAAATCTTTTCAAAGTGACATATTTAAGGCAAAAATAATCATTATTTTCTAAAAGAAAAAATAACAAGAGAGGAAAGCTAACTTCGGGCGGAGCCGAAGTTTATATACCCTTGCAGTTGAGTTGCAGTCCGCTAGGTGGCACCACGCATTTTAAATTATTAGATATATAACGGATCGTATATAGTCAGCCGATCCTTATGAAATTTGGCATTTCGAATTATTTGGCCCAAAGAGGCATCCATTGAAAATCCCATCCTTCTAACTTGAAAAACAACGAACTTATGGCATTTCCGATCAATCAGTTATATGGCAGCTATAGGATATAGTCGACCGATCCCGGCCGTTCCGACTTATATACTGCCTGCAAAGGAAAGAAGGGTGTGTGCAAAGCTTCATATTTCGATAGCTTTAAAACTGAGAGACTGTTTGCGTAGAAACCGACAGACAGACGGACAGACGGACAGACGGACATGCTCATATCGACTCAGGAGGTGATCCTGATCAAGAATATATATACTTTATAGGGTCGGAGATGTCTCCTTCACTGCGTTGCACACTTTTGACCAAAATTATAATACCCTCTGCAAGGGTATAAATATATATGGGTAATTCTCTAATGTCGAACGCGACATTCGTACGCATTCCAACTGGAAAAAAACAATGTGCCAAGATTGTTTTTTATTTTTACAAAAGTGAATCTAGTAGGTCTTGATTAGTTGTATAATTGGTGCAAATATTAATTTTGGAAGACTTTTTGTAGATTTCACCCTCAAGACCTACCAGACCGGATCTTGACATAACATTTTCACCAAACACATTTTATTTCTTTCCTTGTAACCACATCTTGCCCTAAGCACTACTTAGACATGGTTTTGTTATTAATTTGTTAAGGCGATTAGATTAAGCTGCCATTTGGGTAGCAGTGCGCTAATCATGAGAATAAAATTTCTACATATATAAAAGTAAAAAAAAAAAAAGAAAAAAAGACTTTTTGTTTTTAGAATATTCAAAAAAAACTAGGGCTGTCGCACGCGACAAAAAACTTTTTCAAAAACCATTTCAAACGCTGATTTTAGCGAAACCTGATGGAAAATTTGTCTGCAATCAATTTCCAAACGTTATTTATTATTTGATCTTAGTAATTCTTTTTGTTTCACTTAAAATTATTTGGTAGTTTTTTTTTTTAATTCAATTTTAATCTCCTCTTACTTAACTGCTTTGAGTGAAAGGTTATGAAATTTAGTCGCAGTTCTCCCCATTAATCGTTTTTGTTCAATAAATGATCGTGGGGTCTTTTTAGACAATAAGCTGCCTTTAAATGATCATTTTTTAGTGACAGTGGTTAAAACAAGGCGAGTGTTAGCTTTAATTAAACGATGGTCCAAACATTTTAATGATTCCTTTACTACTAAGATACTTTATGTCCCATTGGTTCGTTCTATCCTAAAATACACTCATGCGTTTGGATTCCGCAACACCCAGTTCATTAAACGAGTATTGAGTCTATATAAAAGCAGTTTCATTTATTTGGATAAGAACAAACACCTGGGACACTGTAAATCTATCTATCAAACGCTAAATCGGCAAAAAATATCAAACCTTGCTCGATTGATAACCATCTAATTGCGTCGAACACGATCCTTTTTGTATTATTTGTAAATATTACAATATATTATTCCCTGAACTCATAGATGTGGGATTTTCCATGAATCCTTAAATTTAATTTCATCTAAAATATTGAAATCTCTTACTTTTTAGCATAGTTAAAGTAATATTTTTATTTACACAGACTAGTTGGTTGGTCATACTTTGAATATATAATGATGGAATCTAAAAAACCCACTTTAGCCTATTCAGTGGCAGCGTAAAATGACCGAGTATTACTCATACAAGTTTGTCATCTTGCTAGCACACAATAAAAAGGTTAATTATACCATAAAACAAAATAATACACCATCATCTGAAAGAATGCTGAGATGAACAGAAACCACTAATTAATTAGGCCGTCAAGGATAGACGTCTCGAAAACATTTTTGACGGAGCAACGCTCCACTACGAAACTTGACGTGGGTCGGGCATTGAAACTTTTAAGACTTTTGCTGTAGCTTGAACAATTCGCATATATGCGGATTTAAAACTAATAGATCAGTTTCTTATCAATCACACTTGATGTTGAACTGGTTTGAGCCCGCACACTCATACCTGAGCATTATGTGTTTGCGGGAAGTCTCAAGATCGTTAAAAAAACTGTGTCTATTTAAATGTCTAAATCTGAAGAATTCATTTGATTAAAAAACAAGAAAGGAAAGCTAACTTCGGGCGGAGCCGAAGTTTATATACCCTTGCAGTTGAGTCGCAGTCCGCTAGGTGGCGACACGCATCTTATATTATTAGATATATAGCTTTATATATATATACCTATACCTATACCTATATACATATAGGGTCGGAGATGTCTCCTTCACTGCGTTGCACACTTTTGACCAAAATTATAATACCCTCTGCAAGGGTATAAAAAACAAAATAACCGTGGGGCGAACAACCAAAATTATTAACAACAAGAAAGGAAAGCTAACTTCGGGCGGAGCCGAAGTTTATATACCCTTGCAGTTGAGTCGCAGTCCGCTAGGTGGCGCCACGCATCTTATATTGTTAGATATATAGCGGATCGTATATAGTTGGCCGATCCTTATGAAATTTGGCATATCGAATTATTTCGACAAAAGAGGAATCCATTGAAACTCCCATCCTTCTAACTTGAAAAACAACGAAGTTATTCCGATCATTTCCGATCTATCAGTTTAATGGTAGCTATAGGATATAGACGGTCGATCCTTAAAAAATTTGGCAGATCATATAAGTTGGCCCAAATTAGAATGCACAGAATGGGCCATCCTTCTAACTTAAAAAACAACGAAGTTATAGCATTTCCGATCTATCAGTTTTATGGTAGCTATAGGATATAGACGGCCGATCCTTATGAAATTTGGCAGATCATATAAGTTGGCCCAAATTAGAATGCACAGAATGTCCCATCCTTCTAACTTGAAAAACAACGAAGTTATAGCATTTCCGATCAATCAGTTATATGGCAGCTATAGGATATAGTCGACCGATCCCGGCCGTTCCGATTTATATACTGCCTGCAAAGGAAATAAAGGTGTGTGCAAAGTTTCAACTCGATAGCTTTAAAACTGAGAGACTAGTTTGCGTAGAAACGGACAGGCGGATAGACGGACATGCTCATATCGACTCAGGAGGTGATCCTGATCAAGAATATATATACTTTATAGGGTCGGAGATGTCTCCTTCACTGCGTTGCACACTTTTGATCAAAATTATAATAACCTCTGCAAGGGTATAATAACGGCATTTTATACTAGTTACTGCTCGAAGAGTTGGTGCTCCCATATGGAAGCAATAGGATATAGTGACCGAGTTTGAAGTTGCTTCAAATCTGTGAGACTCTTGGATGTAACTATTCGATTCAAATGATTCCTTTAGGGTATTTTTATTGCATAAAGGAATGAGCCCCGGAAATTGATCTATTTTTTAAGAAGAATTTTGGATCTTCTATATAATCCTTCTCTGTCCAGTGTGCTTTTATGTTGTTAAAATGATAGCAAGGTTGTGCCATTTCCGATCGTTCAGTTATATGGCAGCTATAGGATAAAGTCGTCCGATCCTTATGAAATTTGGCGAATCAGATTATTTTGTCCAAAATAGAATCCCTTTTCATAAGGATCGGCCAACTATATCCTATAGCTGCCATATAACTGAACGATCGGAATTGGCATAACTTTGGTGTTTTTTAAGCTAGAATGATCTGAATTCCTACGGATTCCATTTTGAGCAATCTAATCTGTTTTGCTAAATTTCATAACGATTGGCCGACTATATCCTATAGCCACCATAGACCTGAACGAAGTCTATGGCACAACCTTAACTGCAAGGTTATATTAACTTCGGCTCCGCCCGAAGTTAGCTTTCCTTTCTTGTTTTTAAGTAATAAAGTTTTTGGTTTTACATGGGTTTCAAGGTTTAGAAAAATTTAATTTTTTTTGTATTAAATATTGCATTTTTAAAAGTGTTTCTCAATTTTAACTCTAGCCGAGCAATAAATTTCGAAAAAAAATCAAAAGAAGCTGCGCTCCTGGTCTGGCTACCTTGTCACTCTAAAATTATACGTTTTAACGCATTTTTCTTAAAACTATGTATTTTTACAAATGTGTAAAAATCGGTTGGGACGGATTTTTGAAATAGAATTGAAACGAAATACAATTAATTTAGTACTTAGTCATTTAGGTGTATCCAATTTGATTTTAAGGGTTCTTCACAAAAATTACAAAGGATTAAACATTAATTAAATACATACGCATTTTCGTCCCCTTGTATAGAGCATTGTATGTATGCTCCCCTTGTATGAAACTTGTGGAATTGAGTAAATGAGACATCTTCAACCCTTGATCCAAATTTTAAAAGTATTTTATGTTTTATAAAAAAAAATATTGAAAATCTTCCATTTCTTCGCCCGTAAACCCACGTAAAACCTTAAAAAAGAAAGAAAACGTAACTTCGAGCCGAAAAACCGACCCTAACTAACACTTGCAGTTAAAAGAAATGGGTTGGAATGTTGAATATAGTCGACCGATCCCGGGCAATCCGACATTTGACCGATCCCGGGCAATCCGACTTATATACAATGGGCAATGAGATTCGACAATAAGATTGAAAAAATCTTATTGATGTATAAATAAAAACAGGTCGCCAGGTCACATGGTCACATCGGGTGGCATGACCATGATCAAATTTTATTATTTATGTATATTATTATTGGCATAATCATAATATTCTCTGTTAAGTGATAACTATGGTAAGAATTCGTTACTTATGACTTCTAGAGTAGCCTTTTAGCGTGGCTATATAGTGGCTTTATAAGTTGCAGCTTCGCCCCATGTTAGCCTTCCGTCTTGTATAGTTTGTTTTTATACAACTCAAAGTCAAACAAAGTGAAAATATTTCGTAGAGTATAAACCCCTTTAATAAATTTAATTATTTTAAGCACGGGAGCAACCAATTTATGCACTTGAAAGTACGTACATATGTACGCACATTCCTCCGCTCCACATTTGTCGAAACATAAACTCGCACATATTATTTGCGAGGCATCGTTAAGCTGACATAATGGGTCGACTGAACGCCGGCAATTCAAAGAGGCGTCGGAGCAATTAGCATAATATAAATATTATTATTTTATCGATGTTTTTATTAAATTGTTAGAACTCTGCTGATTAATACCGAAACTGGTTATGCTTTGGTTGATTCCAAGGTTGCTAATTAATCAGAAATTAGTTATAAGTAATTACTAAACCGCCATTCTTAAGGCCCAAATTCCAAATGGTTTGAAGCTTTAAAGCGGGTCCCGTAGTACTTTAAATATTTTGAGACTCCGGATCGACAATAAATATCAAAAATGAATTATAATAACCTTTATGTTTTTGAAAATAACTTTCTTAACAAAATCTATATATTTTATCTGTAACAGAAGAATCTGTATATTTTATTCGTCTGAATGTATAAATGTATGTTTTGACTTTTGTGAGTCCCATACCGATCAAATTTTTTTAAGATAATTTAAAATATATACTCCTAAAAGTCGAGTAAATACGTAAGATACAGGGCGGTAAGACTCAGTGCTGGACTTCTTAAAAAACTATTATCTTATCAAAAATAGGACTGAACCGTATTAATACCTTTCTTTTTTTCGATATAATCTGATGTGATAGTAGAGTTAAATTGTGATAATTTGATACAAAAATTAGCCACCGCAAAGGCACAATAAAAAACCTTAAGAATAAGAAATCTCAGACCCTATAAAATATATATATTCTTGATCAGCATCACATCCCAAGTTGATATAAGCATGACCGTCTCTCCGTCTGTCTGTTTTTACACTCAGAGAAAAGCCAAGAATTTCTTACTTAAAACGCAAATGGAAGTCGACCAAGAACTACTTTAACTTATTTTTATGTCTTCTAAGACGTCTATTTAACTTAAGTTTTAAAGTCTTTTATTGAACATAATTTTAGATCCTGGTGGATTAAAATGGAAAAATATCTAATGGATCAATCGCACAAAAGTAAATTCATTTTTGAAAGAATGTGAAAGGAATTATATCGCCCGAAAAAAAAGGAATATTTTCCTCAGTTCCAGTTATTTTATCCTAAAACATGAAAGGAAAGCTAACTTCGGGCGGAGCCGAAGTATATATTGAGTCGCAGTCCGTTAGGTGGCGACACGCATCTTATATTATTAGATCGTATATAGGATCGTATATAGTCGGCCGATCCTCTTTGCCCAAAGACATGGCATTTCCGATCAATCAGTTATTTGGCAGCTGTAGGATATAGACGGCCGATCCTTATGAAATTTGGCAGATCATATACGTCTATATATGTATGTGTGCAAAGTTTCAACTCGATAGCTCTAAAACTGAGAGACTCGTTTGCGTAGAAACCGACAAACGGACAGACAGACAGACAGACAGACAGACGGACATGCTTATATGGATTCAGGAGGTCATCCTGATCAAGAATATATATACTTCATAAGGCCGGAGATGTCTCCTTCACTGCGCACACTTTTGACAAAAATTATAATACCCACTGCAAGGGTATAAAAACCTAATGACGAGGTAATATAACGGTGGCGAAATCCACCAAAATTGATATCAGATATTTTGGGGCTTGGTTCGTCACCGAAATTGCACCTCGTCAAGAGCTTTTTTTATATGATATCAGTTGTTTTTTTGTATATATAGATCTTCAATTATTTAAAAAAGGACACATAATACGTAGAATATTAAAAAGACCTCCTCTGGACAGGCGATTTACACAGCGGCGATTTACCAAAAATCTTTTTATTCACTACATAGATGTTGACATTAAAGAAAGTGGAATAATTAAAAACATTTCCAAATATGTTAAGTATGTTTCGAAAGGTTTGGTGGTTCAGAACTTATACGTATTTTTCATTTACAAAGGTTTGGATTTTGGAACGTTAGTTTAAAAATTTTAATTACAAATTTTCCAAAAATTCAATTAAAACTCCAAAATTGTTTCGTAGTTGCGAGGAACCAAATTGTTCAAACAAATAACAGATTAGAAGCCGATCCTTATGAGAAAAACCAATTTTGGTAAAGTCCCAAACTTCTATTTTCAAAAATACCAAAGTTGTGACATTTTGGATCGTTCACTTGTATGGCTGGTATATAGTCAACCAATCTTGGCTCAGTCGACTTATATACTGCGTGCAAAATAAAGAAGGATGTGTGCAAAGTTCAAATTCAATAGCTTTAAAACTAAGACTCTAGATCGGGCAGAAACAAATAGTCGACAAACTGATAGACGGACATGTTTTATTATCAGTGTATAGTTTTTTCTACTATTAAGACGTTTGGTCTTAAGAAAATGAAATGGATATTTAAAAAACCTTTTCAACGGTGTAGCCGTGCTTTCAAAACACGTTTTAATATCTTGCTTCATTATGACGTTATGAATTTTTTAATAATAAAGTTTTTTTTAATTTGTTATCGAAAATTAAGGTATTTTAAAAAGTTTTAGAACAAAAATTAATTATATTTTAGTTCCAAACATCTCAACATGTTTTTTGGATTTGCCAAGAATTAAATAGTGCAAACATACAAACGCACTGTGGTCCCAAATCCCGATTTGGTGGCATAAAGTCCCAAATTTCATGGAAGAAAATCTGAATTTTTTTTTTATATATTTAAACTAGATACCCTAGATAGAAAGTATCAATAAATATTTTTGTCAAAAATGCAACCTTGCAATTTTTACAGATGTTTAAAGTCAGGTGATTGAGCAGCTGATTTTTGTGACAAAATTGGCGGGAAATATTTAATAACTTTGAGAGCTTGGCAAATCTAAACCAAACAATATTTTTCTATTATTTAAAATGGATATTGAAGTTGGAGGTATGTAAATTACGAATAATAAACACAATTTGTGTGGTAATTTGTTTAACGTTATATAATTGTACTGTTTTGTGTTCTCCAAGGAAATTAAAAAGCTGACAAAAGTGTTCGTCTTCTGTAGAGGAAAAAAGGTGTTGTGCGTATTTGTGCGTTGTTTAATGTATGTTAAACAAAAGTAGACACTTTATATTAAATTTTAATAATAGTTTCGTTTGCGGCTTTTCCGATGCTATAATTATTTAGATGTGCTTGAATTCTGTCACGCCACGTTGCTGGACGTGTGGATGGACAGCGGGCGCCACTCTTCCGCGCTGACTGAATTTGTATTTGGTCAAATAGATCAATGTACACTAAGCGACGACAAAAGGAGTGAAATAAATAAAAAATAAGAAGTTTTGAAATTTTTGTTACGTCAAACCTGCAAAAGTGCAGTCGGAATATGCGAATATTCAGAGAAAAGCATTCACAGTGGCTATTAAAGTCTCTTAAAATACATTTGGAAAATCACTCGGAGATGGAAAATTTAAAGAAGGGAAGACCAAAACTGACTTATGATGAAGGAGGATCGCGCCTTAAAAGAAAACTTGCTGGTGAAGTAGCGCTTAAGAATGAAAATGATACGCAACTTTTGATACACGCAGCTTCAATATCAGCAAGGAAATCAAGTGAACATAGTGTTGCATTTTTACTTGCAAATTGTAATAGGTCTGAAGCACAGGCAACTGAGGCTAAAAGAAATCTTCATACAGCAGAACCAATACCTCTTACAATAAATGAGGCTTTGGAATTTTTCATAGACAATTCATTAAGCAAACAATTGTACAAAGAAATTCGTCAAATAAGCAAACTGCATAATTGCGACATATACCCCAACTACAAAAAAGTTCTGGAAGCTAAATTACAGTTGAGACCTGTGGGGATAACAGCGACAGAAACATTTGCAAAGGTTGCTTTACAGGATTTATTAAATCATACTGCGAGCCGAATTGTATTGATGCAGGAGGAACTATTTGCAAATTTGGAAACTGTGTCAATCCTTAAATTAATTGTAAGTTACGGATTTGATGGATCATCTGGACAGAGTATGTACAAACAAAGATTTGAATGTAACGAAAAAGACACCTCAGATCAGTCGTTATTTGTTACTACCATTATACCTCTGAAGCTTATAGATGATGCAGGATCCATATTTTGGAATAACAGAACTCAGATGATTCTGAATCAAATGAAATAAATCTAATTTCGTTAGAATTAGCCGTAGAAAACTACTGAATACATATCTATATGCTTACACTTATATTTTAAGTTTTGACTTCTAACAACAGATTACTATAGAATAAAATAAACAAAAAGCAATAAAACTTTATTATAAATATAAAAAAAAGTATAAAATAAAAGAAATTAATAAAAATATGTTTAAGAAAACAAATTTTAAGAAAACATCACGTATACGTCATGATGTGTATATGGGCTGTTGGAGTAGGCGTGGTCAAACTTACTTGAAAGTTTGCTTAAATATTTAGAGTGGTCTATTAATGAAGTGTGCCAAGTTTCAGCTCGATAGATGCAATATTCGATTTTATGCCACCAAATCGGGATTTGGGACCATAGTGAAACGGAGGGAAAAACTGCCTTCATTTGGAAAGAGCTGTAAAAATCGATTTTCTTGAATAACTTCTGAACGAAATGTCGGTTCGGTTCAGTTTGAAGAATCAACGCGTCTTTAGGAGTAGAATGCGAATAAAAAAAAAAATATTCTATATGGGGACTAAAATGTCTCCACAAGCCCCAATTTAGGGATTTACAATTTTTTTACTTTCACCCTAAATTCTCCCAAACCAAACAACTTTTGGAAGATGTTCGTTCAAAAATTGTGTAATTATAACAATACCTTTCGATTGGTATATAATTTATTCAGATCTGATGCATACAGAAAATTTTTAACTCTTCAGCTATATATAGTGTCTCCTCCACACCAAGCCATGCAGGTCGTCACCTCGTTGACTGCCTCCCACAGTGATATCACTCCTTCAGATCGAACGCACACAGAGAATACAATGCTACAAAAAAAAACAAAAAAGAATGAACTTAAGGATGGTTTCAGAGGCTGAAAAAAAAACGATTTTTGCGATTTTTTTTTTTCATTTCTGAGTGAATATAATTATTCAATTTTTTTACACGATACATGGCTATATTTGGAGAGTATCTAGATTCTAGAAATTTTTTTGTTGAAAGATAATTATTATTTAGCCCGTAACGGGCAGTCGCTTCAAAAAATTATTATCTTGCGGTGCGTAAAGTCTGGCCTTACAGTGTTATCGGAAATAAAAAAATTTAATGGATTTACTTAAAATATTAGTTTCTTGTGCGGATGAACGAAACCATTTTGAAAAATATGCGATTTTGAATTTTTGGTGCGGTTGTAAAGTCGGAGGTACCATTTTTCATAAAAATTAGCCCATTATGGCCCGTAAAAATGGTAACAAAAATTTTTTTTTTAAAAACCGTTCGTTCATCCTCAAGTATTTATTGTATTAAAGATGTGTGCAACATTTTATTTAGATCCGAGCATTACTTTTTGAGTTACGTTACGCACCGACTTGAAAAAGTTGTTTTGAGAAACACGCGTCTAGAAAATCGGTATCTCAGCGAGCTTTAGTCCGATCGACATGAAACTTTCACAGGATATTCCTGAGATAATGTTCTATTATATACAAAATTTCTGAAAAAAAATTTTTTTTTTAAGTCTCAAACCATCCTGCTCCTTAAAGTGACATAGTAGGAATTGTTTATCTGGTCGAGTATAACATAAAACCGTGTATGAAATATTTTTTACACCCAAAAAATCTTGATTAAGTTTTAAAAAACTGGTTTTCGGAACTTTTTTGCGCTTAAAAATTCCTGAACGCGTTTTTTTAAACCGATTTCAAAAGTTCCGGTGTTTTTCAATAGTTTAAAGTAGTAGTGTTGGGACTTGTGCCAGCATCAAATAACATAATTATTTCTATTTAATTCTCTCAGTGTAACTAGCTGCAGCGGTCCACTAATTGCCCGTTATCAGCTGTACCATATTCTTTGTTTCTCCCAGATTCGCATGCGCATTGTTGTTCTTTTGTAGCGCGTGCGCTTTGGTGGAGCTTCTGCGCAAGCTTTTAGGTTTTATGCACTTGTAATTCGGCATTGTTTTGGATCGGCCGCGGAATTTGTTTTGGGGTTAAATTGACCCATAATAAATTGAATTGTAAAATTGAACCTGGTCTATTAATTCGGCCGCTATCAAAACGCTGATAGCTCAGCATTTGGTGACCCCGACGTGATCGCGCCCGGATTGATTTGTGATCATTAAAGTGCATAAGGGAAACTTTGTAAAGGAAAATTTGTTGCTGTTGTTCCCATTATATTGCACCTTGCACAAAATCTTACATAATGGAGTCTGGAGACTTATTTAGTGCCTCGGTTCCTGCAAGCAGGGAAATGCTGTTGCGGCGAAGAGCAGAAGTGACCTACCAGGAGATGGAAGCCCGGCATAATAATAAGGTCAAGGCTGCAGTGCAGAAGGGAGATTTGACCATCATGGTACTGGAGCCGTTGGAAATTGCGTTGCGCAAGAAATTCACCACACTCCAGGGTGAGTTAGAGCGATTGAGCTCTAGTGAAATTGGGAGCGAATTATTCTGGAAGTTCTCCCAGCTTGCCGCTGATGTGCGCGTTGATATTCAGGTGGGAATGGCAAGGTACTCCATGAGGGTGCCTGAACACTCCACTCGTCTCGACGGCACCACTGGTCCCATTGCTCCGTCATTGACAAAACCAACCATAGAGGCTACGAAAGTGCATGGTGGTCTCTTGGTAAATCGTCGCTCTGCAGTCAGGATTCTTCGCTGCACCGCGACATCCAATCGGGTTTTCAGGATTTGAAATTGGAGCGAAACCTGAACAACGATCATGATAGCCAGGACGGGTCCAATTGCGTCTCATCAGTGCCCCTGCTCTCCACCGCTCCCCCCGTGGTCGCTATTTCCACATCGCATCTGGCAGTTGTCTGCGATGGATTTTCTAAAGCTGCTGTTCTTAATCCCTCATCTGGCCCGGTATTTGGTTTATTGTCACCGTTGCCGATTCAGTCAGCGCCCAGGTCTGACTCCATTCTGGACTCTAGCCTGCACCCTTCCAATGGGGGGAGGTCGTCCGCATCGCTGCTGCCGCCGTCTGCAGCTGCCAAAGTGGCTTCTGCTCCAGCCGTGAAGGCTCCCGATCCTGCCATCGCACCTTTCGCCTACGCGCAATTTCGGAAAAATTGATGGACACGGCAGCCTGCAACTGAGAATTATGGACCTTGAGATCATCAGCAATATTATGTGATGAAGCTGCCCCATGCCCCTAAGGATTTTTTGTTGAAAGATGGAATTCAACGGGGGGAGGATGTTGGGACTTGTGCCAGCATCAAATAACATAATTATTTCTATTTAATTCTCTCAGTGTAACTAGCCGCAGCGGTCCACTAATTGCCCGTTATCAGCTGTACCATAATAGTTCTTCGATTTTTTTAAACAAAAAGGTACTTTAACTCGTCAAGATGTTTTTTTATATGATATCAGTTGTATTTTTGTATATATTGATCTTTAATTATTTAAAATAGAACGCATAATATATAGAATATATATATATATGGAAATAACCTCTGGACAGTCGATTCACACAGTTAGCAATACTTTAATTGGAAGGATAAACATCAAAACTCTTTTTTTTAACTCTATAGATTTTGACATTCAAGAAGGTTGAATAATTAAAAACCTTTCCAAAGACGTAAAGAATTTTTCGATAGCTTCAATGGTTCTGAAGTTTTCGTATTTTTAATTTACAAAGGTTTTGGAATTTGGTAAGTTTAAAAATTTTAATTAAAAAGTTGCCCAAAATTCTATTTAAAATCCAAAATTTTTTCGTAGTTGTGGGAAACCAAATTGTTTTAACAAATTAACAGATGAGAGGACTATCCTTATGAGAGTTCCACTATATAATAAATTATATTTTTTTTTATATATTTTTTTTTTAATAAATTATATTATTTTTATAATTAATTATA
>JAJJHT010006905.1:3477233-3509948 GCA_021223865.1 Drosophila pandora | reverse complement strand
CATTATATAAACTATATAATAATAAATATATAATAAAAAAAATATTCTATCTGGGGACTAAAATGTCTCCACCAGCCCCAATTTAGGGATTTAAAATTTTTTTTCTTTCGCCATAATTTCTCCCAAACCAAATAACTTTTGGAATATGTTTCGACAAAAATTATCTAATTGAAACAATACCTTTCGATTGGTGGATAATTCTTTCAGATCGGATGGCTACAGAAAATTTTTAATTCTTCGCCCATATAGTCTCCTTACGCACGCCAAGGCATGCAGGTTGTCACCTCATGTACTGCCGTCCACAGTGATAGTGTCTGCACGCGCTAGCTACAAGCTAGGGCATGCGTATTGCCACCTAACGGACTGCCCTACGCTGTGATTTGTTATTTATCATCAACATTTTCATATCTTCCTAAATATATTTCGCATACCTTAACACCATGGTTCAATGGCTAAGATGTTTGCCTGGTAATCTTAAGTTCGTGGGTTGGATTACCAGCAGAAAAAGCTGTATTATGAGTTGATTTTTGTTTACTTTTATTTTTTTTTCGGTCGTAGTCTTAATATGTTATGTTATATTTATATGCCAATTAAATTTAATAATTTTTTTAAATGAGAATTTAAAGTTAAGATTGTTTCATACTTTCAAATTTGGAGAGAAAAAAAATCTAGCAAAAAAATGTCAGTTAAATCGGATAAAATTTATTGGAGTTATAGACATTCTCATCCTCCTGATTCTCATACTGACATGCAGTATTTTTGCTATCCGATTTGGCATATAGGAGTTTGAAAATGTTTGAATGTCAAACTATTCCAATGCACAGTTTTTAACTACAAAACAAAATTCAGTTATTTTGTCGAACGATTTTTTAAGAAGCTATAGACCTTTATTCTTTTATTTTATTCTTCTATTGAAAATTGTATTTGCCATTGATCTGTGTAATTTGTAAAACTTTTAACTTTTAAATTTTAAATAGTTACTTTCGAGTTATTTCACCCACATTTGAAATAACCTTTTTGTTAAAATTTCTTGTTTTGGATTCGATACGCTTTTCTCTTCTCTTGCTCGATTCAACAAGTCATGTTTTATTCACGCTGAATCTATTAAAGTATGTACATTATTATGATTACGCAAGCTTACCCTCGACAATTGTACATATGTTGCGGTTTCACTAGGGCTATTTGTGCGCCATATAAACTTTGAGCTACACCGCAAATGTTCAGACATTTTAACGCAAAAATCAAACATATTTAAAATACTTTAAATATTTCCTCCAAATTTAAAAGAGCCCAAAAACATAAGTTGTAGACCATTAGATTAAACGTTTGAAAAATGTTTTATTTTCCAAAAGAGCCCTTTGAACTTTGATAAGTTTCCTGAGGAGATGGATATCAGAATCAAGACCATTACTTTCCAAGGTATTACTTTCAGTAATTGATCTAATAAATTTTATCAGTACACATTTTCAGAGTGTATTGATTTATTTAAAAAAAAATAAAATATGTTTACTGCTAGTTTCACAGATAAAAATTGATATCATTATTGAAATTGTCATCGTTACCATTGCATTCAACAAATAATTGGCATAAAAGGGATTTGGCTACGAAAAAGATACTTGTAATACATATGCGGGCCTTGGCACCTTTTGGCAAAAATGCAGTATTTGCTAATTCCAATCAAATATAACTGCGAACGGCAGTACACGTGCATAGGTAAAAACACATATTAGTGTGCGCAAGCAATCTACTATACATAGTTACAAAATTGCAAATGTTCTGTGAGTTCTTTATAAATAAATGATAGATTTTATTAATAAATAATAAATTAAGTAAATACATTAAATAAGTATCAATAAATTAAATTATACAAATGGCATTATGGTTAAATTATTTGGGTCTTGTAGAGACAATTAGTATTAGTATTAGAGCATTAGAGCAATTATTTCAAGTTTTTTTTATCGATTTTGTTTCGAGTTTTTTAGGGACCATTATTTATGTTAAATTTCAACATTTGGATGAATTTGTATATTTCTATTTTACTATCTTTAAATTGACTGTAACTATTTTATTTATTTTTATAATTAAAAAATTTTTTTTTGTCAAAACATAAAGTGCCAGTCTCTCCGAACACTTACAGTGAAAAATATGTACAATCTCGAAAATTCCTCTATATAAAACCACCAACTTTTCAAAAACGTTCAATTGTTCTGTTTTTTTTTCTGCTCCCATTTTGTCTTTCTGTGCGACCCTTTGATTTATATACTCTCGCGAACAGTGTGTGTGATACACAAAATTTTGCAACATTTTTTGCTCCCTTCTTTTTTTTTGTACTTATATGGTAAATCCATTTGGAAACATGGTTCCAAATGGGCTCTAATTGAAGCTTAGTTTTTATCCCAAGCCTAAAGTGGCCGTGAAATTAAGTCAAGGTGGTCACATCGTCTAATATGCTCAGGTAGAACTCTGATGTAATAATAGGACGACTATATACCTGATACTTCATCTTAAAAAAACCTAACTTGTGATGCCATTACAAGATTCCTTTTCCAAGATCTATAGTACCAAGAGTGTACAAAAAAAAGCCTTTAACTCTTTGAGTGTCAAGTATGTATAAAAAAAACACATAAAAGATATATTCAAATTTTTAATCTTTTATAAAATTCGGAATCAAAATTTGACTTATTTTACTGACATTTAAAATGACTCTACCATGGGAACTTCTTGTTTGGATTCGATATGGTCCTCTAATTCAACGAGTTATGCTTTATTCACGATGAATGTGGTAAAATGCTTAATGATGATTACCAAAGCTTATCTTCGACAATAATACATATTGTAAGTTGTGGTTTTTACTAGGTCAGTATGTGCTTTATATAAACTTTTGATACCGGTTACGTTCAGATATAGACTTTCGTTCAACACTAAAAATTATTATAAATGTCACATGTCAAGAAAAATAGTTTCTTTTTCAAAGAGAGCCAGTTAATGTGCGATTTTTCCCCTTTAAACCAAGTTTGACATGAATGTCGGACATTTAATAGCCTACTAAAAGTGCCCATTTATTAAAAGAAGGCCATTGATAGTTCTTATCATCATACGTTTAGTTGTATATCCATGAATATAATTTGTTGAAATTGCTGTAAATTTTTTAAGTAGTATGCTCTATATTGGTTTCCATAAAAAAATAGTTTTAAATTATAAAAAAAACAACAGTGTTATTTTCACAGATACAAATTGATATTATTACATATATACATAGCATTTGGACATATTTTGGTGTAACTCGAAATGCAACCTTGGCCCCTTTTGGTAAAATTTTAGTTTTTGCTCATAAATATAATTATCTATTAATAAAGCATGTGTAACCAAATCAGACATTTTGTTAATGAAAAAATGACGGGTTTTTATTTATTTCTAGTAATTCAAATGTGATCCAATTGTACATATTAATATATATGTGAACATTTCCAGAAACCGAAAAAATTAAACTAACTTTTTTGAACATATATAAAATAATATTCCACATACATATATGTAATTCTGGTCCTAAATTGCTTCTAAGAGTTAATTTCGATTTAATGAAAAATTTTAATGCAGTATAAGTTTTTTTTGCTTCCCCAAAAGACCTCAATTAGTAGGTTTCCGCATTCACGACTTTAAATCGAAAAACATAAAATTTCCATTTTGTGAAATAGAATGCCACTAAGCTATTTACCCAGTCCAATTTCAAACTCAGAACTTGAAACTAAAATCAATTAGTAAGAACTCCAAAAATATCCCAAAACCATGCTAATAAAATGTAAAGCCCATGGAATTCCCATAGCAAAAGCTGACAAATAATATCTTAGGTGTTTCTCTTCTCACAGATTCCTCTCCCCACAGAAACGCTAACGAAGCCGATGGAGAGCCCGTCTGCTAAGATGCTATTGCTGCTTCGGCTGCTGCTGCTGCCGCTGTAGTTGTTGGCAGACCAGAGATCTTCTGCAGTGCCTCAGCCGAATCCAAAATGAGACAGTGAAGAGAGAGCGTTGGCTTTGACTCACCGTCTTCGGGTGCTGAGCTGCGGCTACTGACGGACGTCGCCGATGCCGCCTACATTGCTGGTGATGCTCTGATGCTGCTGGCGGCGACTGAGGCTGCGCAGCAACCGCAACAGTTTGCGCCAGCATTGCTGAGCAGATATAAAAACGACGATCACAGTAAAATATTCAATCAAATTCACAATCAAATCAAGTTGTTCGTTCGCGCTCGGGCTCAAGAAATTTTCGTTCTATTAGTGTAAGAATCAGACAATGACTCGGGGTCTAATGTCCGTGTGTCAAAATAAGCGTCTTTACCGGTTGGTGGTTAAGTGAATATCACAAGGACATCTGTAAAACTGGATCTTGGTCTCCGACGGATTCCATCAATCCACAGATGCTGCAATGCCTGTGGCCCAATTGGGCTGTAGGCTAATAGTAGGCAGGCCCAGTCGTAGCCTTTTGTGGTTGGAAATTAAATTCATTTGCGGTTGAGTGATTGATGGATAGTTTCATTGATTCTCCTCAACAGCTATTTCGGATTGCTTTTGGATGCCACTACTCCATTGTGTCTTACTAGGTCCAAATTTATTTTCTAGGGATGCGATTTTTACATTTTGTTGTTTTGTACGGTTGCTAAATTCGGCAAGTAGGGATTTTAATTGAAATTTATTTTTGCATTCACCAGTCGTGCACACATGAAAAGAATTCTAAAAGATTATTTTTTATTATAAAAAAAACATCGCGCCCCGCGCATTTTAAGTCCAATTTGAAATTGTCCTGTTTATAAATTTGATAACCATAAATTAATTATTATATTGCTTTCAAAACAAGTATCGACCATTAATTTTTTTTTCAATTTTGTGCTCGAGATCAATTTTTGTGCTTATTAGACTTAAAAATAGGGAAAACTTAAAGACTACGAGTAAATGCATAAGATTAATACTTTCAACCATCGATATTTTGCTTAATGGCCCATTTTTGATATCCTCCAAACTATACCCATTCATATATGTAGAAAGTGTGTCAATGGGAACCCTGAGGAAAAAATAAAAATTATTATTTAAGACGCATATCTGTAGATTCTAAGCTCATGAAATAGAAAGTAGAAATTTACAAAAATTTCTAATTTGCCAAGCAAAATTAATAGTCACTCACGCTGCCCGAGGAAGTCAAAAAATATTTTATGCAAATTTTGTGTGGGTAAAACACAGCAATTTGATTTTTTGTTTTATACATACATAGAAGTTAGGTATTCATTTTTATTTTTGGCATTGGATTGGAGCGGATTGCGGCTATTCATCTATTTTTAGCATTGAGTCACTCAGAACAAATCCAGCATTTCGACTTAAGCAGATATTTTCTTGTTGGGGAGACTTTTAGAATGGCAAAGTTCTTCTATAAATTTTTGTTAGACATAAATTACCGCTACTTTAAATGGCTTTTCAGATTTAAATTATATAATTGCTGCCACAACAGATTTATTTCAGTTGAACGACACAAGGAAAACGAATTGAAATGGGGAAAAGCGTGAAACATTTTAAATGATTTTAATACCGGAGAAGCTGTTCAAAAAATGTGAAATATTTGGTTGTGTTAGAAGTAACCGATTGTTTTAGAAGTGTCCGAATAGGAACAATGGGGCTACAATGCTATAAAAAATTCGAAAACGGTGGGAATCCCCACCAAAACTACGCTTAATAAGCACTCATAATAAATGAGCAAAAAAATAAATATTTGAATATATGTATGTATATGTATGTATGTATGTATGCATATAAATACATATGAGTTAACAGGGATAAATTGGAATAATAGTCATTTTATCTCGTTGTAAAAAAAAATTATTTTGATCAGAAGTAAAGGGAAATAAAATTTTGTTTAACCTCAAGGTTGAAAAAAAGTGCGGCTTTGATTACGTGGGTAGTATCAAATCATTTGGGTAATCAGCCATAGTTACAGGGTGCAATGAGTCTGAGTCTAATAAGTCCATAGAATGTAAAGTTATTGTTTGACATTGTTTGAGTAATTATCAACGCTATCAAAGTAAACGCTTCCCTCCTTTTTCATCTTTCAGTATTCAACATTCCAACTACACTAAAATGGGACGTTTTCGACAGCAGCCTACTATACTCCTAGTATTTTGTGTGCTGGCCCTGGGAAAATGTGACTATCAGGAAAATATGTTTCTCAATGGTCAATACCAAAGCGGCGTAAAGGAACTCCGGGAAACACATTTTTCGGTAAACCCCACGTCGAACGTTTTCCTCAAGCACGCCATTATTAGCCGACAAGCATCGCCATTTCAAGGGCCTACCTATTTGCCCCCCAAGGAGTATTTAAAGTGCGCCCAGGGACAGCAGTGTGTTCGCCAGAGTCAGTGCTCGAATGGCTTCTTTACCCAGCAAGTGCCACGGATCCAAGTAAGTATCATCCCCCGAATCTTCTTTTTAAGGACCCTTTGCGGCCTAATCGTATGTCCGGGAAATACAGTCTATTGCATAATACATGCTTTGTATGGGTTTTACCCGTGGGCGAGAAACCAAATTAAGCTTAAACAGGCGCTTGACAAGCGAATCCCCAATCAAATCCGTCTACCTGTTGGCTACCAGAGCTCAAGCCCAAAACCCATAAAATGGAAAGCCCTTCTGCAGCGACAAAGCGAAAAATATTGCCGTTGTGGTTGTGCTTGATTAGTCCGCCTGATCTGCATTTCGGTGGTTGTTGTGTTTGTGATCACCAGTGTTGTTTGGCACAGTTACCGTTATTTTCCGGTTTGTCATTACCGAAGTTCGGAATACCAGCCCCACATACGCGCAGACCAGACAGCCAGTAATTTCGTAATCGCTTAAAATGAAATAAAAAACGAAGTTCATGTTTAATTGCCCTCGCCAAGTTCGCTCTTCTTCGGAAAGAAATTTATGTAAATCAATATAAAAGACGATGCTAGTATTACCTTTAACTAATCTATCCATAAATAACTGAGACCACTCTGGTCGTAGCAGATCCTATAGCCACCTAATAAATTAACGAAATCAGTACTTCGAAACCAGCGACCTTGTTAAATAAAAACGTTTTTTTAGTAACAAGATCTTAGGTGTTTTTTAACAAGGAAATACTTTGATTTTTTTAAATAACAGTTGAGAAAGTCATAGACTTAAAAAATAAAAATATTAAAAGAATTATTAATAAAAATGGTCAATATTACCATTTATTAGATAAATTAAATTGAACTAAATAAGATAAAACTGCTTCGTACTGATAAATACTGCTTCATACAGTATTTTAAATATTTTTGTTCACAGTGCGTAAGCTGTTCTGTAAACGCAGCAAAATAAATTAAGCAGCATATCTTCAAACAACAAATATTTTGATGGAAAATTTTGTCGTTTTTTTAAATCTAATTACCTTTAATATTCTTTAGCCAAATACACTCAATATTATATTAAATGTATGTCTAAAAATAGCAAAGAAACTCTTTTTGAAAATTTAAGAAGCAGAACCCTAATATTAATTATCATAATGCTGTCAAGCAACACTGGAAATGGTTTTGACGATCTACGAAATTGGTACTCTAAAAGTATATCCGGGCTATTTTATACCCATTTGGCATGATCAACTGGTTCGGGCCAATACTCTCATCCGTCAAGGTCAGACTTGAGAACGAACCAACCACATTCAAATGGGTTTTCAATTCTTGCTCTTCTCTTTTGGGAGCCATAAACCCATACATACATAAATAAGAAGGACGGGACAGTTTAATTTGTAATACTCATGGTCTGATCTGACTGATGTATGGAGTGCCAGTTTTCGGTGTGAGCAGGTTATTTATTGCCTATGGCAATAGCTGTCTTTGGCAGCACTTCATTAGATTCTTATGCATTTCAAGATGATTCCGCCTCTGGCTTCTGTTGCACCTCTTGATCTCTGGCCTCAGACTGGCAAAGTTATTAATTTTCAATTGTTCGTTTGCTAAATGCCAGCTGACCAAGAGGCATTATTTGCCAAGCGAAAAAAAAATTAGTAAGCTCTACGCGAAGGTCTGACGTCGCGATGGCGGTAAAGTTCAATCCAACTGCAACTGCTTTGGGCATCTGACTGGTCACTTTTTAGCACATCATTTATGTAAGCACTTTGGCTGCACTTTGATGATCTTTTGACCATGACACCAGAAATCATTGGCCATGCAAATGGATACTGAGGCGTGAACATATACATATATTTATGTATGCATTTGCAAGGATGTGCCACTGTTGAAAAGATTCCCGACGTTTTTTTTCCCGGTTTTTATTCTATTTTGGCTCAAGTTAATTCGATTTCTTACTCTCCTTAGAACTGCGAACCGGAAACCGACACCTGCTGCACTTACCGACCTCCATTAACAACAACCACAACGACAACCACCGCACTACCGTTCGCATCCTGTGCTTTCGATTCGGACTGTGTGGCACCGGAGAATTGTCGCAACGGCGAAATCATTGCCATCAATTACGTTAAGAAGCAAGGGGTAAGTGGCGCCTTGAAATAGCCGATGGTCGATAGCCAACGGCCATCAAGATCATCTGAGACGCTGTAGCACTAGCGCCGTGACTTGGGCAATTTAGAGTGGAGAAGATCGCAGCATATCACAACATCATTATTACGCAGGGTTTCCCCATGAAATCGACGATGGTAGTGTAATACTAGCAAAGTAGCAACATAAAGTCAGCTTGACGTTGTACAAATGACGAGACAATCGCCTGAACAAAACGACCTCAGCAGCGTCGGTCGCCCAAATCAGACTCGACCGCAACTGTTGCTATGAATTTCACAAGCTCCGGCCGAATATGAGGAAACTCTCTTGAAAACAAATACACCATCTTAGCAACCAACGAAGCTCCAATAGCTTATTAGCACACAATTACTCACAATCCACCAAATGGCAAATTGTTCTCTGGCAATCGCGGATGGAGCATTGTGCATCGTGTGAACTGTATACTACTGCAATTTTCAGAGCGTGTACCCTATAAAAAATTAGTAATGACATTGCCATAGGACTCGAAATGTGAACATAAATTTAACTGTTTCTTTTTGGTATGTTGACTTGATAGTGTGGGGAAGACATCGACTTCGACTACTGTATTCACAAGTCCTCTTGCGAATTCCGTTGGTGTTAATGGTCAAAGAGCTAAATTCTTATTTGACTTAAGTGGGTTATGGTATTGCGTTCCTTATAGTCGATAGATTCGAATATAGTCGTCATTACATACTTCGAAACTTTTTAATTTATTATTCATTTAAATCATCAAGCAGAACACGCAGGCTTAAGTATATCATTTTAATTTACCATATTTATTATTGGCAGATTTTAAAATAATTTTAATCGTTACAACTAAATTTTTATATCCAACTGTCTTAATGCTATCAGTATGTTCCATTTCACACCTATAGTGAATATGGATACAAAAAACTCCCTTTCGATGAACATCCCGTATACGTCGTATACGTTTCTCCAATTTCCCTTTTATTAATTATTTATAGTAGTCTCCTTGTGCACACTCTTTGGTAGCATTCGATGGCAAAATGGGAGTCTTCATATGCGTGGTAGAACGAGCGGCGACGAGGGCAGGTTGCGCGACTAAGAGATATCTCAGATTTTTACCAGGCATGCGCAATTGCATAATTTGTTTACATGCAACGGCCAACCAAACGGGTCAGTTGCGTTCGCTGCTGCTGCCGCTGCATGCAACGCCTAAAAAAGTAAGAGCAGCAAGTGAAATATGCTGCACTACAACATCTGCAGTTCGAATTTAAGCGGTTACTTCTTCGAATTTAAGCGGCAATACCCGTTACATGATGACCGCATGCCCTTGTACGAGTGAAAAAAGTCAATTGAGCTGTTCGGAGTTCACCCAAGCTACTAAATTATTCCAAAAATGGCTTCACAGGCCTAAAATTTTTCATTTAAATTAGACCACTCATAAAAACTTTTATGGGTGGGACTTCTCCTTAATTCTATTCAGGTTAACTAGCTTGATGATAATGAAAAGCGGCATGTTTAATGTAGTTTAGGCAGTAATTCAACCTTGAATTTGTTTCTAATTAAATATATTTTTTGACAGTTAACAGAAATTAACAGAAAGCCCCTTTTCTTGGTTAAATATGTGTTTCCCTGAAATTACTTACCATGACGTATTGAAATTGAAAAGTTATGCAGGCACTTACGAAATGTCGTGGTATACTAAAAGTACCTTCAGTTTATGAAACATAAAAAGCAACGTCTGGGTTCGACGGTGCCGTCTTCTCTGCAAAAAAGTCGAGCTGCTGTTTTAATGATTCTGCAGAAGTTTGGCGTATAGGCAGGACCGCATTAAGGCTTTGAATTTCGCCAATAGATTGTTTCTGTATTTATTAAAATCCCCTTATAAGCCATAAATAAAATTACTTCCAAAAGAAAATCTTTTTACTGTAATCAGATTCGGTTTGTGTTGACTTCAAAAATTCTCTTATGGCGATTATATTTTTCCTACTTACCTGCTAGAGGTGATATTTAATTGATAGTGATATAGTGCATGGGACTAGTTCTGTACATAAAGCAAAAATTATTATGCCTATGTATATATCAGAATCTTGATCAGACATATACATGTTAATAAAGATGTTCTTGTCTCATCACCTCTGGTCTTGGAACATAAATTCTACAAAAATTTGTGTAAACGATCATGTTCAGTCGTCGAGAGGTAAGTATCAATCTAGATTATGTGTAGTTTAAAACCGTCACGAACCATTAGTTCAGATTTATGTCAGTCCGGTTATTTGGTTACAATGCAAAAGCTAAAAGTCTAAAACCGTAACCCATCAGAAAAGTTCGTTGAGTAAACAGAGCTTATCGCGCGCCTCCATGGTTATTATATCGAGATGAACCTGAGAGGTAAACTCAAGGCCTAGGTCAAGCTCATGGCCAGTAAGGGAAGGGGGACTAGTCGTTGACTGAGCTTAAAGGTGATTCGTTCCATGCCCGGCTGTGCAGAATCACTCTCTAGTGGATTTGGCTTCCCTTGTCTTAATGTGTATTTTATGATCATTATCATTTTTATTATTTTATTGATTTTGACTGCCGTGAAGCTATCATTACGGATCGTATGTGATCGTCTGTGAATTTGAAATCAATTAAATGTTGTGGTGTGGCGCCCTACCAGCTCAGAGTGTCTTCACCTTAATTTGTGTCTTGTGTAAGCCTATGCCCATTTGTTGCATCTAGCTTGGTCGTAAATAAATGGTTTTAAAAACTGGCCCCTGTCACTGATGCATCGCAAGTAGCATAAACAAAAGACTTAAGCGCCAAACTTATGTCACAATTTCTGGCTGGCAGGTCAACCACAAGCAGCCACCTCAGGGCCGGTACTGACTTTTAGAAGCTACAACTTCTTGCTACTCAGATCAGCGGGGTTTGTTTCTGAATGGATTCAGCGTAAGATAGCACCCCGCATAACAACCAAATCAAAAATTGCTCAATTTATAGGCATATAAATTTTGGCTCTTCTGCCTACAAAAAAAAAAAGACTGGAGAATTTAGTGTTGTACTATGACGCATTAATGTTGCCGTAAAAATAATTTCATGTATGGTACATAACATTTATGTCGTAAATTCCTCTGTCCAAAACCGCATCTGCGCCTAACCTTTTCCTAAGCCAGCCGCATCTTACCTATTGGTATACTTGACATCGAAGTGTATGTTATGACCTATCACCGAAGCCACATAACGTAGCCTCTGTAGCTGCCTCCGCTGAACTTGGTAATGGCTCGAAAATATAATTTTTAAAAATGTATATGCACGTATAGTAATTTCAACATTATTAACAAATTGCACCAGACAATCTATGAGACATTAATAAAAAAAACGATGAACAAGTTATCTTGTATGCCGAGCCACAACATTTATTAAAAGCATTTTTGAGTTTCCCCGCTGGTTGTTGATGGTGATTACATATTTTAGCTGTCGTTGGTACACAAGTAGCTTGTGGTTTTTGTTGGCAATATTATTATCTTGGGGTAAAATGATTGATCATAAGCTATGCAATGGCCAACGGCAACACAGATAAGGGGGAAGAGCGATTGGAGCGGCAGGGGCGAAGATTCAGGTTACGTAGGGATTTTGCCTTCTCCTTCGATCCTTTGTCATTGATCGAAATTGTAGTTCATGTTCCGCCGTGCTTCCCAAGTAGTCGGTCACAATAACATCGTTTATTACATAAAATGTAATGCATGAAGCTTCCTAATGAGATGCCTTCATTAAGATAATGACGACTTGACATCTAATTGCAGAAAACGACTACTCTTAGTTCAATTTTTTTGTTCAATCAAAATTGTTCTTATGTCGTCTACGTTGCCTAGATGCGGAATACAGAAAAACATTGTTTAATGTTACCTACAGGAGATATAGATATTAATGAAACTAAAATTTGAAAATCATTTGACATAAATTTGAAGATATTAGTTGTAAAAGTAGTTTTTTAATGTACAAAATAATGAAGGAGGTAGTCGATGTTTCGCTTACATAGCTTTTAAAAAAATACATTTTTATACCCTTGCAGAGACTATTATAATATTGGTCAAATTTGTGCAACTCAGTGAAGGACACATGTCCGACCCGAAGTATATGTATTCTTTATCAAAATTACCTCCTGGGTCGATTAAAGCATGTCCATCTGTCCGTTGCATTTAATTTTCGGAAATCCTATCCGATCTGCCAAGTTTCTTAAGGATCGGCCGACTTATATTCTATATATATATATCCTATAACTGCCATGTAACTGAACTGTAAATGGCGTAACCTTTGTATTTTTAAGGATGCTTGGGGCTTTTATTAGAAAATTGATTTGATGGTCAATAGATCATTGTTGAGGGTGACAAATTCTCATAAGGATCGCCCAACTATATACGATCCTATATATATATATAATATAAGCTGCTACCTAACTGCAAGGGTATATTAACTTCGGCTCCGCTCGAAGTTAGCTTTCCTTTATTGTTTATTCTTTAATTAGTTAGTCTTTTTGTATGTTAAAGGATTAATGGGTTTATATAGGTTATTAGTTTCAAAAGCAACCGATCAGGACTAGGTACATATATCCGCTTTATGAAACTGCATGCACATGTGTATTTACATGTGATATGTGATATATACATATGTATGTATAATATCTAATATGTGCTCATATATAAACTCTTTTGATTATATGTAACAATAAATTCTAAAATCGTTTTGGAGTTGTTCTTGTTATCTTGTAAGTCTTTGACTTTTATGAATTTCGATATCTTTATAGGCTTTACAAGAAATTTACAGGTATCCATTTACATAAAAAGGAAACAGTATTAATTGCCATAAAAACCATCAATAAGGTTCAGGATTTCTCAATTTTCCGATCCATTACTTAACACCTTAGGAATGACTCCGAGGTTCCGCCTCCGCACAATCATCCCAAGCCCAAGGCTGAGTCGGAAAATGCAGCTCGGCACCCATTCCGAGCTCCGTGTGAAACGATTTGAGTTCGCAAAGGTTTTATTCAATTCAATTCTTTTGTGGGTGACAAAGTTGATGATTATCTCGATAATTGCGTAAGCTGGCAGCCCTCAAATTTATTTAATGGAGACAAGGAAAATTGTTTGCTGTTTTAAAATATGTAAATAACTTAGCACATGAAATCGTTTTCGCAGCTTGAGATAATGATTATAATGACCAAATCTATGAAAATATATTTAAATAAGTTTGATTGTCGCCTAAACTAATAAAACCTGTTAATGGCGAGAAATATTCAAAACACGGCACTCATAGATACGTGTTTTAACATATACGGTCAGCTCTTGCTTATTATTCGGCATGATACCTTTGACCCGAACTGTTTTAAATCTTCAAATCTTAAATCTTCATATATATATGTACATAAAACTCTCTTAACAACTTCAGCAGCAAATAAGTAAATACTTAGTCATTGTTAGAAATTATTTTTGTTCGTCGTAATGTTTTAAATTTTATATTGAGTATTATTTCCGTGGGTGCAGTGCAGCCAACGTAGCCAACACCCCCACGTTTCTTGACAGTTTCAATGAACAAAAGTTGCATCCGACATGAACACATCTGCGATCTGACTTTGGCTGTGCATCCATATCCGCCGAATGTACCAGAGGGGCAACTGGGGAAATATTTTATTGAGTCCGCCTATGGTGTGTCACCCTAAAGCTACACTTTTTCGCCTACCATTCAAGCCAAGCGATAAATCCATGACAGACAGAATTGGCCACATTAACGACCAGGTAGCAACACATGGGCAAACAAAATTGTTAGCTTCAGCGCTCGGCTGTAAAATGTTAATACGCTTGCTTGCACTTTTACTTACCCGATGTCTTTGCATCCACGTTGTCAATAAAACTCGAATAACTACTCTTCTAATATCTGGCAATCCCCCCTTTTTCGCCTTTTCATGTAGCCCAACCGTTGCTACGAACCGGACGTTTGCTGCCGCATGCCATCGACCACATTAACAGAGGATGGATATATCTTTAACCTGCCCGAGAAGAACTTTCCGCTACCCACCAACCCAACAGTTCCCGCTGTTCGCACCACCCAGCCTGCGCGTCGCCCGCTGCCCACCACGGCACCTGTCACCAGGCCAACTAACGAATACCTACCGCCTGAGACTACACGGCGCCCCGCCTACCAACCCTTGCAAACCACTCAGCGTCCTGTTTACCAACCACCTCCCACAACACCTCGCGCTGTGACGCAGCCCCCACGCCCCCAACCGACTCAAGTCCAGCCTTTGGCAACACGTCGCCCCATCAACGGGTACCTTCCTCCAGTTTCGGTTAACGAAATTCCGCACCGTGAAAAACCAGACTACGAACAGGATCGTGTGCCCCAACCCTCGAATGAGAAGCCAATCTATCGCGGTGAGGACCAGCTTTCGCCTCAAATCTTTCCATCACCTCAGACCCCAAACACTCCAAAACACTTCGCCAAATGCGCCTCGGCTCTAGTCTGCACCTCCGAAAATTACTGCAATGCCATCGGGGTGCTCTCCGATACTCCAGTCGAGCTAACTCCTATGGAAGCTGCCTTCCGTGTTCCATTAACAGACTGCCTCCAGACCGAGACCGGAACGCCTGGCAAATGCTGCCGGGACCCGAATTACGTTGACCCTTGGCCGGTAAATTTGGCGGGCGTGTGCGCCACAAGAAACAAGCGGTATGATAACAATTATCCAGTTCTTTTATCGCACGCTGAATTTTTTTTCTTTTTGAATGCAGCACCAAACCTACGGGAATAAAGGATCTGGATGCCAACTTCGCCGAAATCCCGTGGCAAGCTATGATTCTGCGCGAATCTAGCAAGACATTGCTTTGCGGCGGCGCTATAATCGGGGACGAATTTGTGTTGACTTCCGCTAACTGCGTCAACGGGTGAGCGATTAAAATTAAGCTCAAAAACTATGGGGACTAATAATACTTTCCATCAGAATCCCCGTACCCGATATCCGCATCAAAGCTGGTGAGTGGGAACTGGGCAGCACCAACGAGCCGTTACCGTTCCAGTTGACTGGCGCTAAGAGCATCGACGTGCACCCATCCTACGACCCCTCCAGCAACGTCAATGATTTGGCTATTATCCGACTCGAGAAGCGCCTGGAGTTTGCGACCCATATTCAACCTATATGCATTAGCGACGAGGATCCTAAGCCATCGGAGCAATGCGTTACCTCAGGATGGGGAAAGCAGGCCTTATCAAGTAAGATAGCCTCAACAGTCCAAAAAAAACCACCGTCATACTCACACTTACCTTTTTCCTCTGACAGTCCATGAGGAAGGCGCCATCATGCATGTGACAGACACCACGGCCCAGGGCCGCAGTGATTGTGGAGCCGATGCAAGCAGCGTGTGCAGCGCCACAAAGTTCGACGCGTGCCAATTTGATGTGGGCAGCGCCCTCGCATGTGGCAGCGGATCCAATGTCCGACTAAAGGGTATCTTTGCCGGCGAGAGCTCTTGCGGGGATGGTCAAACAGTGCGATTCGCTAAGCCCGACATCAAGTGGATTAACACGGCTTTCGCCGATCGCAATAAGCCACTGCTGCTAAAACGTTTTTGAGCTCGAAGAGGTAAAGGCGTGAAGGAAGGGGAGATGAAAAATCGGAGTAGTTTCGTTAAACCCTGTGAAATTCGTCCATCATTGCGGTTCTGCAAATCTTAGTCCCACAGTCTGCCATGCCCACACTATAGATATTTATTCACACAGCGCATAAAACAACCTGAGCAGATTAACGACCCTCTACATTTCCATGAAATATGTCTTCTTTCGGTATTCGCATTTCTCTTTTTTTAAGAAACGTAACATTTACATTGAAATTATTATAACAAGAATGGTATATTTTTAAAGCGAATGCCGGAAGACGTATGATAGTTCGAATTCAATTGAAATTATTGCCACTTTTAAAAAATACTACGGGATGAAATATACCTAATTATAAGCTTCTTCATTTTTTTATTATCAAAAGAAATTGAGATTATAATATTGTAGTTGTAACGATCCAACTACCACCTTAAATACACACCATCATATCTCAACTGCAGCATCTACACATATTTTTACTCTTATTTAAAGATATTCCTATATCGTAAATCGTGTATATGCTTATATTTTAAAAATGTCTAAATTTAGTCTATAATTTAATTTTTAAATAAATAAAAAATTGCTTAGATATATAAAATAAAAGTGGTTAACATAGTTTGAGTACTTCAGTCGTTGCCAAATATGAGATATATATAAGTCAACAAGAAATTACATTTTCTTATTTTTTTTATAGATTTATATTCACAATTTGGTCACTGCGTCCGATTTGTTTCAAGTGGTAATCAAATTCCCCTAACTACCCTGTTGTCCCGAACCAATCAAAGACTAAAGGTTACGGAGCAAATAAAATTATGAAAGGCTGCAATAAAATTGTATTTTATCGGCCTGAGATGTCATGAAAAAAAAAACATTTTATGCTAAAAAAAGTTTTAACAGAAAAAAATATTTTCGAAAGAAACAGAGTCATACATCGACATAAAACTGCCATTATTCGTCCACTATAACATTCTCTGAACCGATTACACAGGCCAACAACAAAACATCTCCACGCTTAATTTCACCTGCTCCATAACCTTTAAGCTCCCCTGAACCTAAGTCCAGAACAAACATAGGTTCTATTACCCACAGTTTTCACGGTACACCTTCGAGAAGAAATTGATTGAGAAGAAATTGGAATACTCATCCAAAGTTAAAATTTCCGACTTTCTAAATTATGCGTTATGAGGAAAATATGAGGATATTATGAGGAGAAAAAAAGTTGGAAATTGTCGGCCTGTGTTATCGGTACATCTCATAATTATGGTATTTCCAATCGATTTTGTTTTTGGACTGGATTAAAAAGAAGTAATGGCTTTTGAAATAAAGCTTATAAAATATTTAGTTGCTGAAAATTCATTGTTAAGCAAACATGATGAATTTTAATACTAAAAGAAGTAAATATTTGGAAAAACATCATTATACCCTTGCAGAGGGTATTATAATTTTGGTCAAAAGTGTGCAACGCAGTGAAGGAGACATCTCCGACCCTATAAGGTATATATATTCTTGATCAGGATCACCTCCTGAGTCGATATGAGCATGTCCGTCTGTCCGTCGGTCCGTCGGTCCGTCTGTCTGTCTGTTTCTACGCAAACTAGTCTCTCAGTTTTAAAGCTATCAAGTTGAAAATTTGCACACACCCTTCTTTCTGTTGCAGGCAGTACATAAGTCGGAACGGCCGGGATCGGTCGACTATATCCTATAGCTGCCATATAACTGATTGATCGGAAATGCCATAACTTCGTTGTTTTTCAAGTTAGAAGGATGGGATTTTCAATGGGTTCCTCTTTGGACAAAATAATTCGATATGCCAAATTTCATAAGGATCGGCCGACTATATACGATCCGCTATATATCTAATAATATAAGATGCGGGGCGCCACCCAGCGGACTGTTACTCAACTGCAAGGGTATATAAACTTCGGCTCCGCCCGAAGTTAGCTTTCCTTTCTTGTTTTTATTTTTAGACGACAATTCAAGATGCTGACAGAATCTTAATATAATGTATTTAATTATTTAATTCATTTTAAAACTTAACTATTTCATAGGGGGAGAACCAGTTTGTCGAGTGTTGAATGTGATATGTTGCTCTTTTTCATGTTTGTAGGTAATGTAGTATTTTGATTTTGTAAATCTTTCCAGGCTTTATTGATAAAGAAGTCGAAGGTTGTGTAGCGCGCCGCAGGGAAATAAGGTTTGTTTTATTTTTTTGGTTTTGAATTTTTAATAATATAGGGTAATTTTTATACCCTTGCAGAGGGTATTTTAATTTTAGTCAAAAGTGTGCAACGAAGTGAAGGAGACATCTCCGATCCTATAAAGTATATATATTCTTGATCATGATCACCTCCTGAGTCGATATAAGCATGTCCATCTGTCCGTCTGTCTGTTTCTACACAATCTAGTCTCTCAGTTTTAGAGCTATCGAGTTGAAACTGTGCACACATCCTTCTTTCCTTTGCAAGCAGTATATAAGTCGGAACGGCCGGGATCGGTCGACTATATCCTATAGCTGCCATATAACTGATTGATCGGAAATGCCATAACTTTGGTGATTTTAAAGTTAGAGGGTTGGGACTTTCCACACATGTTATATTTGACAAAAATATCTTATGTACAAAATTTTATAAGGATTTCATATAAGGATCGTTGGCCGATCGTAAGAAAATGTCACTATCAAATCAATTTTCTAATAAAAATGTTTAAAACAGCATCTTTAAGAATCTTTAAAAATAGCACGGTTGTGCCATTTCCGACCGTTCAGTTATATGACAGCTATACGATATAGTCGACCGATCCCGGCGGTTCCGACTTATATAACGCCTGCAAACAAAAAAAGGATGTGCGCAAGGTTTCAACTCAATAGCAGACGTACAGACAAACAGGCGGACGGACATGCTTATATCGACTTAGGATGATCCTGATCTATATACTTTATAGGGTCGGAGATGTGTCCTTCACTGCGTTCCACACATTTGACAAAAATTATAATACTCTCTGCAAGGGTATAATGAGTCTAGAATGAATCCAACGAATATAAAAGCGACAAGATATGTACAAGTAGGCGCGTGTTATCACCAAATATGAACCAAATATAAAGAAAAACAAGAAAGAAAAGCTAACTTCGGGCGGAGCCGAAGTTGATATACCCTTGCAGTTCAGTCGCAGTCCGCTAGGTGGCGCCACGCATCTTATATTATTAGATATATAGCGGATCGTATATAGTCGGGCGATCCTTATGAAAATTGGCAGATCAGATTGTTTTTCCCAAAATAGAATCTGTACCAAATCCCATCTTTCTAACTTAAAAAACACCAAAGTTATGCCAATTTCGATCGTTCTATGACAGCTATAGGATATAGTCGGCCGATCCTTATGAAATTTCGTACGTAAGATATTTTGCTCAAACATAACATGTGTGTAAAGTCCCAACCCTCTAACTTAAAAAACACCAAAGTTATGGCATTTCCGATCAATCAGTTATATGGCAGCTATAGGATATAGTCGACCGATCCCGGCCGTTCCGACTTATATACTGCCTGCAACAGAAAGAAGGGTGTGTGCAAAGTTTCAACTCGATAGCTTTAAAACTGAGAGACTAGTTTGCGTAGAAACAGACAGACGGACAGACGGACCGACGGAAAAACGGACATGCTCATATCGACTCAGGAGGTGATCCTGATCAAGAATATATATACTTTATAGGGTCGGAGATGTTTCCTTCACTGCGTTGCACACTTTTGACCAAAATTATAATACCCTCTGCAAGGGTATAAAAATTACGAAATGCACGACTAATTAAAGTTAATAATAAAATTGACATATATCCAAAAGACTCTTATTTTTCACACTCTCAGCCAAAGGGTCAGTAAATAACCTAATTAAATTCAAACAAAAACAAGAAAGGAAAGCTAACTTCGGGCGGAGCCGAAGTTTATATACCCTTGCAGTTCAGTCGCAGTCCGCTAGGTGGCGCCACGCATCTTATATTATTAGATATGTAGCGGATCGTATATAGTCGGCCGATCCTTATGAAAATTGGCAGATCAGATTGTTTTTCCCAAAATAGAATCTGTGCCAAATCCCATCTTTCTAACTTAAAAAACACCAAAGTTATGCCAATTTCGATCGTTGTATGGCAGCTATAGGATATAGTCGGCCGATCCTTATGAAATTTTGTACATAAGATATATTGGTCAAACGTAACATGTGTGGAAAGTCCCAACTCTCTAACTTAAAAAACACCAAAGTTATGGCATTTCCGATCAATCAGTTATATGGCAGCTATAGGATATATTCGACCGATCCCGGCCGTTCCGACTTATATACTGCCTGCAACAGAAAGAAGGGTGTGTGCAAAGTTTCAACTCGATAGCTTTAAAACTGAGAGACTAGTTTGCGTAGAAACAGACAGACGGACAGACGGACAGACGGACAGACGGACAGACGGACCGACGGACAGACGGACAGACGGACAGACGGACATGCTCATATCGACTCAGGAGGTGATCCTGATCAAGAATATATATACTTTATAGGGTCGGAGATGTCTCCTTCACTGCGTTGCACACTTTTGACCAAAATTATAATACCCTCTGCAAGGGTATAAATATCGAGTTTTCTCTAAGCTTTAATTAGACCTCTAAAGGGTCTTTTAAACTCAAAAACCGAATCAAAAGGTTTTTTCTGAAAATTTTTTTTAAAAAGTCCATAGATGAGACTTATATTTTAATAGATAAAAAACAATTTTAGGAGGCGATCTAAAGAATTTTTAACATTGCTAATTTAAATAAAGAACATGATTGCAATAAAATCGTGGATCTCCTGCTCCTGCTTAGGTCGTTAACATCCGCGTTCACTGATCAGGGCATTGCAGATATATATTTGCAAAATGAATTGCAACGAAATTGGAATCGAAAAAAGGGTTAAACCCTTTTATTGGAACGACTGATAGAGTGTCAGGCTGTGTACAAAACGGGGACGGGGCATCTACTCTATTAAAGTACATCTACAGTGATGGTCTGGAAAATAGTCCTTTTGAAATAGAAGCTGAAAAATATATTTATTCAGGGAATGGTATTTTAATAGCTCATTCATATAAAAGTATAAAATATTGTAAGTGCATTGTGATGTATCATCGGGCCCTGTATGTTCATTATTCTTTTTATTTTTTGGTTACAGTTTTCCCACTTCGTGTAAATAGGCCCCAAGCAATTTTGTCTGAAATAAATAACGGTATTTTAAACAATAATTACCAATCCCACTGTTTTTTGAAAACTTACTCCTTCAATATAGTTGTAAATATCAATTTTCTCGTTTTGAGAATGGGCCCCGTCGTCACAAGCACCCACTGGTACAAGGATTACATTTTTTCCTGTAGCTTCTTGCAATGTTAGAGTTACGGGAATGGAACCGCCCTCTCTAGTCATATCCGGCTCCACATTGAAAACATGCTTAATGGCCTTCTTTGCGGCTTCATAATGGGGGTGGTTCGGATCTTCAGTCCAAGGCTTGCCAGCCGAAAGCATAACAACCTAAAAGAATTTTTAAAACATCTACATCTTATTGAAAAAAATATAAAAACATATGATACCTTCATGTTGTTTGGAGACCCACGCTCAGTCCATTTATCATTTAAGTATTTGACAACACATTCCTCAATATGGTTTGGGTCCTGATCGGGCACCAAACGAATTGAAAACTTTCCAATGACTTTTTTTGGAATAACGGTTTTTGCGCCTGGTTCATAAAAAGCTCCTTCGATGCCATGGACAGATAGGCTGGGATAACGCCATCTGGCCTGAAGTAACCTGATTTTGTCCCCATTATGTGGTAGCTTATCAACGCCAATATCTTTTCTGGGGAGATTACGATTACAGATTTATGGCGATGTCGTGAAGATAAGATTAACTTACTTGTATTCAGCCACTTCAAAGTCTATGTTCTCATATATGGATTGTTCGTTTTTGAGCTGAGGTGCCACCTTAAATAATATAAAAAAATTCTTCAGTCTCAGAAATGGGGTGTTTTTTTTTTTAAATTCATACATCTCGATTTACACCGGGAATTAATATATTGGTGTCCTTGTCAACAAGAATACTAAGCAAGTAGCACAAATCCGGCATGGCCTCGTGGACAGTACCACCAAAAACACCGCTATGAAGATCCTTAGTTGCACACTCTACTTCTATTTGAAAGTATGCTAACCCACGCAGACCATAAGTCAGACAAGGGCGTTTTTTACCCAGCCAGTAGTTGTCGGAAATACAAACGTAGTCAACGTTAGCAAGAAAATCGTTTTTACGCTGCATTAATAAATCATCAAGGCCCTCGCTGCCACTCTCCTCCATGCCTTCGAACACAAACTTTACGTTTAGTGGGAGGGGAATGTTAAGCTTTTGGTAGGCTTCGATGGCATGAATCCAGCAAAGAACAGGTCCTTTATCATCAGATGCGCCGCGACCAAACAATTTTCCATCAATTTCTGTGAGTTCAAAGGGATTGGTATTCCAGCCATCCTCTTTTAAAGCAGGCTGAACATCTAAATGTCCGTAGACGAGAACAGTCTTTTTGGAAGCATCTTTTCCCAGAGTTCCCAGCAGTACCTTCGGCAGGGGGATTACTTGACCACTCGGCAAAGTCTGCTTTCCAACATCAGCCAATTCAATTTCGGTCCCCAAAGCCTTCAGCTTTTCTGCAGTCCAGTCGACCATCTGATCAATTTCGCCGCGCTTATCTGGCCATGCAGAAACTGATTGTATTCCACAAGCTGTTTTCAAGGCATCTATGTAATCGTCCTTCTTGTTGTCGACAAAACTGTAAAGGCAATTGCGGTTATTACTACTAAGATACGTGCGAAAGCGATATACAGTAACCGCAGGTGCTTTTATCTATTTAAATTGAAACAACTCATTCATGCTTTGCCACAAAGAAAGCCATTAAGCGCCAGATGATAAAATGCAAATCACCTACTTTAATCTATTTGTGGAGATGTATATTCTCTGTTCTGTGTGTGTTTTGGGTGTTGGCGCTTCCGTATGGAATATCTTTTCGCTCTAAATGAGTGCATATAGTGCCAGCCTGTACTTGACAAGACTGCCTCCCCTAGAAGGCTGTTATCAGGGGCCTCTATCACACTTTTCCCATATTTATGCGAACTCAGATACGCCCAGGAGAAAGTATATATATGTATGTATGTATGTATGTATGTATGTATGTATGTACATATGTGCATATGGTTCATTCTTAGCAATCGTACACTTACGCGAAGAGTTGTTGGAGTTCAGTGGGAAGCTCTGACATCTTTGAAGTTTTATGTTAAGAGCCGAACAAACCTTGTTAGACAATATTTAACACTACTATATTCTCTATGAGCGAATGCGCGCGCTTAAATATAAAAACATGTAATGATAAGAGGGGGAAGGTGGTCTGGTTGAGGGATTAGTGTGACCTACCTTGGGGGGACCATATAGCCCGCATCGTTACAGTTGCCAGACTTGGAATATTTCCATATGGCTGTTACATCTTTTAAGTCCCTTCCACCCGCCCCAAATTCCACTCCCGATGGAAAATTTTTACTGCACACAATGTTATTTTTAATTTTCAATTTCAGCGATATTAAAAAAAGTTATCGAAATAAAAATACCAAAAGTAAAAGTTATGGGCAGAGCCATCGACCCAACTATCGATTACTAGTTTTAAAAATACTTAATTTAACTTGAAAACAGCTAAGGCAACATCGCCATTCAAAGTGTCTTTAACTCGTCGTTGCTGTTTTTGCAATTAAAAAATAAAAGTCTCAAGTTTTCGACTTAACTTCGCTCCGTTGCGCTTGGAGCTCATTCTGCGTTAGCCCGTAAGGTCATTATTTTCATATATAAGAAACTAAAGCATGTGGAGCCTGTTAATTCTGTGTTCTGGCTGACACACTGCAGATAGCTAAAACTGTCATGTTTTCTTCTGCACCCTCCCAACTTCTGCGCTCCACCGGATTATAAATAGTATTCCGTGCCTGTCTGTACCTGTGAGTGCCACTCCGATTAAGTTTGTGTTACTTCTCGCCGACATTGATGTCGTGCCAGCCAGCCGCAGCTTTGTGCAAGCGTGTGTGTGTCTGAGAAGACTTTGAAAAAGAGCAGGGCACATCAAATCAGCGAAACAACGGCGAATCGCCAGCAAAGCGGAACTGGAAAGCTGGATGACAATGCCGTTAGAGTAGCTCCCGTCTTCTGAGCCACTCATACAATCATGGATGGTAACAGTGTGCCTGTCTAACGTTGGCTCGCTGCACATGTTTCCTATATTTTGAAAATAATTGCCTCCATCGTTCAGCAGTCGATCCCCATCGTAGACATCGGTGCGGCGATGCCCAAATAGAGTGATCGTCGGGCCGGTCGTCATAGAAACCACTCTGCAATCGCATTACAGATTTGCATAAAAGGAGATTAATTAGCCACCGCCCACATTGGGCGTACCGATCTCTCCTCTAAAAGCTTGGTTTTTTCGACATTGAATATTTTTACTCGAATTGCGACGGTTTCAATTGGAGGGTGCGATAACAATGTAAAAACAAAAAAGCTGTATGAGCGAGGATATCGCTGTTTTTTTTTTAATTGAATTTGTAATCAGATAAATTAGTCGACGGATGATTGAAATAGAAATATTTTCATCCCGCAGACGAAGTTCTCATGGATCGCAGTTTGGACTCCATTGGCAGCTGTTCACTTGATGTAGACGCGGACTCGTCTGACATATCAGGTACATGAGCAACGCTTAGCCTGCCTTAACCTGAATTTGATTGCCGCCCTTGTTACTCTTTGTTTCTTTGGCTGTTTTTTGTGTTGGTGTCCGACTTTGTTGGTTTTTGAAAAACTTCTGTGCTCTTATCCATCATTCATTCATATTGCAGATACCAGTGGCAGCCTAAACTTTCCTACGTCGATCTCTGTAAGGGACATCACCCGCGACTTTACTAACAATCTAAAGGAGCGCTGCACTCTCCGGTCGCCACAGCAACCGCAACATACATATTCAGCTCTTCTGGATCCCAGGGCAGGCGTGGTGCGTATGGTGCTGTCTCCAGCAACGGTGGAATCCGGCCGTGGTTCAAATGCCGCAAGCGTCGATGTTGCCCCTGTGTGTGCCACTAACTCGCTTGAAGCCGTTACCGTGTCTGATGAGAAAAAACCCAGTTATCTCAACCTGGCGTGTTCTGTTAATGGTTACTCAAACCTTACCACCTACGACTCGAAGATCCGTCAGGATATTAACAAATCGCGAGAGGTTTCACCGATCCGCCCATCTACCAGTAGTTTACAATATTGCAAACGGAATACCTCTTTAGCGGCCCCAATTTTGCACAGCATGCCGTTCATAAAACTACCTTCTCCGACTAGCCAATGTTCCGCAAGTGACAGCAACAAGAATAGCAACGGAAACGGTTTGGAGAATGGAGCTAGTGCTGGACAGCCCAATGGTAATGAAAGAGCACACCATGAATCCCCAAAAAGTTTCATAAAACAGCGAGTGGAACGACTTTACGGGCCAGGGGCATTGGCTCAAGGATTTTATAGCCCAAAAAAATCCTGCCCCTCTTCGTCACAGTCTACAATGCGAATAGCTAATCAAAAGTTCGAAATTGAGTCTGTGCAGGATTCTGAACTTGCTCGAAAATTTAAGCAACTTTCCCCCAGCAAAGATTATGGAGAGTTCAGAAGAAAACTTCAGAACAATTGCACGCAGTCTGGCACAGCGCGATCGACCGAATCGTCTGGTTCTTGTGGACAAAATGTCGATGTGGAATTACCCGTATTTAGGCATCTAAGTTACGAGTTTAGAGCTCAGTTGCCAACGGTGTCGCCCAAAAGAACAACTCCTCGCTCCATCTCTGCTCTTAAGTTGCAGCCTGCAACTGATGAATCTCCAGACATTTCTACACAGGTGGATGTGGTGGATCACGAACCCTTAAAACCAGTGCAAATGATTTCAGAGGAATATGATAGCACAACCAAAATTATCCTTTCAACATCTGGCAAGGACGGGAATTACTTTCTTAAAATACTCAAGGATGAGCAAGCTCGCCTGTTAGCGCTGGCCGCCCTCGCAGACAAATACTCGGATGCTTTGGTTGTAAGTAATACAAAATGAAAAATACAAAGTAATACAATAATAATTATGGATGATGCAGAATAATCCCGATATATCAGAGGACACATTCGGGCTTCTCAGATCTGCGTCGGGAAAGGCCCGTCTTTTAGTATCACAGAAAATGAAGCAGTTTGAGGGTAAGAGAGATTTTAAAAAATGTATTGAAATTATATTTATTTTGTATAACTTTTTTAGGGCTTTGTCACAATAACCTAAATCGCTCGCCCGAGGACGAATTTCCCACGACAGCGGACGACCTACAGGGCTTTTGGGACATGGTTTATTTGCAAGTTACTCATGTGGATAATATATTTGCCGATATTGAGCACCTAAAAGCTAATGATTGGAAGGTTAGATTATATGAATCATTGTGATACATGCATATAACACTATTTCCTTACAGCGTAATATTGAATTGCAAAAGGAGGGAACCCCAATAAAAACGATAAAAACCGCAAAAATAGGAGCTTTAAAAGCGAAAACTGCTGAAACGAGTAATACTATACCCGGATCAAAATTGGCACCAGCGAACACGGCAGCAGCATTAAAGCGCGAGGCTCAAAGAAAGCAGCTGCTGGAAATGAAACGTCAGCGCCGAGAGGCAATGGCCGCGGCGGCCAAATTAACTGAAACCGTTTCTGATGGCGCAATTGAACTTTCAGATACAATAGGTGATAGTTCTCTAAACATCAAGAACATCAGCTAAATAATGCTCATTCGGAAAAGAAAGCGTGCTCTCTAGATGTAAATGTATGTTATTTTAACTCGCAAGCATAAACCACAGATAAATAACCTTAAATTAAAAAAAAAAAGCTTAGAAATTCTTAGTTGAATTAAATATTAACTAGTCCCAAATAAAATGCACATGGTGGAGCTTCATAATCTAACTTTATGTTTTACAAATTTAAATGAGTCACAAATTTTGAAGAACTCCGGCTGAAAAATATATGGATGCATAGGATATTTGTCATTAATATGTCAAAATGTTCATTAACGTTGCCTTATCTGCGACAAATTTACAGTTGCCAGTTAAATAATAAAAAATTGGTGCACTCTTACTGGAAATTTTTTTAAATTTTTGTGATCGAATTTATAAAAGACATTTATCCTTGTGTAATAATATTTAAGGTTAACAAAAAATTCAAATCAATATTTTAATATCTTTTTATACTCATTTTTTTAAATAACGAATATAAATTTACAAGGAAATATACAATTGTCTCATGTAGTTACTGCATTGAGGTGAAATATAATATTGTTGAATCTACATCGGAAATGAACAAGTCATACTCATTAAATGTGTAAAACGTTTTCTAATAAAATTTTAATCACTTGATCCTACGTTGCTTTTTTAGGAAGCTGAAGTTGGAAAGCAGTACCTACCAGTAAACACTGGGTCACAAAAAAATTTAAATCTTATTTTTAATAAATTATTATGGAGATTCTATTTATTGTCACCATAAATTTCGTAAGGATTCGTTTTTTTTAACAAAATCCTGAAAACTTTCTACCTTTTAACTTTGGTTTGGGACTTTTGTTCAGGGGAGATAAAGATATGGTGCATATAAAACTTCGCGTGGAGGAAAGAAAAAATTCAAATTCAAAAGACAAAAATGCCTAAAATGCAATAATACATACAATACAATGAATAATTTTATTAATAGCGTATCAAAAAAATTATTCTAAAGTCGAAAAGCAGAAAAATTTAATCTTAGACGGAAGCATAACATTATATTATACGACAATTCCTATGAAATTTGGTAGATCAGATTATTTTGCCCCAAATGAAATATGTATTAACTTAAAACATTATATTATCAAAAAAACCAAAGTTGTGTCATATCCGATCCTAATGAAATTTGTTATATCGGATAAGTTGGCCCACAATCAATTCCACAGAAAGTCCCCTCCCTCTACCTTAAAAAACACAAAAGGTATAGCATTTCCGATCAATTATTATTATAAGCCGTTCCGACTTATATACTGCAAAGAAAAGAAGGATGTGAAAAGAAGGATACAAATAAAATACTAAACGCTAAGATATAAAAATGCTGTTAAGATAGTTTCTTAACTATCTATCTGAACATCTTGTTCAAGTTGTGCAATATTTCGTGGGGTACAATTCAACATCAAATTCAATTCAATAAAAAATCACCCTACATTTCACTGGAGGAAAGAATTTTGATCCAATAACTTTCCAACAGTCGTTTGGTTTGGGAGGACTAGTACTAGTTTCAAACATTCAATCTGTAAGGGAGATTTTTAAATAAGATTATAATAAAGCATATAAGATTTTCAAAAAGGTTTGTGACTTGGCTGCGTCACCATTGAAATTTTCAATTAGAGTTTCTTAAAACTGAATTAATTAACGCAACTAGCAATTTGTGTGGCACCCCTGATAAGTATTATTTTAAAGTATTTGTTTTAATCCCATTATTCTTTAATATACGCATCGATTGGTATCTCAGCTATCCCGATTCGAGGACACTCCGGGAGAAGAAGATATTCAAAAAACATAATTTTTACACTTTCCAGAATGAAAATAGTTGTTTATCTGTTTGATTTATTGCACTACCATTCTGCATTACGGTTGTTAATTTCTGAAAGTTGTGAGACCGTTGTTCTACGTTTTTTTTTAATAAATAATTATTTAAATACTACTAATACTTACTTTTTTAATACGTTTAATTTTTTTTCAAAATTTCATCTAACGATTTTATTATACCCCTGCAGAGGGTATCATAATTTTGGTCAAAAGTGTGCAACGTAGTGAAGGAGTCATATCCGACCCTATATAGTATATATATTCTTGATCAGGATCACCTCCTGAGTCGATATGAGCATGTCCGTCTGTTTGTTTGTTTCTACGCAAACTAGTCTCTCAGTTTTAGTGCTACCGAGTTGAAAACTTAGCACACATCCTTCTGTTGTTTGTAAGCAGTAATTCGGATCGGCCGGGATCGGTAGACTATATCCTGTAGCTGCCATATAACTGATTGATCGGAACTGCCATAATTTTTGTGTCTTTTAAGTTACAAATATAGGACTTGGTACAGATTCCATCCGATCTGCCAAATTTCATAAGGATCGGCCGGCTATATTTTATAGCTGCCATATAACTGAACGATGAGAAATGGCTCGACCTTGCTATTTTTAAAGAGGCTTGGGGCTGCTTCCAACATTTTTATTAAAAAATTGATTTGATGGTGAAATTCTCATGAGAATCGGCCAACAATATATTCGATCCGATACATAATAATAATATAAGCTACATAACTGCAAGGGATATCAACTTCGGCTCGGCCTGAAGTTAGCTTCCTTCCTGGTTTTTGTATGCCTTGTATGGAGAAGTCCTGGAGTTGAAACAACTTTTAATATATATATATTTTTTGGAGATTTGGTTGAATTTTGTTTTTTACTTGTAAAATAGGCATTGAACTTATTCAAAAAACTTTTCTGAGCCAGCGCTCAAGATTTTATTTTTAGGGGTAAAAGGGGGCGTGGCAAAATACTGGCACAAACTTGTTCTGCGACATCTCCTTTTAAAATAGTCTCTAAGATCCGCGAGCTATGTAAATATAGCAAGCCAGTATGAGAATCAGAATATAAATGTCTATAACTCCTCTAAAAACTCTAATTCCTTTCCTCCTCTTGTTTTTCAGATATAAATTAGCTATAGAAATGGTTTGGCATCAAAACTTTTTAAAAATTCGTTTTTGAACTGATAGGTGCCTGTCAAATGTTTGAAACAAACTTGGCCTGCTATTCATTCTCGGGAGTTTTCGTGCAACAAATACTCTTATAGTCTCTGAGATCCATGCGTTCTTACGAACATGACTCGTCTTTGATTGCTGATTAAGAATATACATTACCCCATTAAGTGGGTCGGAGATGATTTCTTATCTCTGTTACATACACACGAATACAATATACCCTTTTACTCTACGAGCACCGGGTATCATTACAACATGCTCTACTATAAATTACGCTTCTATGGTCAACAGTCGCAGACATTTTATTTAGAAGCAGTTTAATAAATTTACTTTTTCATGTTTGTCGTGAAAAAAATATCCAGTACTCCTGTCTTCAACTCCAAGCCATTTCTTTTTATAATATACAAATTGGGTTTATAACATAAATAACCTTTCAAGAAATAGATTCTTAAAACAACAATCTCGCTGAATTCAAACAATTCGCTAAATTCGTTTGGCTGAATTTCGTTTTGTAAATAAAAATTGACCTTTGGAATATATTCACATCCTAAGATTATCAGCTGATATATTTTATATTATCATATTATATATACTACTTAATAAGCTCGAAGAATTATCTCGGACCTTGATATTGCAATGCGTTCAACATATTCAAATAGTGCGAGCCATAATAATAAGAAACAATTTTAATTTTTTATCATTTTTATTTGGCTTCTATGGTAAGACTTATGGCTAATCTATTTTTAAGTACATTTTTTTTACTTGCTTCTTCGTTTATGATCATTGCACCTATCTTCGCCTTAACTCCAATTTAATGCATTTTAATCGTGCGATATAGGCGTTGCAAATAATATACCGAAATACTACAATACGCGTTGTTTGTTATTCATTTCTTTTGATAAACTAAATTCATCACTAACTATTAAATTTTGGGCAATAAATATTAAATACATATATATATGTATATCCATTTTATTTAATGTTGATATACAAATGTTATATACACAAATAATCGTGAGTATGTTTTATATAGCATTATTTTGTAACAATAACCTGTTTCTACGCAAGTTTTAGCTTGTACGACTATTTACAAATGAAAAGAATGGATTTAGAAATAACATGGGAGGCAAAGATTTATAGGCATCAATGATTCGTAGAACTTTCCAAAACCCAGATTAAATGAGGATATGGCTATGAAGCGACTACAAAAGAGCTTGTCTAAGAAAGGTTTCCCGACGAGCTATACATATATTGATGCATATTTCATAATATGTGCTTTTTTGCAATCTAGCCGAGTCCAACCACTTCTGTTCAGCTTGTTTCTGGGCCAAATCCGGAGTCGGCACAGGGACTGAGCCGAGGCCCCCAGATTACATTCTTAACGTCTTTTTCTTTTAACTTGAACAGCTGTTAGTCGAGGTTGTGAGGCGGAGTACTGTTTGGACCTCCCAGTATAAATGATGTGGGACTATGTACCGAAATGCTGTCAAGGTCTAGAACGCCATCCCCCTTCTCTAGGATCCCACTTCCATCCTGCTTCATCATCATACGGCGCCATTTGGCGCGAGCGTTTTGAAACCAGACCTGCGAAATACGGTTGTCAGTAAGTAAAAACTATAAATTTATGGAAAAGACCGGCTAAGCCAAAAAAATATTCACCTGTAGGACTCTCTTTGGTAATCCTGTTTTTTGCGATAGCTGCTTTAGATCCTTGGCGTCGGGGTTATGATTGATGGCGAAATACGACTTCATAGTTCGTAACTGGTGATGTTTAAAAGAGGTGCGCATTCGTTTTGTCCGCGATGAGGAGCTCATGTGGGATCCCCGGCCGAAGTCAACGTACTCCGTGTTAAGATCTGCAATCAAAATCCCAAAAGTCTTCATGTTATGTCGACTTCTTCACAGTCTTTTCATTTTTACGATTAGGGCCCATAAAAGTAGCATTTGCGTCAATACACCAATGGCGCCAAATTCCAGCTTAAGAGTATCTCAGCTGTGGTACAACCATTAAGAGTCCGACTGCATGCTGCCTCTTTTATGTCTCGCATCGCATAAGATTTTACAACCTACCTATGTTCGCGGTGAAGGGCTCAATGTCCTTGGGCTTGCGCTTTCGTGGCCTTCCTTTCTGGCGCGCCGGTTGTGGCAGTCCGGTGATAACATGAGACGCGGGGACGAATATGCCCGTAGGAACAATGCTCCGGCTGGGGTCCGAGTGCGGGCTTGAGGAGTCGTTATGTGGCGAGCCGAACTGCGTGTTGTACGGGTAGGAGGCACTCATGCTGGACGAGGCGGCGTCTCCCTCCCGGGCTATACTGTAGTGGGTCCTGTAAGGATAATTGGTTTAGTTGGTTTTCTGGCGAACATTGGATAGGCTTTGAGACTTGCCTGCAGTATATAAGCGCATCAATGATGCCGTACTGATCGCCTTTTGTCAACGGCGTGTGGCATACCGTACAACAAAAGCAGTTTACATGAAATACCAGGTTCCGGGCGCGCATTACTAACTCGTTGGAGCTGATGGAGGCCAGGCACCGGGAGCAACGGCGAGTGCCAAAAAAACTAGAAAAAGAAATATCCCATTCGCATTAGCTCACTCAGAACTTGATTTCTTAAGACTAACTTTGCCAAATCATGTGTTATTATATTTTAAAATCAAGCCGATTGCATGCGGTTTTTAAATTCTTTCTCC
>JAJJHT010006905.1:3463787-3477224 GCA_021223865.1 Drosophila pandora | reverse complement strand
CCCCCCCCTGAATTACTAATCATACGTTTGCTACAAATCCGGACGCACACAGTAGCAGTTCAAGATAATTGATGCTTCGTGTTGAGCACGTTGCGACGGAAGGACGGTACAAAAGGATACCAACACCTACTCATCGAAAATTTGTTGTAGTCATTGCGTGGAGATAATAGCCAGGAATAATGACTACTCCTGCTTTTCAACCAAAGGGGAATGCTGTTTTCTCGTTCGCAAAAGGTAGATGAGACATTACTAGATCCCATACCATTATTGGATAGGGCGGGGGTCTGAATCCCAGGGACACGCGTTTCTGACGACACAGACGCAGACGACAAATAACACTTAATGTGCGAGACATGCCATTTCTTTGACATTAATCAAAATAATTGGCGCATTTGACTTTAGAAACAGACTCCCTCAGCAGACTCATTCTCACATTACAGAAAGCCCGAGCGGATCCTAGCAGAATCAACTAAAGGGGGCAAGCCGCAGGCACCAGGCCAATTTTAATTTCATACAAATATATCATATTCGTTCGAAGCAAACTTCAAGAGATATCCAAGTCCCCATTCCAGAGTGTCGTTCCACATCTGCATATCGTAGAATTTTGTAGGAAATTGTTTGGGATGTGACGCCGAGATTTTTGTCACATCGCCATGTCGCACATCTTGTCGCTACACCTCTTGCCGAACTTTCGCTCAGGTTTCGTCTCGTCTTCAGTCTTCTGTTAGGCCCTACATATACATACATACGTAGTAAGTTTTACGTATTAGTCTATATGCATGTATGTATGTATGTGCGTTCAACGCGGCGCGTAGGTCGGAGGCCTCATAAATAATATTAAACATGAACTTTGAGGACAGCAACGTGGTCGCGGCTACCAACTCATAAAACTGCTCCAGACCTCTGTCTTAGCGGATTCATTCCGAGTCGCCTGCAATGCCCAGAAACGCCCCTTTGTTGCCTAAGGATTCCTACGAGCAAGGGAGAGGGCGCGAGAAAAATGAATTATGATTATTGCCATGTAAAAGAGCAGGCGAAATGTCAAAGTGACAACGCCTAATATATGATTATGTTTTCGAGCACTCGAAATCTGATACTCTCACACACATTCTGGACACCGTCTCCCCGTTCCCAATACCGCATCTGTTTAAAAAATCCCCAGCGGCTCCAGTCTTGCTTTAGTCAACTTGGCAGCATTTTCAGTCCCCAACTCTAAGTACGGATTCTGAATTCGCAAGTGTCGACCGCTGAGTAGTAATTCACAGAAAAACCATGTATACTAAAACAAACAGAAAATAATTATATTTAATATAATTATAATTTTTTGAATGTATCTTTAGTTCGAACACCGAAGATATATATTTGGTCCAAAATTATCAACTCCTTTTACCGTTGCTATATTTTCTGAAAAGTTGTCAAGCAGGTCGCAAGTGATAAGAACATAATATAAAATCTTTACTTTATTTGATATGATATCTCACAAGCCCGAGGGCATATGTAAAAAATAAAAACAACATACATAATTTTAGTGGAGCCAGAAGGCTCTGAAGATCAGGGAATGCAGATAGTGAAGAAGATGCAAAAGCCTATGACCCGATAGCCACGTATTTAATGCGCTTTCTTGACAACCAGCGAAAAGTCGAGCGGATGGGCAGGTGCTGACTGATAGCGCCGCGAATCGTGGCCAAGTGCCCGTTGCTCCTCTCCGGCCAGTCGCGGCCACTCCATAAGCTGAAGAGTCAGACTGAAGCGTCTGAAATCAGTACGGCTGCAATGGGGCGAAGGCTAGACCAAATAGCTGGCCAGCTTTGTTTTGAGGGCGGATGAGTTGAGAGGACGTGCGTTGAGCATGCTGAAGTGTAAACCGACGTGTGGCCCAACTGGGCGCCGCGGGAACTCATGCCCATGTTCGCATCGGGGGCACAGGGGTTCATTTAGCAACAAGGGTCGAGGAACAGGACGTGTTTTGTAACGTGAGAGCGTTTGTAAATGAAGTTTCAAGTGCCGCCCGCTGAGCTCTGGTCTTCCGATTACATATGTATAAGTACATCAGAAACAACAACAGCGGATTTCCCAGACGGCACGCCATCGTCGGTTTGCAGAGCAGTTCCTTCCGCCGGAGTTTGGTTGCTTTGCGTTGAGCAGCGTTTCCCTTTCATTCCTCACCTTGTTACTCTGTTGGCCGGCAACATTTTTTTCCAGGGTCTCACGAGAACGTTTACTCTGGGTCCTGAAACCCTGCCCCGCGAATTCGGATAGTGCCGGCGTCCCGTGGCGATAATTCGATGCTAGGGAATGCCCAAACTTATACAATAATTATATTTGTTTTGTAGTTTTTTGTTTTGACTACCGGTAAGTTTCATTGGGGCGATATTGTTTTGGATCGGTTAAATGCTTTGGAAAATTTGTTGTGCCTTCATAAGGTCATGAGCTAATGGCTTGAAATACCGCAACCCCAAATCTTAAACTAATATTTCAAGATTTCTATTAACATTAACAAGAGCATTTGCATTTTTAAGCGTTCTTTAATAGAACTCTTCCGGTTTCCAAGAATCGTAAGCCCATGTCTAATGGTTTTGAGACCATAATTTTATAGTTTAGCTGATTAGATTATCGCCCAGTTGTCTGACTTGCTCCGAGGAACGCTTTTCCCTCCTCCCAGTTACCATCAAGAGGCTCTCGCGCATAAATTCGGGGTAAAATGCTTTCTTAAGATGCCCATTAAACATTTTAATTATCGCGCTGCCCTGAATTTATATCGAGTCTTCAGGCCCTAGCCGTTCAAGTGTCCAGATAGCAGCAGAGGAAAGGTTATTTGACGCATTGTGCAGCCAAGCGAGCAACGTGAGAAGCGACGGAGCGAACGAGGAGGGGCTAAGGCATCGAGGTTCGCAATACAGTACACAGGTGCCTATAGTTTTGTTATATTTTCTCTAGGTGCTTAGCTTTCAATTGGGCCAATCTTGATTGTTAACAGACATAATAATATGTCCGAATCTCCGAACCGATTTTGTGTTTTTGCTAAATATATCCTTATGTTATATAACTAAACGATCGGTAAAATCAGAACTTTTATGATTGTTTAAATAAAAGATATTATTATATATTTTATTTCACAAAATGTGTCTATTTCTACAATTACCCTTTTACCTAAAAAAAATAATAAAAAATCGGACAATAGAAACCGACATTGCCCTCAAAGGGTATAAACTTTACCTTATTTAAGTTCGAGAGAGTATGCGTATGTGTACGTTCTTATAGATTCATTTTCAAATGCGATTTTGCCCAGTTTTATGGAGGAACTCCAGACTCATATTATGAGTGGAGCCTACCGTTTGCAGCACTTTGAGGCGGCGAGTATAACATAAAAAGCAGCGTGAGATTGTTAGCTTCAGTATGAGATTTTTGTCGATTTTTAAGTTCGTCATGAAGAGTTGGCTGTTGTGGTACTGCGCGGTCTTTGCACTTCTTTTATTTAATTAATTCTTTGTGTTTTATAATTCATCTCTTTCTGATGATGGACGATAAAAATATTTTATCGCCAGACCCACGACTTCAGAAGAGCAATGTCAGTTGATTTTGCTCAATCTCTCACTGACCACAAATAAATTGTGACGCTTCACAGTGGGCGATTTGGTCCCGCTAGCGGCATTTAATTAATAACTTCTAAACTTAAATAGATTTTTTCAGTCGGTTTTTTTTCACTGATCAGAAACAAATCATAGAATTTTTTAAGTTAACAAATTTAAAAAAAATTTTTTTTTTTTTTAAATTAAAAATTTTTTTTTTAAATTTAAAATTTTTTTAAATTTTATTTTATTTAAACTTCAATTAACATATTTCATAAATAAACTTTATCTAAAAAAGGCCATAAATAAACTTTATTCCTGGCTTCAAGAGCTTCCTCGGGCATCAAACCAATTGGAAGGCAAAAATGGCTTATAATATCTGCTCCATGAATTAAAATTCTGTGAACAGAAGATGGCATATAAAACCAGGGATATGATTTAACAAACAATTCGGCAGTTTGCAATGCGTAAGACCGGAATGCGTCCGAATTTATTTCGTGGCAGCATACATGTGTTCGTAAGACCTCACTGAATCGATGTATTAAATTATAGCTTACTCCTGTTATACGAGCAGCCAAATTTGGTTGTTTGAAAAACCTCCTTGCAGTGTTTTTGTTATTCGTACGGCCAGCAGTAGCAATTGGTATATCTACCAGCAAATGAATCTCTTCCCTCAGCTTCTGCTGAATAATTCTTTTATTTTCATCGACAACATCTTTGTCAACACCACGAGCTTGCCACTTTTAAATCGGAATTCTATATGCAATGTGCAAAACACAGTCGAAAAACCTAATCCAGGCGTGAAGACTTGATAACCCATATTCAAAGAGGTTTTCATTAATAGACAAGCTCTTCACCAAATTCAGATCGTTCATATTCTTAGGAGTTGCCTTACATATTCCGCATGTTTGCGAAGAAGACCCGATATAACACTGAACGTTTTGCCATCAAGCATGGTCATATGGAATTGGTGATCAATTCTAAAGCCACTCAATAATGTTGGTAAAATATTTGAAATTTGGCTTTTAATAAAACAGTACCAAATACAAAGTTTTCCATGGCAGCAAACTTCTTCGTTGGGATGACTTCTGAGTGCCATACCATAAAAAGCACCCTTTTTGCTACTGACAATGTTCCTAAAAAGTACCATAGTTTGAAGGCTAGCAGGTAATAGCAGTTGATATTACACATTTTGGACGGCACTGAATCACACTTTCGGCTAATAAAAGAGTTAGACTGAATCCACTTGAATCCGGTAAGTTCTACTCCACGAAAGACAGGTGTACGCTAATCCAGGCTAGTTGTTAATACCCTGAATTACCACTACGTTTTATGAGCTACACATTTATAGACCGGTCACAAACATTGACTTTTTTTGTAATATATACCTTGAAGATAATAAAAAGCAAAACTTTTAACAAGTTCACTAAAAATTGTAAATTTCCGAGGAACTCAAATTCAATGCGCGCAAAGAGAAAAAATTGTGTAAAGCTCTTTGCAAAATCATATGGTGTGTTTGACCGCTCACAGCATATGACCAGCTAATCGTAGAGCATTTAAAAAGCTTTTAAAAATCTAATCAATGCATTTGCTATCCATATGTGAAGAAATATTAACGGTTTTTAAATTTGAAAATTTGAATTAAATGCCGCTAGCGAGACCAAATCGCCCACTGTGAGCTTCGACGATTTTTAAGCACTAAGCATTTTATAGTACATACTCTTCTTTAAAAATCTGTGTATATTTTTCTACAACACTGTTAGCTTGTACCTTTTTATTTTAATTAGTACCTTAGGTTTTTTAATTAAAGGACGCTGATTTCTCAAGCTTTGAGAAAAGCCCAAACTTTCTCAAGAAAAAATCGTAACATTCCTGGCCACAAGGCGAAACAGAAAAAGATTTTTCTCATTGCACTAATCAATTTAGGAAGACCTGATGCCAACGGACTTGTACAATGATATTAATCCAATTACTCCATTACTCAACTACTTTTATTATTGATCTTGGCAGGGCGATACCGCAATAGCAAACTGCCTATTCCATAAGGATGGGCTTACGGATCCATGTAAGCCAATATAAAAATATACTGCCCAGACACTAAGTTTTATCTGATTGCTTAAAAAGGTAATTTCGCTTCAACTTTTTACTAAAAAAAAAACACATTCATCACTTAAGAAACACCAAAGTTGTAAAGTAAAAACGAGAAACGACTGCTATAGTCTAATCTTCGACACCCACCCCATTTTTATACCCTTGCAGAGGGTATTATAATTTTGGTCAAAAGTGTGCAACGCAGTGAAGGAGACATCTCCGACCCTATGAAACTTTGCACACACCCTTCTTTCTGTTGCAGGCAGTATATAAGTCGGAACGGCCGGGATCGGTCGACTATATCCTATAGCTGCCATATAACTGATTGATCGGAAATGCCATAACTTTGGTGTTTTTTAAGTTAGAGAGTTGAGACTTTCCACACATGTTATATTTGACCAAAATATTTAGTGTAAAAAATTTCATAAGGATCGGCCGACTATATCCTATAGCTGTCATAGAACGATCGAAATTGGCATAACTTTGGTGTTTTTTAAGTTAGAAAGATGGGATTTGGAACAGATTCTATTTTGGGAAAAACAATCTGATCCAATTTTTATAAGGATCGGCCGACTATATACGATCCCCTATATATATAATAGTATAAGATGCGTGGCGCCACCTAGCGGACTGCGACTGAACTGCAAGGGTATATCAACTTCGGCTCCGCCCGAAGTTAGCTTTCCTTTCTTGTTTTTTCTAAAAATGTATTTTTATTTTTTTACAGGACAAACTGAAACTCTATAGTTTATCCGAAATCGCCTGATGACGCTGATGAAGAATATATATACTTTATGGCGTCGGAGATAACTCCATTTCCCATTTACATACATTCACACTAATACGATATACCATTTTAATCTAAGAGTATGAGATGTATCTAAATATCTTAGATACATTTGTCTGTCGGCTTGGATATAAGCCATTGAAGGTTGAATTCATTCATTCATTCAAGGATAACGAAAATAAAGATTTTCGATCATTTTAAAGAAAGAATAAAATTTCCACAGCTTGCCAACTTCAGGCGCAGCCAAAGGTATATACCATATACCTTTAAGTTATGTGCTGATCTTCATCAGGAATATGCACACTTTATAGGGTGGGAGATGTCTTCTTTAGTGCCTTGCATACTTTTGACCAATTGACTTTGTAATGAGGAATCCTTACTGATTCGTAGGAGACATTTACATACTGGGGTACTAATTTGGTTCTTAGAATAACAAAATAAAATCTCAAATTAATAGATTTGGCTTATTCATGTGTATTTTCAACCAAAAACTTGGCGTTTAATTTATTTACAATGTTGGATATGTTTGTCCTTAAGTGGCGAATATACCTATTCTAGTCTGAATGTATTTCGTAAATATGAATAAAATGAGTGGATTATATCTGCATAATTAAAAAAATTTCACATCAATACTTATTGCATTGACTTTAGAAGAAAAGTTCATCACTAGGTAGTTGCCACACGTAATTTATGTGATTCATGGCCTTTTGATATTTGGACACACGTAAGCTCCTCTTGTACGCTTTATTTTATTTTTGTTTATGATAACTCAAATGTGCGTCACTCTCTGTTTGACAAAACATGGATTTATTTTATTAGATGGAAATGACGCTTGCAGCGAATCCCAATTCACCCCGCGACCCGTACATCCCACTCGATTTACATCGAGTTAACAGTGCATAGGGCATAAATTCGGAGCTGCGCAGACACCGCCTCCCCTCTTGTCATATTTGACATCTCTGGTATAAATCAACGGGAAATGTGGGAACGGTGGGGGACGAGCCACTACGGGACCCAATGTGATTAATAACGCCGAGCATCAGTAGAGTCAGTAGAAGCAGGGCGGCTGCCATGGAAAAACCGCCGGAATGAAACGAAATGAAACATTACGGCGGAATGGATTGTGTATGACTTGACATGGTGACCGCCAAGCGCATCCCGCACCCCCTTTTTCGGGCCGGCATCTGTCTGCGCGAGTGCCATCGGTGCCAGCAGTTCCAGCGATTTCAACGGAGCGAAGCGATAGCGCCGATGGAGACGGGAATCTGCCCCGCCATTGCCGGCAGCCTCTCGCACCAGAAGGCGCAGATAGTACGACCCTGTTCCAGATCAAGGCACCATCGGAATGGGCCTCGGCCTGAGGCACTTGCTGACTCCCGATCCGACTATCATGCTGAGTATTTTGAAATATGAAGCGGTAATAAATGTCACAAGAATCATTTGGAAGGAAATGCGAATGACGGGCGTGACTGGTATGGGATTTATGGCGCACCGAAAGTTAAAAAAGGCGCATTCAAAAGTTGAAAGTGGCTGAGAATGTAAAGGTTATTCGGTTCCCTAACAGGTGCAGACATTTTCCTTGCCTATTGCATCCTCGCATCGATGGCCGGAACGAAATTCTCTTTTTTGTGAATTCTTTAAAAGTTAACTGCATCCCGAAATTTTTTATTAATTATAACCGGATCCAGTACATTTTGTTGCTCTCAGTGAAGAGTTTTCGCGTGATAGTTGCGGCGCGTGAAATCACATTGCTTATGCGGCAGACTCGATTGGGGGCTTGCGGGAATCACGGACTGACGAACGGCCGCGGCAAACCACCCAGGCGAAGAGTGTCAGCAAAGCTTCACATCTCAGACCTAAACTCATAGCCCAGCTAGCGTGCAGCGATCTTAGGCGTATTGAGCGTTCTTGAGAATACGACGAAAAGCAAACAGCAGAACACACGCAGGGCCACTCAGGCTGGGGTGCTCCGATGGGCGGGCGGGCAAATTTACGGACGGCGGACGATCAAGGTACTGCCGTCTCCGTTGCGGTCTGCTTCTTCTTGCATTCCAATTCGCGATCGCGTTCACATTCGCACGAGCTCAGCCTTCGCACAGTGGTGCAAAACAATGCCGGGTAGCACATGCATAAATACTTCACTCGCGTGCTTAGAAATCATTTTCTAGTCAATGTCGTGGCATGCAGTTGCGAGTTTATCTGATTCATCAGGCCCATGGTTCGGTTTCTCAACAGTTTCTAAGATTCTGAAGGAGATTTCCGCCACTAATACTTCTCGAATAAAATTTTCTGAATGAAGCTGGTATTGGATTGGCGTTTGCTTACCTATAATAATCGTTTTTGCAATAAATGTTGCCGTCACGTGAATAGCAAGACGATTCCCGTTCCAGCGGTTGTCGGCAGGCGTAGCACTGCAAGCAACTAGCGTGCCATCGTTTTTCCACGGCGGAGAGGTAGAAGCGATCCTGTGGAAAGACCAAAATATAATTCGTCAATTCCAAATTTTAATTTTTCAGCACCTACAAAACTCGCAAAATCAACTAAGGATGCCTTTTGGTATGCTTAGCTATTGATTACACGAGAACACATTAATATCGATGTGGGTACTTGTACCCCGATGTAAATAGCAGGAAGAGGGAATTTTCTGCGACTCTATTAATATACATATATTCATTCGATCAGCATCAACAGCCGAGTCTGTCCGCCTGTACGACCGCGTGGATATCAGTGACTATAAGATAAAAAGCTATAAGAATTTGCTCCTATAATACTCATGGAGTGGAAGTCTGTTTAAAATTTATGCCAATTCGCCTCCCGTCTCTTTTTATTGCGTTAGCTCAGGAAAGAATTTGGGAAAAGCTAAACAATTCCTATAGATATAGATATATAGAGGGAAAAAAATTCAACAAAGTCGGCTGATTTTTAGTTATAGACATTTCCCTTCTATACTGACTGGTTTCATTTTTGATCGCGTGTATCTCGAAGACTATAAGAGATAGAGCTATGAAAACTAATTTTGCAAGAATAGTTCAGTGAAACATTTATAAAAAATAAATGGTGTGGGTGAAAAAGCAGAGCACCGAATGTAATATAGTCGGAAAACTCGACTTTAGCCGTCAATTCTTGTTTAATTAAGTTTTTTGTATTGGATTTTCAAGAAATTCAATATGTCTTAATAGAAACTAAACCTGGAAACTTCTTTCTAAACCTAAAAAATCTTCGTCATAATTATTTGTATTTCTTAGTAAGCATGTAGAGCATTTAATTTGAAGAATGGCAGTATATGTATTTATAGACGAAAGAGAATTTGAACTACAAAATGTATCAGCTTAAGTATCAGCTTATATTATTAGATATATATCGGATCGTATATAGTTGACCGATCCTTATAATATTTTTGGTTTTAAACAAATTTTCTAAAAAAAAAATTTTGGAAAAAGCCCCAAGCATTTTATTAATACCAAGGTTTATAAGAACTGCATTATTTTGCTCCAAATGAAATGTGTATTAAAATTATAAAATCAAAAACACCAAGGTTATATCATGTCCTTGTGAAATTGTAGATTAGTTAGTGCAGTAAGTCCCAACTTATGCATTTCCGATCAATAAGTTATATGGCAGCTATAGGATATAGTTGACCGATCCGGACCGTTACGACTTATATTCCGCCGCAATTAAAAAAAGGATGTGTCAAAGTCAACTCATAGCTTTAAAACTGAGACTAGTTTGTTTAGAACCAGAAAGACAGACTCAAGAGATGATCCTGATCAAGAATATATATATTTTATATGGTAGGAGATGATTCCTTCATTGCGCTGCACACTTTTGACTAAAATTATAATACCCTCTACAAGGGTATAAATATAAAGACGGCCAAATTTACATATACTGCAAGGCTATATTCAATATATGTACATATACACGAATATAATCACGACGCAAACACTTACCTGTATTTGCCGGCCACATCCAGCACATTCATCGAGGTTTCGCGTTATTTTGCTATCGTTGGTGGATTCTGGACTACTGGGCGGCCCAAATGGTTCAGTTTTGAATGATATGCCCGACGTTGTCTCATCACTGATCTCCGTGCAGTCAGTGCGACTGCGACTGATCGAGAATTTGGCCGTGGAGTCTTCAAAAGTGGCTCGATCGGCGGTTTCATAACTAAGCAAAAGGCAAATGCGTAAATATTGGAATATAACGTTGGAGTGTGGAAAATACCTTCTGAATGACTCGGTGTTGTATGCATTGCCGAAAGGCTTTGTACTGTGATCACAAATATCTGGACACGAGGATGAGGAGCATGTGCGGAACAAAGGATGATTGGTACTTGCACCTGCAGCACTGCCACAGTGGTTGCTCCCTTGATGTGCTACAGGTGGTGTTGGACTTTTTTCCCTTGCGCCGGGCCCAAGAAATCTTGCGCTCTGCTGCTGCAATAATAAAAAGTAAGAAAGTTGAAAGTTAAAAACGCCACTTTTTTTCACTATAAAATAAATGTAATGGTAAAAACAAAAATCAAATAAAGGATGTGTGGACAAATAAATGGTGCATATAATTCTCAATGACAAAAGCGGCACAGCCAAAAGAAAGGCAAAAGTTCGTTTCAATTAGGAGCAAAATATTTTTGCGTAGTTCCAAGAAAAAGATTCGCGACATTGAGAATTGTGAACATGTGAAGAAAATGCAGGAAGGAAACCAAAGTAGCTACTGTTGCAACAAAACTCATTCCATTCCATCCCATTTCACCTCTTCTCCCAGCATGCGCATCATGTCCCCAAGCTCATCCATTGAGGAGAACACTAATTTCCAGCTTTTTAAAGCAGCAGATCCCTTTATCCCCCGCGGGGAACCAGCCGTCGAGCCACTCTCCTCCACTGTGCATTAGTTTACTTATTTTTGATTAATTAGTAGAAAATAGATGACAACTGGTGCCTCTCCTTCTACTCATTGCGCCACACCAGTTCGTTCACTTCGCCAGCGAATATTGTGTAGATTTTGGGGAAAAATAAAGTGAGATCCGAGCATAAGTCCTTACCTTGCGGAAAAACGCTTATATTTGAAACTTACGCTTGTACCCGATTTTAATTTGGATTCAATTTTTGCTAAATGGCAAACCATTCAGGTATCGGATACTTTCTTGTGCAATGAAAAAAATGTATGCAAATTAACATAAGTTAATGTCTTAGGCTTAGAAGTGCAACTGCAGATATTTTATTTGTTTAAAATTGAGCGAAATAAATCAGCTGGTAAACTAAATTGATTAGGAAGGCGTCTAATCATCAAGAAATGTATGGATATCGTATTACCTAGATAGTAATATTTTGACCATTTAGTTTGGAAGACTATTGAAGCAAGAACAGTTATTAAAATAAACATTTATTAAGCAGATTATATTTAGGTACAATTTAGAGAGTGTACCCGAAATTGTTGTGCAGATGTACTTCGATATATGTACATATAAGTGCATAAAGAATTTGATTGTAATTTCGTGCGGAAATTAACGTTGGCACTTCAGGTGACTTCAAATTGTAACAAACATTAGAATACATTATATACGTGCATACGCATATACATACATTATAATATATAATAATATATATAAATATTATATATAATATAAAAAAAAACAAGACAAAGGGCAAGCTAACTTTACGCGGAGCCGAAGCTTATAGGTCCTAGTATTTAAATGACGGTATGTATGGTAACATATTTCTTAGTAACGGACTTAGTAACTACCAAACCAATTTCTTATGAATCAAAATTTTAAAAAAGTGCATGCTTATATGTGCTCAAGTATGAATTTCCAATCCAGATTTTTTAGGTTTAAAATTTTTTAACCCGTTACATAATCCGTAATTACATGGGTATATTGCATTCGTGTGTATTTATGAGAAAGAATGATCTCCGACCCCGCATAGTAATATATGTTATTCTTGATTAGAATTAATAGCCGAGTCGATATAGCCATGTCTCTCCTCGGGGAGATCGTAGATCTAGCTATGTCCGTCTCTCCTCGAGGAGATCGTAGATCTCAGAAACTATAAGAGAAATAACTACCCAAAAAGATTATAAGATTAAAAGATTATATTCTGCTCCCTACTGGATTGATTGGGGCGTTAGTTTCAAATCATAAAAAAAAATGTTTTAAATCTATACTTTTAAATGATCATAGTGTGGGTGGAAACGGTGAGTAACGGGTATCATATATGAATTAAACTTGACTATAGGCGACTTTTCTTGTTTATTGAAATAATATTAATGAATCGAATATTCAAATTTAAAACATATAATATAATTATTTGTTGGTCCTACGCTTTTTCCTACGCTTTTTTGTAAAATATAACAATTGTTTTATTCTGGAATTATTGAGAATCTGAGTATATACATATATGTATACTACTACCTTTAAATCAACACAATTATTGAAAAAAAGAATACCCTTACCATTTAAATCGATTTGATTTCAAACTGCAAACGTGTACAGCTAAATTTAATTTAGAAAATGTCGGGTATAAGCTTGTGTGAAAATAATTTCACCCAAAATCTACTAAAGTTTCATACTTTAAAATCAGAATGATTTTTAATAGTAATAGGCTTAGTACAAAAGATCTTAGGGCTCTAATTTTCCTTGAAACGAAGCTATTTATGAACCCGAGAATTGCACCAATCAAAATATTTAATTATATTTTGAAACTTAGTTTCTTTATTTGTGGTTACTGTGCATAGTTTATGCTATAATTTTCTTTAAACAAAAAGTAGCAATCTATATACGATGTAAATCTTCTTATTTCGAAGATAAGCAATTGTTTTCATTGAGTCATTTTAATGTTTTATAATATATTTGAACGAAACCAAACATACATTAAACTTGCATGAAATCGGTAGTCCCAGGTAAAAACAAAAAAAATTTTTATTAATAATTTTAATTAATAATTTTAATTTAATTAATAATTTTTTTTATTAATAATAATATTAAAAAAATGT
>JAJJHT010006905.1:3419571-3463671 GCA_021223865.1 Drosophila pandora | reverse complement strand
TATATTTTATTGAAGTAACAATTATCTGTTATTTATATATACAATTTTAAAATTAATTAATTATAATTAAGAATTAGGAAAATTATTCAAAAGAAAAACAAACAATTTAGATTTTATTACATCAAGGGATAATTCAGGGGAAAATAAATGGGACAATAGATTATAATTTTTACAAATAACACGAAAAGGATCATGGTCCGCAAAATTTGATCTACAAATTGGTAACCAAAGGGGTCGGAAGGACCTGGTTGACCTATTTGGAACAGAAAATTTGATTTTTCAAGTAAAAGATTAGAGTCAACTTGACCAAGAATGAGTTTATGAAGGAGCATGGCCCCAGCACAAGTACGACGTACCTGCAATGGTGGCAGGTCTAATAACTTTAGCCGACAACGATATGGCGGAAGAAGACCATCTGAGTCCCAGTTTAAATATTTTAAGGCAAATAAAAGAAACTGCTATTGCACTGATTCAATACTTCTTTGATGAACCATATACTGCGGATTCCAATCAGCAAATATCTTATAATTTTGTTTTATTATACTAAAATATTCATTCTTATAAATGAATTTTGGAAAAGTGTACAAATCGATCAATATTTTTAACTGAACATTCCATTTTAAAAGAACAATGGAAAGATCCTACAGTACAGGACAGTACAGATCCCATTGGAACAACAAATAAGTTTTTTTTTAATTATAAAGTTCACAACAAAAAAAAATTGTGCTGGCCTTTGCAAAAATATACTGATACTGGAAATTTAACATACTGGAAATAATATTTCTTTCGAAGGAATAAAAAAAAATTATGTTCCTTTTTTAGCGATAATACTGCAAAAAGTAATGTGACGAAACAGAGTTCTGTGACCCAAGCGAATGGAAAAATCAAAGAATCTGACCAACAGAAGCAAACTAAATCTGTATTCCGGGAAATTTGTATTGAATGGAATTGAGAAGGCTTTTCTTATCTGTAGAGTGGAACTGTGGCTATGGCCTCTGCCCAGACATTACATTATCTTCGAGACAGGACAAACTTAGGCATGCTGAGGGCAGGGTCAGTTGTCTAATCGGGAATAAAACTGATAACTCACATTAACCCTGGCTGGAACGGTTATAAATAAAAAATTAATCAGCATTCTCATCCAAAATAATGCGGAATTCTACCCAATCTTTTTAGTCAGACATTTTAATATAAGGGGCAACTCGCAGTCACAGAACTTACCCAATGCATCACAGGGCGCTCCTCGGTGCAGACGCCCATGTGCGTCTTTTGGGATGACACGAGGTCTATTTCCAAGGATGAGGTCAGTCGGGCGTCTTATGTTTACGGTAAGACGTTTTGCTTAGTCGGGTGCACCTTGTGCCACCTGAGAAAGACAATCCTGGGTAATCCTTTGTGCTTTGGTATTGGGATTTCCTTTATGCGGATTCAAAGTAACACTGGGAACACTGGTCGCTTCCTTATGAATACTACTGCCAATTGGCACTTGATTTACGATCGCGTCCGTTACCAAGAAGCATCTTATATCACGGTATTGGTCATTTTATGGGCACCTTTTTGGGGACTCGAGTTGGAGGCTGCATCGATATTATTTTATAAATATTTATTTTACCGATTCTTCTTTATTTTACTTCGTTTCAGAATCAAGGTAATTTAAGGAACATTAGGATCACAAATAAGCACAACGGAACATTCACTGAAACACTTGACTCTGCAGCAGGTAGGATGATGGAGATTATTAGGTGTCCTCACTGTCCAAACGTACTGTCCAAAACGTAAACCGATATGAACAGCGGCAAGCGACTGAAAATGACACAGGTTGCAACGCCAGCGGCAGAGCAGGCAGAGGTCCCAATAAATTTATTATGCCATTAATTTATGAGTCTGCACTCAGATCCAAATTGAGTGGTAGTGTTCTACTATTTTAGGGTCGGCATGCTGCATCAGTCTGGCTATTCGGACCTTTCCCAGGGTATTCTATGGCAATCCGAGATACTTGCTACTGATAAGGCTTACGAGGAGGTTTCGGCAACGATCGTCAACTCCTTTGAGGCGGTTGTCGCCGCCGACTGATAGCTCAATCCAAGTCCGTCGGTATGCTCCAATAGTCGCTGACGAATTCACACAATTAAGTCACAGACACCCAAAGCCTGGGGCCGCTCTTGCTGTTCCGCTCACGTATTTATATGTACGACCCGAACTCGACTTCACTCGTATTCAATCCGCACCGGTCTGCTGAGACACGCGAAGACAACCACTCGGCAAAGCTGCGTAACTGGGAATGTTTGAATGTTTGCCAGAACCCGACCTAAGCGCCAGCAGTCGATACGTAAACCCTCCCCGTGGGCGCGTTTGTATTCGTGTTTGTGTCTGCGCACACCTTTGGAACTGCGACTCTTGCTGCCCCGTTCCTACTCACACTGGGGCGCGGGTGCTCTCTCTGTGGCAAATGGCGGCGTTCTCAGCTGATTGTGCCTGTATGCTGTGCTCGCTCTGACGCACAGTTACTTGTGCAAGAGGGCGTGGTATTACTCCCCCACCCACTCTCCCAACACGGAGGGGATTGGGTACGATGGCTGCTGCCAAAGATGAATAATGCAACGGCAGCACTCAACAGAAACAGAAGCAAAGCGGCAAATGTGGATAAGCAGCGGCGGAGGTGGTGGTCGGTATTTTTGGATGGAATAGAAATGGAAATGGATCTGGACTTGGAGCCGGATCTTGAGCCCGTGACAGAAATTTTGCACCGCTAAGATATGTATGTTCGTACAACAGCTGTGTATTTATATATGCCTGTATGTACATATAAGTATAAGTGAACGATGTACGTCCTTCCAAGCAGAGCAGCGCACACGTAGACCCCACACTCGTTGCGGGCTCCATTTTTCCGTTTGTTAATATTGTTGCTGCTCCCTTTGACATTGTTGTTGCCTTGCTGATGCTTGGGGATGTGTAATACTGCCTCATCCGGCACCGGCGACCACCGCCCACCGATGGTACAAGAAAGAAACTTTTAAGAAAATCGAGCAGGTTTTGTTTATTCTCATTTTGCTGAGCCCTTTTTCTATTTTTTTGTTTATTTTTTCCTTTTGGCCTTAAGGTTGATTCAAGCCGTCTCGCTTATCATTTCGGTTCTGGCCGCTTTGAAACCTCTGACGAGACGGGGTTGATTCGAAGAAAGTCTATTGGGCCTAGGCGGAGAGTATGTGGGCGAATATTTTTTTTTGGGAATATGGTATCCACACGAAAATGTTTTATCATTTGATACAACAGAAATAAATATAAAATAACAGTCATCAGGCCAATTGCTTAATATTTAAACTAACATATGTTTTAAAAGGCTTTTACTAAACTAACTACTAACTAAAAACTAACTAAAAACCACGTACAAAAAAAAACAGATGAAAGGCCTAATAAATAGTATTTTATACGCTCTTGCATTGGTGCAAATATGGACTTTGGGTAATTTTTCATTTTTACGATATTTAAAAAATATCACTCGCATGGGACACCAAACGGAAATGGCTTGTGAGGTCAACCAATTCAAACGCCAATTTTATCAAATCCAGAAATAAAACTAATTTTAAACTTTGATGCTTCTTAAAACTGGAAATGATTTTTCTCAATTCAATTTAAAGTAAATTGGGGCGTCGCACGATTTCCATGAACTTATTTGTTAATTATCTGTTAACTGAACAACTTTTTCACTGTTTTTGAATTTTACTCCTCTTATAAAAATCTTATACGGAGATTTTCTATAAACTTATACTTGATATAAACTTAAAACTGCAAAATGAAATGTTTGCGATGCGAAATCTTTAAATGAGCTAAAAGTAGATTAAGGATTTTTATTTTACAATGCACAGTGCAATATTTCCAAGAAATATAAAACTATTGTATAAGGGAAGTTAAACATTTGCCTCGATTTTCGATTTTTCGATGAGTTTAAACATTATATTTTTCGGTTCTGAAGACCATTTTCTGGAAATGCCCATATGTACATACATACATATTCCATTAAATTCCCTACACATATATGTATATTCCATTCAATTTTGGTTGCTTTTGCGTCAAATGTATGCACATATACATCAGTATGCTAGGACCAGTGTACATTTACTGGACACTGCATTAGAACAATCCCAAAAAATTCAATTTCAGATTGAGTAACATTCCCTGAATAGATTAAGGGAGAACCTGGCAATAAAATCTTAGCCAAATTTAATGTTTTCATTTTTGACAAAAAATATAGTTGGTTGGGACTTTTAATCATGGCTTTTGGACAATTTTTATAAGTTTCTTATTATATAATATTGTATAATTTATTACCTGATTTTTAAGGATTACTTTTAAATAAAAACACTTAAATAAAAACATTGCTCTTTAAAATTTTGATTTTATTTGTTAAGAGTTTGGATCAGTAAGTTACTTATTTTTGTACCAATATTTTGGACACTACAACGCAAGATGGAGTAACGGAGCTGTTATCCCACGTCAGCAGCTAAGTATACATATATGTATTATCATCTATGTGTACATATGTATGACGTAAAGGTTCCCATATTCAGTCAGCACATACATATTCCCATATGGCTTATGCCATACTGGGCCAACTTGTCTTTTGGCTTCAATATACGAATCCACTTTTTGTTTGGCAATGCACTGAGATTTTAATTTCGAGGTTCTCCCAAAATATTCACAGGTGGACGGAAAGGATTGATTTTTAGCGTGTCCTTCAGTCGTAAATATTATATATTTGAAGGCATAGGACAGATTTTATTAAGTTTCTGCTATAAGTCCTATCAAAGCCTAATATCGGATTTTCAAATTTACATAACTGCCGTTCTGATTCACGCTCACTCCCACAGCAGCAGTTTTCGTTGTGTTCTTTGCAACGGTTTGTAGGGCATAAACACCCCACACCCTCTCCACACCAACCCACACTCACTACTCCCCCCACCCAATCAACCCGCACTCACTCGCACCCCTGTGCAATCCGGCCTTTGTCTCTTACCCTTCACTCCCGTCTGAACCTTGCTACGCACACAAAGCTGCTGCAGCACCAACAAATAAAACAGCACACCGCACTCCAAGTGAAACGTAAACTTTGACAAGCATTCCCAAGCGGAGGAGGGATTGGGCAGAAGGCTGTGGGCACGGAAAAGAGACAAAGGGACAGAGAAGCACCATGGCTTACGTAGTGTTTCTGCGAAGTTTCAACGCGAAAATGTTTTTATGTTTCTTTATGCGAGGCGCTGGCAAAAGGATTTCTAACGTACCCCCAACACCCAACCGTCCATCTCTGTCGACTCCCCCTTGCCACTTTCTACCATAGAAGCTAAATAGACAGAAAATTGTACACAATATTCTCAGTTTGCATTTTTCAATTCGTTGCCTAGCATCATTGACTGAAAGGCTGAAAGGCAAAGAACATGTGCGATGAGTGGAAGTGCCGCTTAGGCCCTGGTGCTCCAGACTCTTCCTCCCAGTAAAGGACCAGCGCAGTTAGAACGGGGTTGGTCTAATTTAAATGTTGGGATCAAAATGCTGTGCTTTCTGCATGACACATTGGGGGTTGAATGGGCGGCGCACAGTGTCTTTTACTCGTAGCACGTTTTTGGTTATCTAAGACTACCTGATTTCCGCGTAACTTTTTTGCGAGCATCGAAAATAATAACTTCGGTGTCCAGTCACTGTCAGAATGGATACGTTCCAAACCCATAAATGCTACCTATGAACTGAAGATCGACAATAGAATCGATAAGCCCACAGAGACTTATATATTTATACCCTTGCAGAGGGTATTATAATTTTGGTCAAAAGTGTGCAACGCAGTGAAGGAAACATCTCCGACCCTATAAAGTATATATATTCTTGATCAGGATCACCTCCTGAGTCGATATAAGCATGTCCGTCTGTCCGTCTGTCTTTCGGTTTCTACGCAAACTAGTCTCAGTTTTAAAGCTATCGAGTTGAAACTTTGCACACACCCTTCTTTCCTTGCAGGTAGTATATAAGTCGGAACAGCCGGGATCGGTCGACTATATCCTATAGCTGCCATATAACTGATTGATCGGAAATGCCACAACTTTGATGTTTTTTAAGTTAGAGGGTTGGGACTCTTCATACGTGTTATATTTAACGAAAATATCTTATGTACAACAGATTCTATTGTGGTATCTAAAAAAAAAATCTGATTTGCCGAATTTCATAAGGATTGGCCGACTATATCCTATAGCTGCCATATAACTGAATGATCGGAATTGGCATAACTTTGCTGTTTTTTAATTTAGAAAGATGGGACTTGGCACAGATTCCATTTAAATTTCATAGGGATCGGCCAACTATATCCAATAGCCGCCATATAACTGTAAACTTAAATCTCATCCAGCTCTAGTTAAGCACTTCTGTCCCTAGTGTACAATAAGAACAAAAATCAAAAGAAGCATACTATAGTATGGACTATACTATTCTATTCTACTATGTATGTGCGTATATTGACGTTGATAAATGTAAAAATGTGAATACGAAATTTTTATTAAAGAGTGTTAAGTGCATTCGACATCCATGTTTTAGAACGTCAAAATACTTTATTCTTTAATGGAGTCCCTACAATATAATTGTTAAAACAGAATTAAAGGGAAAACCAAGTCATTAAAGCGAATCTTAACATCCTTATTAGTAGAACTATGATTGTTGACAATCAGATCGGATAGTCGGAACTTTGATGTTTATCCATGAATCCACATCGAAAGGACTGCTAAGGGTCTTGGGTGTTTGAAAATAGTTAAAAATCATGGGAATGACTGTGAGGGGCATGATAGTCGCCCTTTTCAAAGCCCCCTGCACCCTCGATCCGCGTACTCTTGCGTGTAAAACATCTGAAGTGATTTGTAAACAAATTAAAGACGTGCACGTGTCAGTGTCGTTAATACTGGCTTTGCTCCGCCGCGGTGGTTTAGCCTTTGGCCACTATAGGGATGCGTGTGCGCATTTGGCCGATACGGACTACAATGCTTTGCGCGTAACGAGCTTTGCGGCGTTGAGAATCGATGTTCCCTGATCCGGTCCAACTCATCATTTGCATTTAACGTTCATAAGCGCAATGCAATTATCAGTTGCGTAATCGGTGACCCGGTACCATGGAGAGAGAGTCGAAGTCCAGTGCCGTCAGATCGCAATCTTGGCTGCAGCCACTTGCCTTAACTTATGTCGCGCCACACGCCCAGCAAAGCTATTAATTAGTGCTGGGGCACAAAGGTTTTGGTTTTTCAATGATTTAATGTAAAGCATATTGTAAAAATCTTTCTATCCGCGTTTCCTATATATGGTGTATATGGGTGTGGGTAGTTTTAAGTACAACAAAGATAGAAAGCTTATTTTGAGCGTATCCGGTTCTTATATTGCCTTGCAGCTACATATATGGCCGATACTAATTTATACAGTTTTTAAGTTTATTTTCTTAAAAATTCCTTATCGGACCAGCTTTTCACTGATATAAAAACATCCAAGGGTGAAACAGACAAAGTCATATGTGTATCCTAACAAGCAAGAACGGCTATACAGGACTAAATAATACCCGATACTTTTCTCTTTCACTCCAAGCTCTTCTAAGGTTATTATACCCGGTATTCGTAGAGTAAAAGGGTATGTATATTTTATTCGTATTAATGTATGAGTGTAAAATGCATAATTTATAAATATGACTGTAATGATCATCATTACAGTTAGTATAGCCATGTCCGTCTGTCCGTATGTATGCGTGGACCACGGAAACTATAATAGATAGAGGTATAAGATTTTGCATGAAGACTCCTGTGAATCAAGATTGTTTTAAATTTTTCTGTTTTAAATATTCTTGATCATCATTACCGTCAGTATAGCCATGTCCGTCTGTCCGTATGTATGCGTGGACCTCAGAGACTATAATAGATAGAGGTATAAGATTTTGCATGAAGACTCCTGTGAATCAAGATTGTTTTAAATTTTTGCCATGCCACCAAAAATATAATATTTCTGTACCGCCAGTTCACAAAAGTATTTGGAAAAGTTTTGATGCCAAAATATTTAAAAAGCTAATTTATATTTTGAAAGAAATGTTAGAAAAAATGTTCAGTTGGCTGAAATCGGCTAACTTTTAGAGGAAATATAGACATTTATACTCTGGTCCCATATTGGCTTGCAGTATTTTTGAGAGGACTTGAGAGGACATTTTTAGAGGACTTTTCATTCTGCTTCACTACTATATTGCTTGAGTTGTTTATTCAAAAACATAAAAAACTATGCAACACAAACTTTTTTTTGTGAACATATACGTTAACTACGAAGGTTAATTAAAATTTATTTGGAATATATGAGTACCAGGTATCATGTAGTCGGGGAACTCGAATATAGCCGTTCATTCTTGTTAATCATCAAATTTTGTGAGCATTGTCGTATTTCAACCATTCAAGTGTGCATTGTGAATCTAATACATTTATGATTTGTTTCTTATATAAATATATATTCATTCTTATATAAATGTATATATATACATATATACGAATATATATATATACATATATTATAGATATTTCTTATAGATTAATTATAGATTCGTAGATTAAAATCAGGTCGTTGATAGAATATTATAAGGAAGGCCTTTTTTTTTAATATTTTAGCTAAATTTCAATAAGACGAAAATAGACCTCCTAACTATTCCTATACTGCAGGACCTTCTTAAGAAAAAAAATCGTTTGTTAGGAAAAAATTTTTTTTCTTTGAATTAGTTTTTACTTACTTACGAATTGATCGTAAAAAGACATATTAGTCCCTTTCACGTATGGTATGATAGCTTTATTGGTTGAAAAGTTGTTCATGATTATAATTTACAAGGTTTTTTTTTTTATTTTCTAACGTAAGCTTAACAAAAAAAATAATAGTAAAACAAAACAATATAAAAAATAAACTTCTTGACGAAGTAAAGTACCGGTGACAAACCTGCATGCAAAACCCAAAATATCTAATATCAATTTTAGTGCCGAAAATATGCTTTATAGGTGTACAAAATTGCATATAACAAGAAAGGAAAGCTAACTTCGGGGGGAGCCGAAGTTTATACACCCTTGCAGTTGAGTCGCAGTCCGCTAGGTGGCGCCACGCATCTTATATTATTAGATATATAACGGATCGTATATAGTTCACCGATCCTTATGAAATTTGGCATATCGAATTATTTTGCCCAAAGAGGAACCCCCATTGAAACTCCCATCCTTCTAACTTGAAAAACAACGAAGTTATAGCATTTCCGATCAATCAGTTATATGGCAGCTATAGGACAAAATCGAACGATAGACAAATAAAGTAAAAGTTTAAATAATTTACACACATACATGCTCAAAAAATTATTCCCTATCAAATATACACATCCATGTACATATGTATGTGTTCGTAACACCAAGCTTCACAGGTGGCTGCACAAAATTTGTAGCTGCACTTATAGGACAATATCTTGAGTTGACGAATTTTGCCAGATATAAGCGATACATCAAAAGTTGTTTCATCTCAAAAGCTTTCTCAACGTTAATGCACGTAATGCACGTAAATAAGATCAAATGAGCAAATTTTAAAAAATAATTTTTTTTCTTAAAGAAAATTTATTTTCAGTGTATTTTTTTTGTGTACTATTAAGACGTTTGGTCTTAAAGAAAGTGAAATAGATATTTAAAAAACTACTTTGAACGGCAGTCTTCGAGGTGACGAACTTCATGCTTGGCGAGGAGACTGTATCACTGTGGGAGAAATTAGGGTGAAAGTAAAAAAATTTTTAATCACTAAAGTGGGGCTGGTGGACACATTTTAGTCCCCAGATAGAATATTTTTATATATTCGCATTCTAGAGCTAAATACGCGATTGGTACCTCAATCGATCCGATCCGACATTTCATTCAGAAGTTATTCGAAAAATTCGATTTTTTCTTCTTCTTCAAAATGAAGCCAGTTGTCGGTTTGTCTGTTTGCACTATTTTTTTCTTAAAAATCCTGAAAAAGATTGGAAAATGTTTGTTACTATCATATAAGAGTCAGAATTCGTGAAACCGATCACTAAAAATGAGTCGGTTTTGTTTTTCAAATTAAATGTGGTCAATGTGTAGCTCGTAAGCATTAAAAGTAATTCCCAAAATATAATTTCCAAAAAAAATTTATTATGCTAGTTATTGACATAAACAATTTCTTGACATTTTTTTTTTGTTTCGCTATATCTCATAATCTATTCGCTCAAATGGAATGAAATTTTCACAGCTTTTTACTATTTTGTCGTAGTTTATAATGAAATTTTTGTCAAAGCGAATTCTTTTTTATTTTTTTATTTATAAATGTTTATTTAAACAAAGTTTTTGCAAAATATCGTTCTGGAGCATCAAAAATTCTGAAAAAAATTATAAATATTCTATAGGTCTTATTTATTAACATATAAAAATTTCAAAGTGTGCGGATTTTTTGTTCAGAAGATACGATAGTTTGAACTTAGCGCTGCACGCGTAGCGTCTTTGAGTGCGAGCGCTAGCACTAAACAAAAACTCTTAATTTCATGACCGCCCTGGAAGTAGTGTGTGCTAGCGCTTGCACTCAAAGACGCTACGCGTGCAGCGCTAAGTTCAAACTATCGTATCTTCTGAACAAAAAATCCGCACACTTTGAAATTTTTATATGTTAATAAATAAGACCTATAGAATATTTATAATTTTTTTCAGAATTTTTGATGCTCCAGAACGATATTTTGCAAAAACTTTGTTTAAATAAACATTTATAAATAAAAAAATAAAAAAGAATTCGCTTTGACAAAAATTTCATTATAAACTACGACAAAATAGTAAAAAGCTGTGAAAATTTCATTCCATTTGAGCGAATAGATTATGAGATATAGCAAAACAAAAAAAAAATGTCAAGAAATTGTTTATGTCAATAACTAGCATAATAAATTTTTTTTGGAAATTATATTTTGGGAATTACTTTTAATGCTTACGAGCTACACATTGACCACATTTAATTTGAAAAACAAAACCGACTCATTTTTAGTGATCGGTTTCACGAATTCTGACTCATAAGCAACTATTGTTCTACAACTTTTTGAAATATCTTAAGCTTACGTCAAAAAATTAAAAAAACTTTGTTAATGAAAAAATTCATAACTTTATAATTAAGAATGATATTAAAAAGAGCTTTACACCGTTGAAATGGTTTTTTATACCCTTGCAGAGGGTATTATAATTTTGGTCAAAAGTGTGCAACGCAGTGAAGGAGACATCTCCGACCCTATAAAGTATATATATTCTTGATCAGGATCACCTCCTGAGTCGATATGAGCATGTCCGTCTGTCCGTCTGTCCGTCTGTCCGTCTGTCCGTCGGTCCGTCTGTCCGTCTGTCCGTCTGTCCGTCTGTCTGTTTCTACGCAAACTAGTCTCTCAGTTTTAAAGCTATCGAGTTGAAACTTTGCACACACCCTTCTTTCTGTTGCAGGCAGTATATAAGTCGAAACGGCCGGGATCGGTCGACTATATCCTATAGCTGCCATATAAGTGATTGATCGGAAATGCCATAACTTTGGTGTTTTTTAAGTTAGAGAGTTGGGACTTTCCACACATGTTATGTTTGACCAAAATATCTTATGTACAAAATTTCATAAGGATCGGCTGACTATATCCTATAGCTGTCATACAACGATCGAAATTGGCATAACTTTGGTGTTTTTTAAGTTAGAAAGATGGGATTTGGTACAGATTCTATTTTGGGAAAAACAATCTGATCTGCCAATTTTCATAAGGATCGGCCGACTATATACGATCCGCTACATATCTAATAATATAAGATGCGTGGCGCCACCTAGCGGACTGCGACTGAACTGCAAGGGTATATCAACTTCGGCTCCGCCCGAAGTTAGCTTTGCTTTCTTGTTAAATATCAATTTCACTTTCTTTGAGACCAAACGTCTATATAGTACACACAAAAAAATACACTGAAAATAAACTTTTTTTTTAAGAAAAAAAAATTTGGTCGACTGATCCCTTTTATATTGCACGTGGAGATAGCTTTTGAGATGACGCAACTTTTGATATATCGCTCATATCTGGCAAAATCCGTTAACTCAAGATATAGTCCTGTAAGTGCAGCTACCCATTTTGTACAGCCTCTTGTGAAGCTTGCATTTACTTATACATGTGTGTGTATTTGATTGGCAACTTTGCTTTTTGGAGTCTGCATATATTTGGTCAATACCCTAAAAAATATGGAGTATATCTTTTCAGATTTTAGTTTATTTATTTAAAAATAAAATCCAAATAGAAAAAGGGCTTAAAAAGTAAAACGTAACTTGACTCGAACCCAAGCCTTCCGTGTTAGGAACCACGACGCTCTCCACTCGGCTAACCCCGAACTTTGTTGCTTGATGGCAACTTTTGATGTAATTCTGCTTTGTTTTTCAGTTTCTCATGTCTTAATGAAAGACTCACAAGATTGGTACTTCAACCGACCCGGTCCGACATTTCTTTCAGAAGTTATTCAAGAAATTCGATTTTTAGAGTTTTTTCAAAACGAAGCCAGTGTGTCTGTTTGTCTGTATTTTTTTCTTGGCAATCCTGAATAAAATGGGAGATTTCTGTTATTGTCATATGAGCAATTATTGTTCTACAACTTTTTGAAAAAGCTGTAAAACTCTAATTTCTTGAATAACTTCTGAAAGAAATGTCGGACAGGTCGGTTGAGGTACCAATCTTGAGGTCCCAAAGAAAAACAAGAAAGGAAAGCTAACTTCGGGCGAAGCCGAAGTTGATACACCCTTGCAGTTGTGCCATTTCCGATCGTTCAGTTATATGGCGGCTATTGGATATAGTTGAAATTTGGCCAATAAGATTATTTTGCCCAAAATGGAATCTGTACAAAGTCCCATCTTTCTAACTTAAAAAACACCAAAGTTATGCCAATTCCGATCGTTCTATGGCAGCTATAGGATATAGTCGGCCCATCCTTATGAAATTTTGTACATAAGATATTTTCAAATATTTCAAAAATAAAATCCAAATAAAAAAGGGCTTAAAAAGTAAAACATAAACATTGACTCAACTAGGCCCTCCCGTGTTAAAAACCACAATGCTCTCCATTCGGCTAATCTCGAACTTCGTTGCTTGATGGCAAACCAGGCAAACCAACTCCGCCAATACTTTTCTAATATTTATTATTTTGTATCGCACACCCAAAATAAATTGTTACATTCAACAATTGGTTTAACTAGAAAAACTGGAAAAACGTAATTTCCAGTTTTTTTTAATTTTTTATCTTTGCGCATTTATTTTAGATATAATACATGTTTATTATATGATTGATCGGATATGCCATAACTTTGTTTTTTTTTTTTATAAGTTAGAAGGATGGGACTTAGTACAGATTGCATTTTGGGAAATCTTATCCGATTTGCAAAATTTTATTAGGATAATTGGCTTAACTTTGTTGTTTTTGAAGCTAGAATGATGGGACTGTCTAAGGTTTCCGTTTTGGGCAATCTAATCGTATGTTCATAAGAATCGGCCAACTATATCCTATACCTGCCATATAACTGAACGATCGGAAATGACACAACCTTTCTATTTTTAAAGATGCTTGGGGCTGTTTCAAATATTTTTATTGGAAATTTTTTTGATGGTGAAATTCCCATAAGGATCGGACAACTATATACGATCCGATATATATAATAATAATACAAGCTTCTGCTTAACTGCAAGGGTATATCAACTTCGGCTCCGCTCGAAGTTAGCTTTCTCGAATAATAAAAAAAATTCTTGTTCGGCACGTGACTGATTTTTTTTTGTTTTTCTTGCACGTGCCGAGCAAGAATATTTTTTATATGCATTTTTGTACACCTATATAGCATATTTTCGTCACTAAAATTGATATCAGATATTTTGGGTTTCGCATGCAGGTTCGTCACCAGTACTTTACCTCGTCAAGAGGTTTTTATATGATATACATATAGCCGAAGAAATAAACATTTTCTGTATGCATCAGATATAATAATTAATATACCAATCGAAAGGTCTACTCCTAAAGACGTGTCGATTGGTATCTCAACCAAAGTTCAGAAGTTATTCGAGAAATTCGATTTTTACAGCTCTTTCCAAATGAAAGCAGTTTCTCCCTCTATTTATCTGTTTGCACTTTTTTTTTCTTGGCAATCCTAAAAAAAATTGGAGATGTTTGTTACTAAAATATAAGAAAAACTGTTTACTTGTTAAATACCTTAAGTTTACGTTAAAAAATTAATCAAAAAATTGTAAATAAAAATGCGTTACTTCATAATCAATGAAGATATCAAAATGTGCATAACACTGATAAAAAGGTTTCAAGGTCTTAATAGTAGACAGAAAAATAATTTTTTTTCAGACAAAATTTTTTTATTTACAATTGGCTCTTTTAATCCTATTAATATTACACGTGGAATAGCCCTTGAGGTGAAGAAACTTTTGATATATCGCTTATATCTGGAAACATTTTTTAACTCAAGATAAAGTCCTAAAGGTGGAGATACCAATTATGTGCAGACACCTGTGAATCTTGGTGTTACGTACACATATATACATACATGGGTGTGTATATTTAATGGGGAATTTTTATACCCTTGCAGAGGGTATAATAGTTTTGGTCAAAAGTGTGTCACGCAGTGAAGGAGATATCTCCGATCCTATAAAATTTACATATATAGTCTTGATCAGGATCACCTCCTGAGTCTATTTAATCATGTCCGTCTGCCCGTTCGTCTGTCTGCTTCTACGCAAACTAGTCTCTCTGTTTTAAAGCTATTGAGCTAAAAATTTTAACTTATCCATCTTTTGTTTGCAGGCAGTAAGTCGGAACGGCCGGGATCGGTTGACTATATCCTATAGTTGTCATATTGCCTATAGTTGTCATACTGATTGATCGGAAATGCCACAACATGATCGGCATAGAATGATCGGAATTGACATTTTTGTTTTTCAAGCTTGATCAAAAATAGATTTGATAGTGAAATTTTCATAAAGATTTGCCAATTTTATACGATCCGACATATATATACAATATAAGCTGCTAGCTAACTGCAAGGGTTTATTATCTTCGGCTCCGCCCAAAGTTAACTTTTTTTTTTTTGTTTTGAGCTTGAGCATGTATGTATGTATGTGTGCAATAAACTTGAAAATATGAAGGAAATCCTTTTAACTTTTACTTTATTTGAATAAATAAAATACAAAGTTTGGCGGAGGAATTTTAAGAGGATTTCTATATATTTTTATTCTGATTCCCATATTAACTTACTGAATTTTTGAACGCTTGGTATTTTTTAAAATTTTGAGATAGAGCTATCCGATTTGACAATAGACTCCCACGATACCCAAGCATATCCAGTTTTTGCCAAATATTGCCACGCCCCCTTTTACTGCCAAAATTTCCAAAGACTAATTTATAAATACGAAAAAAAATTTTGCAAAATCAGAAATATTATTTTATATTATATTAGTTTATATATAGAAAAATTATTTTAGTTTTTAAATAAAAAATGTAAAAAAGCTTCAGAAAAGTTATTAAGTTTTGGGGAAATTTAAGGAAAATAAAAAGAAATGTAAAATTTTCATTAAATTGGAGCTATCATTGGTAACATTGGAGTTTTTTTTCGTCTCATTAATTTTACTAATCCCTAATCCTAATTCCCTTCAATTAGTCGATTGGTGACGTAACTATCTTGATTAGACATTCTGGTCAGAATTAAAAACAAAAATTTCCAGAGGGTATTATAATTTTGGTCAAAAGTGTGCAACTAAGTTAGGACTTTTCGTCACTAAAATTGATATCAGATATTTTGGGCTTGGCATGCAGGATCGTCACCGGAATTTTACCTCGTCAAGATGTTTTTTTATATTATATATGTACATATAACCGAAGATAAAAATGCAATTCCCCTTTTTTTCACAGTTGGAAACACAGCCTTAAATAGTGAGGAGACAGCCTTTTCTGCCAAAAGGAAAACAGTAAGTAACGATTACACAGGTCGACAACTTCCAACTTTTTTCCAACAAAAAGTCATGGCCAAAATTTCTGTAAAGCTTTACTAAACAAGCTGAACCTGCAATAGATACGATTTGAACACAGAAACAGTTTTAGATAGCAATTTTTAACAATATGAGATTAAAAACTCTAATTTAATTGACGAAAATCTTGTTTAACCACCTATAATAAATTCAATAAAATTATGTCGAGTTTTTCCTTAAATCCAAAATAAAAACATGGTATGATCTACTGATTTCAATAAGAAAATAAAAATCTTCCATAGGAAAATGTTTGGGGAAAAATCATTTCACTAATGTAGAAAATCGGAGATTTCAACTTTGGATGAGTATTCCAAAGATATGGTAACTGCTAGATACCATTTTTTAATTTTAGATGGTACACATACATTTCAAAAATGATATGTACTAAAAAAAAATGATGGTCATAGCCATTACAAGGCCTACATTATTCAATATATGGTAAAAATTGATCAATTTCTTCTCTTAGGTGTACCGCGGAAACTGTGGGTGATAGAACCTATGTTTGTTGTGGACTTTGGATCAGGGGAGCTTAAAGGTTATGGAGCAGTTCAAATTAAGCATGGAGTTTTTTTGCTGTTGGCCTGCGTTATTGTATGAATTTATCCGTTTTTCTACTTTTCTGTACGTTTATTGTAAAGAATCTTTACTAAAGATCTGTACATACCCTGTAAATTTATGCGTTTAGTTTTGACTGTTTGCATAATATCCAGAAGGAAAGATACTTGTCGGGCTGTGTGAAGAAATATGATCAAAGTATTTCACACCTGATACCGATACCATTGCTGTTAATCTAATGGACAAACGTGAAGCATCTGGCAAGTACGCCTCCGATGAATTGATCGCTGGATTACACTGTTGGAGCAACCACGACCTAACGGGCTTCTCTCATATCCGCAAACAAAAAAACGTTTAGAGTCCATTGGAAAACAAAACAAACCATGAGCAGCGATCCCTTTTCTCAGCTGCGATAGTTGACTCCCTGCCTACGCCATACTGATTTCATTTACACTGACGAAAGTGACAGTGCAACCGTCCTAAACTGCAAATACATACATACTTGCATTTGTTTCCTAAAATAAAATATAACCTTAAAGTTTTTAAATTTTGGTTATCATTTTTTACTTGATATAGGCATTAATTAATGGTTGAATTATTCAGTAAATTCTTCCACAATTGTTTTGCGTGTATTGTCAAAACAAACACATCGGACTTCATTTAGGTGCGGGCTGATTAGCAGCCAACTCTTAAATGCCTTTTATGAACTCACAGTCGAATAAAATGAATCAAACACACAACGGTCAGACACAAGGAAGGTTCTATGAAAACCGAAAATCTTATGAATCCTACTCCCAGGCTCTCAGCAGAGGTGCAGGAATTTTTACTCAGAACAATGTCAACATATCGCTTCCGCCTTTTAGCAAATACTTCGAACGACGAGAGAATAATAAAAATTACCACTTAATTGGACCAACCCAAAATTCAAGAGCCTAGGGCTCGAGGGACAAAACGCAGAATATACACATGGGATGAGATAAAGATCTAATTTATAGCTGTTTCTATTCCTTGTGATCTCTGTATCCGCCAAGTCTACAGGTAGCGGACCCCTTCAGACCTAATGGAGTCAAATATTTTCGTATTTAATAAACGGGCTACCGAATTTCGCATTTCCTGCCTATTCAATTTTGACTGCTGCACGCCTATAATTTGGACAGCAATTTGACTAACGCATCAATGTCATTAATAAGAAAAAGAGTCGACTGAGCCATAATTTGTGGAATGAGGACGACTACATACGTGATGGCATCTCTTGGAGAACCAAGCAAAGCCCTGTAAATTCCACGAAGTTTGGGAATAGGAAACGGTCAAAGAACCAAAGCAAAACCGGCAATGATCGTGCAGAATTACGGTTCGAACAATCATTGAATTGACGGTTTAATTTAACGCTGACGCATGCAAAGTTCAAAACACAATCAGATGATACACAAAGGCGCATATACTGGAGCTTTAGCGATGGTCGGACTAAGCGGCGGGGAGCTCTTTTTGGAGTCCAAAACCAGTAGCCAGCTGAGCCATCAACTCCAATGCTTCAGGTCCACCCTATCTTCAAAGTATTTCTATTTCCACCGGTTTGTGTCGGGGGCGAGGAAAGTGTCGTGCAATTGTTGCTCGGTAGCGACTGACGTTGCCCATGACGTGGGCACAATTGTTACGGCTACTGCTTTTGGCTCTTTGCGACCAGGCTTACACACGGGGGACAAATATCTTTGTTGGACCCCGAGCCCCGTCTTTGTTGATTATTGTGCCCAACTTTATTCACACTTTCTTTCGGACAGACCCGCAGGGTTTATTGTGATTTACTTTCAATACTTTTCGAGCCCGCTTTATCGTAATAATCACAACAAAGTTGTATGACAAATACAATGTAATAACAAAACAAACGCCCGATGAGATCCGGACGCAGCTGGCTAGCTCCCAGCTAGAAAGTGTCGAATGACAGTATGACGTCAATAATTACCGGCAAGTAGACCCTGGGCACTGAAATCAAGCCACGAATGCACGTCGATTGGAGGTCATCTTCTTCCGATTGACACACTAATAGAGACATTTTTTTAAGAATAAACCTGAACCAAATAGTTAAACAAATAAACCGCAATTTTGAGCAGATCATGGATTATCGAGTTGCAATTTTCTTATCAACAATAATATTTTAATTTTTTACATTATCAAATTATGCACTTACAAGAATTTAAGTAAGCAAAGGCCATTTTTGTTTAATGTAAATATTTAAATGGTTCCCAATTTGAATCATGTTCATATCCCTGGCATATTTATATTGGCTCAAGAGGTGATCCTAATCAAGAATATATGTATACATATGTATGTATACAGTATATGGTCCGAGCTAAAATTTTTTACTGCGTTATACTCACAAGCCACCATATATGTACCCCCCAAAAAAACGTAACAGGTGTTCAGAGGTAATAGCTAAATATTCAATTACCGATTAATAATCTTAATATTGTCTCTGAAAAGTGTCTTGAAGGCCATTTTATAGCTACATTAAAGAAAATAAATCCTGTAAATTTAAATATTCATTTTAAAACAAATTGTTTCTTTTCAGTGTGGCTATATACGCGCATTGAAACATCAAACACAAGTTGACGAAAAGCGAGTATGACTTTTATTTAATTTGGAGTAATGATTTCATCGCGCGCCGAGCAACCGATAAGAATCTACACCAGGGCGCCCACTACAAGTACAAATACAAAGCAGTCCTGGCAGGGCGAGCACTTGAAATAATCGCCTTAGGGTTGTTTTGGCAGCGGGTTCTGACAGAAGCGCTACCAGGACTGCTACCAGGAGGTTGTTCAGCCCACCATAAACGATCCCGTAATTTTCGCTGGGCGCGCGCTTGCGAGAGTCCTTTGTGAGAGGGCGAGGCAGCAACAGGAGCAGGCGCATGCAGAGGACAAAGGCCATTGTTGTCCATGTCGATTATTATCGCGGCAATGAGCAAAACTATTGCCGACACATGTATCCGTTTATTTGTCATGACTTTTCCCTTATCGACCGACCCTCGAGCACTCAGTCCTGTCCCAAGCTGAAGACCAGACCAGAGCTACCCCTTGGTTAGGTTTGACATATTGTCTGCTAATCAGTTCCGCCGCAAAAGGTTCAGAGGTAGCCCAGTGAACTCCCTTAGTGCTCCCTCCGGAATACGGTGGCCTAAACGAGCAGTCGCAGTAGAGAAACGCCACATAATTTCAATTAGGGTTGTTTGGTTGCTAACTCCTTAGTTTTCAAATCTCAGCAGCCACCCCACACTTGGAAAAATTTTTCTTACAGATTTAATTACGAGACTCATTCAACTTTCCATTTGTTTTTAAATAATTTCTGTTCGCCAAATCCTATTTTGTAATTTTTCCCCAAAAAAAACAAAATATTTTTATTTTATCTTTTACTCAAACTTTACGTAAACTTATATATAAAAGTTTTTTAATTTAAAATTCAATCTGCCTCATTATAAAATAAATGTATGACGTCGCATGATTTTTTTCAGTGCAGCTATCACATTGCATAGGAGGGGATCTCACCACACCATCAAGAGCATCATCGCCGAAGCTGGAACCAACAGCACTGAGCTCTTAATGAAGCAAATCAAGTGTTGACCACTTCATTATGCCATGAAAGTTGTAAACAAAACCATTCGGCGACTCTCTTGGGAAGGGGGTTCAAAGGTACTATATGGCAATTTTGCGTTCCCCTGAAGTCAGCGAACAGAGGTTCTCCCCATTACCTCGACCTATAGTAAGCAGACATCATTTTTTATGACAGCCCGTAAGAAATTTGAGCAAACCTTGGGGACACATAAAAAAAATTGCGGCAATTCCTATGTTGCACAAACGGGACTTATGCCGCAAGAACAAATAGCCACTCCGGAAAGCGATTGCATTCGCAGCGAAGACTGTGTCACAAATTAGTACTCAAGGGACCAAATTATTAAAAAAATAGAAATATATATTTTTTTTGTGAGTCTGTGTCATTATAAATCGAATAATAGAACCTTATTAAAATATATGGACCGTATATAGGCGATAGCCTTACCTTCTACATGAAAAACACCCGTTCCGTGGTTAGCGCAAGGATGCAACTATATAATCCAAAACAACTAAACATTTTCTGTATGTGTCCTATCCGAACAGAGTATACACCAATCGAAAAAAAATTTTAAATTGATAATTTTTTTAATAGATAAAAGTCATAGTTTGGGAGAAAATTGGATGAAAGTGCAAAGATAATTGATTCACTACATTCAAGAAAACCAATATCATTATTCACATTCAACATTCCTATTTCACTACACCGAACCGTAATTTCGATCAGAATAATTTCGATCATTTTTCAAGAAATACGATTTACAGCGTACATTACATTTACTGAATGAAATTTTTTTCTAGTTTGCCCATCTTTTGGTTTGCACTGTTTGTGCAATTATTTCCAATTCTAAGAAACTTTTTTTGTACATTTTTTTGAGTATCTTAAGCTTACAAATGCGAATATAGGTAATTCAAATGGCACCACTAGCACAAGCCACTCACTAACACTATCGCAATAAAAAACTTGATATGAAAAAATTTTCACAATTTTTTCAAAGTTTAAGTTATCACTGTGAACGGCAGTCCACAAGGTGACGAACTGCATGTCTTAGCGTGCGCGAGGAGACACTTTATATAGCCGAAGGATTAAAAATTGTATGTATGCGTTCGGTCTGAATGAATTAATACCAATCGAAAAGTATCGTTTCAATTAGAAAATCTTGGAAGTAGCTTGTTTTGGAAGTAGTTAGGATGACAGAAAAAAAATGTTTATTCACTAAACTGGGGCTGGTGTAGGCATTTCAATCCCCAATATAGAGATTTTATCTACCTAAAGACGCGTTGATTGGCACTTCAACCGTCCCGATCCGACATTTTGTTCAGCAGTTATTCAAAAAATTCGTTTGTCTGTTTGCACTATTTGTATCTTGGCAATGCTGTAAAAAATTTGAGATATTGTTACTAAATTATGACCCACTTTGGTTTTACAATTTTTAAAAATACCTTAAGTTTAGGTTCTAAAATTAACAACATTTTGTTAATTAAAAAAATTATAACTTCTTAACCAATTAAGCTATCTAAACGGGGCTATCTAAATTTTTTAGAGGAGTATAGACATTTTTTTTATGATTTTAGACTACTATGAAGTTTGTGCCAAAATTTAGCCACCTCTTTCGCCCCCAAAAATAAAATTTTTATGCGGCGCCACCTTAAAAAGTTTTCATCCGAATCGGACTATTTTTAGAGGAGGTATAGACTTTTTATTCGGCTTCGCATTAAAGCATTTTTCATTTGAATTGTTTATTCAAAATCTTATAAAAGTATGCAAAAAAAAATTTTGTTGGGGAAATATACTTTAAAAAGTTAAAAAAAAACGTTGGGTGGAAAGTAGCGGGTATCACATAGTCACATATACATATAGTCACTCGACTATGGCCAGCCTTTCTTGTTTTACTTAGATTAATTTTTAATATTAGAGTTTAAATATAAGATATTATATCCAATCATAAGGAATTGTTTTACATAGATAACACAGCCCGACAATTTCCAATTTTTTTTCCTCCACGAAAAACTTTAACTGCTCCATAACCTTTAGGCTCCCCTGAACTAAAGTCGAGAACAAACATGGGTTCCATCACCCACAGTTTTCTCGATACACCTAAAAGCAGAAATTTATCAAATTTTCCATATATTGAATTATGTAAGGCGTGTAATAGCATTTAATATCGTTGTTTTTAGTACATAAATTATATAATTGTGGAACATATGGAAATCCCAACCCTCCAACTTAAAAAACACTAAAGTTATGGTATTTCCGATCAATCAGTTATATGGCAGCTATAGGATACAGACGACCGATCCCGGCTCATATACTGCGTGCAAACAAAAGAATTTTTTTGTCGAGGCGTTTTTCTAGAATATGTTTTAAAAGAGAAGTCGGATCGGGATCGTTGAGGTGTCAGTCGGCGAGTATCTAGAAGTAGAAAATTATATACAAAGGCCATAAATAATGATTTCAAATGTCCCCACTAGGCAATTGTGATTTCTTCAAAATTCAAATATAAAAAAACCTCTTGACGAGATAAAATACCTCGGCCCTAACTGACGAGGTTAAATATCTGATACAAATTTTTGAAATTTGTCCAGCCCCAATTTAGAGATTCAAATTTTTTTTACTTTCACCCTAATTTTTCCCAAACCAAACAACCTTTGGAAAATTTTTGGACTTTAAAACAAATTATCTGATTAAAAAAATTGGTATAAAATTGGTACCCTTCAGATATACATACATAGATGGTCCTCGCGCACGCCAAGGCATGCAGTTCGGCACCTCTTAGACTGCCGTCCACAGTGATAAATATTGTCAGTTAAAACTGAAGTATTGCACGGTATCAAATCATACTGATTATGGAGAAGTTGTGAGAACAAGATTCTTTTTGAGGGTTAACATTGCTGACCACTACAAAGAACTCAGTACTTATTTTCGAGCACCATTTGTATGAATTTGTTCAAAAAATATTATTATACCCTTGCAGAGGGTATTATAATTTTGGTCAAAAGTGTGCAACGCAGTGAAGGAGACATCTCCGACCCTATAAAGTATATATATTCTTGATCAGGATCACCTGATCTATATGAGCATGTCCGTCTGTCTGTCTGTTTCTACGCAAACTAGTCTCTCAGTTTTAAAGCTATCAAGTTGAAACTTTGCACACATCCTTCTATTCTTTGCAGGCAGTACATAAGTACTGCCATATAACTGCCATATAACTGATTGATCGGAAATGCCATAACTTCGTTGTTTTTCAAGTTAGAAGGATGGGAATGGATTTCTCTTTGGGCAAAATAATTCGATACGCCAAATTTCATAAGGATCGGCCGACTATATACGATCCGCTATATATCTAATAATATAAGATGCGTGGCGCCACCTAGCGGACTGCGCCTCAACTGCAAGGGTATATAAACTTCGGCTCCGCCCGAAGCTAGCTTTCCTTTCTTGTTTTTTTTTAATAATAAGTAATTTGAATTGTAAATTCATGCTTATATCGACTCAGGATGTGATCTTGATAAAGGATATATACTTTATAGAGTCTGAGATGTTAACTTTCCTTTCGGTCCTTCTATACCAATTAAATTATTACGTTATTTTATTTTATTAGTTGAATAAATAGGAACGCATGAAACGTGCTGCTACTAAAATTAACTAAGTACCGACGTATTAATGAAAGGTTAGAGCTGTTTTTTTCGTTGAGTCGTAAGAGTTTCTTTTCCCTTAGCAATCCCAAACTCTGTCGGCACAGCTCAGGTCGTTTCGGCTCTTCCGCTCTAATGACCGTCTAATAGAAAAATTTGCTCGATGCCAACCGAGTTACTGGTGCGGCGCGTGTGGCTGGGTCCTGGGAGGGTTACGGACCAGGGAATGGGCGTGGGAGGGAGTCCGTGGGCATAAGACTTTCTTTGACTTGACATGCACAAGGCTCTTACTTTGGATTTTCGTAATATACTTGTGTAATAGAATAAACGCCACACGGCCCGGTGTACCACTCCCTGTAAATGTCCCAGTGCGAGTTCGCTTAATGGCGGCGTCGATGGATGATAGATTCAGTGGGTGGTGGGGTGATGGGTGCAGAGAAGGCGGCGAGACAGTGAGGTGGGCCATGCGGTGGGTACGTAGCATACGTCGTCGAGGGCACACGTGCGGCTTGTTCGCGTTGGAAAAATCTTTGCTTTGAGCACGTGCTCGGGATTTTACATAATGAAGAACCGAGAACTGCACAAACACGAGAGCACAGAATCCGGCCTGAGCCCTTGTACGTCAGTGTGTACAACATCGATGTCAGTTGGGCTATCATGGTTTTTTGTGCCAGCAGCTTATACTCTCTCACCCACCCAACCATTAGGTCCCCCACTGAGTCGGCAGCAGAGTCTGAACGGTTGGGCGAGCCTGAACCACCTGAAATGGAACTCTCGACCAGAGCTTCTGTTTGCCTAAAAGATAGATTTTGACTTTTACAAATTTTCGCACAAGTCGAGCAGAGCCACAACCCTTAGGGCTCAGCATGTGACCGTATAATAGCCATGTCGGGGTGAAGTTGGGTCGCCAGCTCTGCCGCAGGCATTTCCACGCATTAAAGCACGCAGGCCGTGTCATTTGACACCACTTGGTAATCCGAAATGCCGCAGCAATCGGCGGGGATTCCGGACCCATCCCAAGAGCTCTCAATTCACAAACATATTTATTTTTAATGACGTAAATCTCAGTAGCAATAAGGTACAACTTTGTTTGGGTATAATAAACGTATGCACATAATCATGATTTGAAAAAAAAAACCGCCCACACTTTGGGTTGGGGGACAACCAAAATGGAAAAGGCTGAATGATCGAAAAGACATTGGCTATTCCAAGCAAGGTTAAATAAAACCATACCAAAGAATGTTGTGTGACAAGACAGACAAAGACGGATCGGCCGCATGTAATATCGATTCAATTGTGGATAAGTTATGGATAAGTAAGAATATATATTTTTTAAAGTTTTCTTCTCTGCGTTATACAATTTTTACCAAAATTATGATACCCTTTCTAGGATATTCAAAATGGCAATCGCAAAGAATGAAGTCGCATAAAATATGTAGCAAAAAGAGTATCTAAACGTTTTCCCCTATACACCGTTTTATTTGTGAATAAAGTGATGGATATATGTACACATATGATGACTGAATTTGATGGTGAAATAAGTGGCGGACTAGGCACCTTCTAGCGGAAGGTACCATGTCGCCTTGTCGACACCCTCTCACAAATTGAGCTACGCTACTTGAACCCTCAATTATGTGGCTATTGCTGCCAGAATCTAAACCCCGCACAAGCCAAAGGCTTCGGCTCTTTAAATCCGACCCACCTCGACTCCTGCTTTGTAGACCACTGCAACATATGTACATACATGTCTGCGTTTCGACATGCCTTTTGCTGCCGATTTGCACGCTATAATTGGAGGAGCGCCTTTGGGTTGCCTGGTGCTTATGATTGCACTGTTTGGCAGCTGATTAAATTAAAGTAAATCATTTAAAAGGCGTTTGAATGCGAACGCGGGTCCGCCAAGATAAAACACTGATGGGAACCAGACTTTTGAATAAATATTTTATTCGTTCCTATCTGCAAATACAGGAATAATAACTGTGATCAGAAGTTATTTTTTATTGGCCAACTTCAATGCTATTTCTAAGGTGTTGTAAAAATAGCAGTGTAAACGGCCGTCCAAGTAGGTGACGAACTGCAAGCCATAGTGTGGCTATTAAAAAGAGGTCCAATTTTACTTGGATTTTACTCTAAATTTCTTAATCTTATGTTAATAAAAACAAGAAAATTTTTTAAATTACAAAATGAATAACTTTATAATCCATAAAGCTATTTTAACATAACTTACGTCGTTTAAAACGTTTTAAATTTTTCTCCTGCTTTTTTGATTTTTGTTTTTGCTTTATGTTTAAAGTAATGCACTTAAAATAAACTTCATTTTTCACAACAAACATGTTTTGTTTTAATTGGAAATTTAATTTAATTTAATGTAATTTCTTTATATTAATGTAATTGAATAACTGTATTAAATAATTGTAAAATAAAGCATATTAATTTTTGTTTCAACTGATAAGTATGCTGATCATCTCCGATAGGAACTGTTCATTTATATAAAGAAAAAAATTGCCGTAATTTTTGTTATTGCCACAATTATATATTTAACAAGAAAGGAAAGCTAACTTCGGGCGGAGCCGAAGTTTATATACCCTTGCAGTCCGCTAGGTGGCGCCACGCATCTTATATTATTAAATATATAGCGGATCGTATATAGTCGGCCGATCCTTATGAAATTTGGCATATTGAATTATTTTGCCCAAAGAGTAATCTGTACCAAGTCCCATCTTTCTAACTTAAAAAACACCAAAGTTATGCTAATTCCGATCGTTCTATGACAGCTATAGGATATAGTCGGCCGATCCTTATGAAATTTTGTACATAAGATATTTTGGTCAAATATAACATGTGTGGAAAGTCCCACCCCTGTATCTTAAAAAACAACGAAGTTATGGCATTTCCGATCAATCAGTTATATGGCAGCTATAGGATATAGTCGACCGATCCCGGCCGTTCCGACTTATATACTACCTGCAAAGGAAAGAAGGGTGTGTGCAAAGTTTCAACTCGATAGCTCCAAAACTGAGAGACTAGTTTGCGTAGAAACCGACAGACAGACAGACAGACGGACAGACGGACAGACGGACAGACAGACAGACGGACAGACGGACATGCTTATATCGACTCAGGAGGTGATCCTGATCAAGAATATATATACTTTATAGGGTCGGAGATGTCTCCTTCACTGCGTTGCACACTTTTGACCAAAATTATAATACCCTCTGCAAGGGTATAAAAATATTGAATTACTTGTTTATAAGAAGTGTATGTTCCGTATGTAAGAAGTGTAAACCTTGTATCATTTGATTTTTATCATAATCTAATAAAAAATCGAATAGGCTTCTCGGACCATAATTACAGGCCGAAAATTTCTAATTTTTTTTCCTCCATGCAAAATTTCAAAAAATTATTGGCTATCTAGAACTGTTTCTATGTTCAAAAAAATCTCTTGCAGTGTCAGCAGGATCAGTAAAACTTTACAAATTTTGTAGATAGCCATGACTTTTTGAAAATACATATGACTCATATGATATGAGATTAAAAACTCCTATTTAATTGAAGAAAATCTTGTTTAACTAACTATAACAAACTTAATAACATTATTTCGAGTTTGATCTACTGATTCCAATAAGAAAAAAATCTTCCATAGGAAAATGTTTAAGGAAAAATCATAAAAGCACAAAAAATAAATGTGGAAAATCGGAGATTTCAACTTTGGATGAGTATTCCAAAGATATGGTAACTGCTAGATGTAATTTTTTTATTTTAGTTGGTAAACATACATTTCAAAAATTATATGTACTAGAAACAATGAAGGTCAACGCAATTACATGGCCTACATAATTCAATATATGAAGGCAGTTGTCCCTCTTTCTAGTTGTCTATAAAGAGTGGACGACTATATCCTATAGACGCCATATAACTGAACGATCGGAATTGGAACAACCTTAAGTGCAAGGGTATATACACTTCGGCTCCGCCCAAAGTTAGCTTTCCTTTCTTAATTTTTTTAGCCTGTGCATGTATGTGTGCAATAAAATTAAAAACATGGAGTAAATCTTTTCAACTTTTACTTTATTTGAATAAATAAAATCGAGTTTGGCGGAGTAATTTTTAGAGGATTTATATATAATAGGTTTTAATTCTGATTTTCATATTGACTTGCAGAATTTTGAACGCTCAGATTTTTATACTCTTGCAGAGGGTATTTAAATTTTGGTCAAAAGTGGGCAACGCTGTGAAGGAGTCATATCCGACCCTATAAAGTATACATATTCTTGATCAGGATCACCTCCTGAGTCGATATGAGCATGTCCGTCTGTCCGTCTGTCTGACCGTCTGTCCGTCTGTTTCTACGCAAACTAATCTCAGTTTTAAAGCTATCGAGTTGAATTTTGCCCACATCCTTCTTTTATATGCAGGCCGAGTCGGAAATTTTCCCGACGAAAAAAAGCTATATAGGTCTACAATATTGCATATAAAAAATATTTTTTGTTCTGCACGTGCCTGATTTGTTTTGTTTTTCTTGCCTGTGCCGAAGAAGAATATTTTTTATGTGCAGATATTTTGGGTTTCACATGCAGGTTCGTTACCGGTATTTCACGTCGTCAAGAGGTGTTTTTATATGATTTGAAGTATGGTTGACTGCGTGTATATATACATATATCAGTATATATCAGAGTCGATATAGCCATACTAATAAAAAACACAGGCAGATCAAATTTTTTTAATCAAGGGGCGTGGCCCCTCCCTACGACTTCTGCAATAACAGTTTAGAAAGAATTTTAAAAAAGTTTTGACGCCACACTATTCTTATTACTAATATATATTTAGAAAAAAAGGGAGGCCAGTGAAATTTAATTGTCGGTAGAAGATGGGAGTATTATGCAGTCGAGAAACTCGGCTATAGCCGCCCTTTCTTGTTAGGTGTAAAACTGTGTGTATCGACCTCAGCTGACATAAAAAAGGATAATCCGACGAACAAATAATAGAGCGTCCTAGCAAGACGTGTCCCCTGTCATGGCGGACGATTTTAAATCGCATTTATATTAAAAAATTATAGCTTAAAATGTCCCGATCCAGGTTGAAATCTCGTGGTTAACAGCAGCCTCACTTTTATGGTTAAATTTTTTTGTGAATTTTTTCCACTTATTAATTTAAAATATTAAAAATACAAATAGGTTCCATAAAACTGTTTTTATGTTCAAAACATATCTTTTGCAAGTTCAGCTGGTTTAGTAAAGATTTACAGATTTTGTAGGTAGCCATGACTTTTTTACATTTAAAAAATTATATGTAATAAAAACGCAATTACACGGCCTACATAATTCAATATTTGGTAACATTTGATCAATTTCTTCTCTTAGGTGTAGCGCGGATACTGTGGGTGATGGAACCTGTGTTTCTGGACTTGTTATAGAGCAGTTAAATTTTTTCGTGGAGGAAAAAAATATTCGAAGTTTTCGGTGTGTTATCTACCTGTGTTTAAGCTTTCGAAAAAGCGTATGTTTAATAAAATAATTTCCACAAATAATGTTTTTTCTCAATACATACGTTCAAAAGCGTGCAACACAGTGAAAATGTCCCATCTCCAGCCCTATAAAGTATATACATTCTTGATCAGAATCATCTTCTGATTCGATACAAACATGTTCGTTTGTCTGTCTACGCAAACTAGTCTCTCAGTTTTAAATGTATCGACCCAAAACTTTGCAAACATCCTTGTTTTCTTTGCACACAGTCTATAAGTCGGAACTGCCGCAATCGGTCGACTATATCCACAAGCTAACATTAATCTAATTGATCGGAAATGATATAACTTTGGCTTCTAATTTTTTAAGATAGAATATAGGGACTTTATACAGATTCCACTTTTGGACAAACTAATCCGATCTACCGATCATAGAAATCTACCGGAATTGATTGATCAGAAGTGGCATATCTGTGGTGTTTGCTACAAGTTTAAGCAACCCATTCAATGTATCAAATTTTATAAGGATCGGTCAACTATATCCTTCCATAGCTGCCATATAGGGCAGGGATCGGAAATAATAATACCTTGGTATTTTTTAAAATCCTAAAGAAGAGCCAACTATCCGGTATATACACACATATGTATGTATGTATGTATTTATTAATATAAGCTTCAACTTAACTGTAAGGTTACTACCCAAACATATATCAACTTCGGCTCCGCCCAAAGTTAGCTTTCCTTTCTGACCCAGATCTTACGCCCTTAAGAATATAAAGGGATGCAGGATGAGCTCCAGGTGTTAAATAGTCTGAAGGCTCAACTACATTTTTTTACGAAAAAGCGTCGATCTAACATCACCTGACGTTGAACTGCTTGTTAAAATCATATATGATTACAAAGATGTCCAAAATGAAACACCCAACACATTAATTTCATTCAATTCTCAAACCTATGAGTTACTATGGATGGATGCATCGTTGCCTATGGTTTTCTTTAAAGTAGGCTTAAACGTCTCTTGTATTTACAGTTGGCAAGATAAAACATCGAATTATAAAATAAACTCAAAAGCAGAGACTGTGAAGCGCTGCGTATGCGCAATTTCTGGGATACGCGTCCTCTCTTTATTGATTTTCCGCGCGTATTTTTTTTAATCCAAAGGTTTTTCCTGGCAAGCCGCAACCGAGGCATCGGAAGGGCGATTTTATGGCAGGGACATCCAGACTTTGCGAGACAAAAACAAAAAACGAACCGAAGCGAAAAACACGGAAAGTGGCTGCGGGGCCTGAGCAGACAAGCCCAGGTTGCCCGCCTGGCCGCGTCCATCCATTGAAAACTAAGTTCTTGAGAAAATTGCAACCGCTTCTGCCGCCCTTCCCGCACAGCTTCCCACCCCGAACACTGTGAGCCGCGTCGCTGCGCAATAGCGTAACATAAACAGCAACATCACAGAGAGCGAGGCTGCAGCATAGTTACACCCAAGACTTGTGTAAGCACAGCTCTCGTGGCTGTCGTCGTCACCACGCCCCCATTATGCGATTGGTCCTTGCGGCATGTACAAAAGAATAAGCATAAGAATTTCGTGTGAAAAAATGATCGATATGAGAGCGACCGACGACACATTTAGTGGCGGTTGTTGGAACTTGGGCTTTCACGATGCCAGGAACTGCTACTGTCGCCGTGGGCGAAGTGGGAAATACGTGTGCGAATGGCAAAAGTGCCCCACTGCCGTAGGTCACAGAGTTTATAGGGACCTATGAACTTGGCACGCCGGGAACAAAACCTGAGACCACACCTAGTTGCGTGTTATACCTATTGGCAAAAAGTGAAGGTGCCTGTGGCCTGGGCATCGTTTAAAAAGAGAACTTCCTTTTTAGAAGAAGAGTAACCCCAATAGCTATTCCTAAGGCCTTAGTACACCTGAAACCTATAGGGACATGGGACGCCAAGCAACTCGCAGCTGGTCTTCGCGATCTTTTCGGAGCTATGTCTTCAAAATGATTGGGCGAAGATTATTTACAAGGCCCTTAGACCATATGATAATGAAATTATGTAATGAAATTATTCCTAAAACATTTCCTGTACTTTATTAATTGTGGCAAAGGTCTTCTCAAGTGAACAATATTTTTATTAACAGGTTAAATATTTTCGTATAATAAGACATAATATATATACATATATCTATAATATATAACTACAAATATATAGTTCTATAAATAGACTCCTCTTAAATTACGCTACAAGAATGTCGTTTTATACTGAAACTACTATACTATTTCATAAGGATCGGTTAACTATATTCATTATTTTCTATATATAATTTGTATCTTTTTGACAATAAATTCGTTTATGGATATTTTTATACTCTTGCAGAAGGTATTCTAATTTTGGTCAAAAGGGTGCAACGCAGCGAAAGAGACTTCTCCGACCCTATAAAACATATTCTTGATCAGGAAGCATGTCCGTCTGTCAGTTTCAACGCAAACTAGTATCTCAATTTAAAAGCTATCGTGTTCAAAACTTTGCACACATCCCCTTTCCTTTGCACGCTGTATATATAAGTCGGAACAGCCGGGATCGGCCCCCAAAAAGGGAATACGTGAAAGTCCCATCCTTTTAACGTAAAAACACCAAAGTTATGGCATATCCAATTAATCAGTTATATGGCAGATAAAGGATATAGTTAAACGATACCTTCCTTTTCGACTTATTTATATACTGTGTAAACACATATAAATATTCTAACAAGAAGGATTTGTGCCAAGTTTAAAGTCGAAAGCTTTAAAGCTGAGAGCCTTAGGAGTTGAAGCTGATCAAAAATATATGCACTCTATTGGGTCGGAGATGTCTCCTTCACTTTTGCATACTTTTGACCAAAATTTTAATACCCAAGGGTATAAATAGTAAATGATTTTGCCTGTTGATATACCCTTGCAGTTTAATGGCGGGTTATATTATAAGATAAAATTAAGATCGGAATAAATTAAAAAATTGCAGCTTTATAGAGATAAGCGATTAAGTAAGGATTAATCAAAAGGAATTACCTCGTTGAACTTTAGAATCTGTTGTTCATATTAGATTCAATAAATAAATTCTCGACTAAAAGGTACTTGGTACACAACTATTCCACCCATACTTTTTTTTAAATTTAGAGACAAACTTGATCTGCATGACTACCATATGAGTCTATGGGCCAAATCTGACAGCTGTATCTCATATAGTCTCTGAGATCCACGTCTTCAAAAATACAACAAGCCAATATGGAAATCAGAATACAAATGTCTATAATTCCTTAAAATTTAGATTGAGCCGATTTGGCTCAAAATTTGTTTTCAAGATGCGAGTTAACCATGCAAATAGTTTGGCATAAAAACAGTATAGTATATCAAACTTTTTCAAATTTTTTTCCTTTACTAATGCAGCAGAAATATGCCATTTTTGGGAGAGGTAGGGGGCGTGGAAAAATTTAATACAAAGTTCATTTGCGTTTGTATACAAATCTACACGCAAAATCTCCGCAATAGCTCCATTTTAAAGTCCTGAGATCCACGCGTTTATTCAGACGACAGACGGTCATGGCTACATCGACTTGGATGTTGATTCTGATCAAGGATCGGCGATGATTTATTCTCAATGTTACATACATTAACACGAACACCATATATTTTTAAACTCATCTAGTACCGGGTATTATTATGTCAATGTTTCAAATTTCAGTAAAAATTCGGATATAAAATTATTATTGTTATTCAGAAATAAACTTTCCTTATCCGTTTGTTCTCATTTTGACGTTTTTTACATAAAGATTTCTTCCCAAAGGTGAAAGTGAAACTTGTCGATGGTTCGCTGGGGCCACCCCAATTTTCAGTGGACGAAGGTTCCGCAATTATTTCGAATTTTGGCGAATGCCGTCGTCAGCAACAGGGCACCGCTTTGCTTGCTTGGGCTCCAGTTATTTGCTCGGCAGGTTGCGGTTTTAATTAATTTTGAATACGTTTAGTGAAGAAATGCGCATGCCTGTGACCTTGAGCCATTAGGCCTTGTTGGAAGAGTAATGAATGTACCATATACCTACATGCCCGGACCGGGCGGTCCGAACCCATCTCTGTGGCAATGTGCGAGTTTGTGGCGAAACGAGTAATTACCACTTGAATTTTTCAAGAGCATTAGTCTCAGGCTCCGGCTCCGGCTCCGGAGCTGTCTCCGAACTGCACTCGTAAAATTAAATAGTTAGACTGGGGTTGGGTGGGGGTAGACCGACCAGGAACTGCGAAATCGCATCGCGCTACAGGCTACGAGGTCAACGAACTCCTAGGGATCGGTATATCGATTTAAGTTCATGTATGCATTAGCATGTGTACGGGGCTCGTACACTATTTGTTTATGGCAAATTTGAATGCCATGGAAATGTTTTCCCTACTGTGGGGGCGCGTGGGCTGAAAAGCTCTGGCCAAATTTAAACTTTCACATTATATGGAAATTCTAACATTGAAAGATATGAATAAAACATTTTCAAATGGACAAAATAAATTCCAGTCCGAATCCAAGCAATCAAAGAGCTTCCCAAAACAAAGGAGTTATTCTGAAAATCATAACAACAGCCAAGAAAACTAAAGCAGCAGCGTTTTGCCTCCAACTTGAACCCAATCGCATATCGAATATGGGCTGCGAATTCCAAAAAATATGGAGTGGGTTGGAATGAGACTGGTCCGAGTTTTTGTATCTGCAACTGTATCTGTATCTGTACCCGTACCCGTACCACTCCATCTGCACTTCTGACGCTCAAGTCTGCATGGTGGGGCAAACAATGGTTGCTGAGGCCGTTGATGCTGTGTGACGCTGACAGTGGTTAGGCCAGCGGCAGTAACGACAACCAATACACGGTTAACTCCCGGGCTTCCATAGCGATGCCATCCTCCGGCCTCCATTCTCCGCCTCGCCAGCCGCACCACACCACGACAAACACTCGCACAGTTCACGTTTTTGCACAGGCGCATTGCAAAAGAAATGGCGGCTTCTGACCCAGGTCTTGGCTTTTGTTCGCGCTTCTCCGAGTATCCATGTTCGGTGTACGGTGCTCGGGAGACGGCAAAGACTGCTGCTGTCAAACGCGTAATATGCTGAGTCGCTGTCAATAGTTAGAAAAAATAAATACACACATGGAGTACTCGACGGGGGTTCGCATCCTGACTTGGACAGGGACACCGAGCCACTCGTCAACGACCATTTTCAGCATGTATCTAATAAAAATGCAAGGAGTTGACTATTCATCTAAAATACTATCTGTATTACTGCAAATAATGCAATGTACCCTTTGAGTTAGTTCTTATAGTTTACAGCCCCATGCCCCATGGCCCAGTCTAGTTACCAAACTTCTTAAAAATTGTAAATAAAGTATACTGCATCAATTCCTTTTCATATATAATGCGATTGTTCCGACAATTTAACCAAATTTATTATGACGAAGTACAAATTTAAAGTAATATCGCACAAACAACTACCAATTTACTCTCAATTTGCAGGCTACGAATACAAGCTCAAGCTGCTCTACTATCTACTGAGTACTGTCTCATTGATTTGTAATTTGTAAATGGGACAATTATTTTAAAAGCAGATTTTATCTCGTGTCCTATTCGAGTACCAGGTATATATACAGTCGATACATTTGCCACTTGTTTTCTTCAAGGTTCCTATAAAAGAATTCGAACTAAATCTTCATCATACCAGTACAATTCAATGAGGAACTGCAAGACTAAAGAATAACAAGCTTCAGGACCAGCCGAATAAATGCAGAAATGTTGCCCATTCGCATCGGCTTGCTTACTGACGTTCAGGTAGCCATTCCTGCAGCGTCAGTGGCAGCAGCAGCAACAGCAGTAACTACAACAATGGCGTTGACTTACACCATCCGCATCAAGGCAGCTACATGAGTCCTACGCAAAAGCAACCAACCTACAAAGCCTAACGAAATACCTGCAGCGGCGGAAAGGGAAGACAGAGACAGCTCAGGCCGGGACTCTTGATTTTGAACGCAGCTAAGCAATTGGATGCTGGAAACGTTGAGTCGCGTTGTCCGCAGTGCCCCTTGCAAAGATAGCAAATGATAAGGCCCAAAGAACGTGCACAACAAAAAAATGTAAGTCCCTGCCCTGATTTGTTTAATAACTTTTAAGCTGAAAACTCGAAATTTAACGAACAAATCATACATATATTATATATTATGACACCCAAAATATTTTCAGATTTTATTGTTTAGTTTCAAATATAAAGGAATGTTAACAGATTCCAGGTTATATCTGTTATACGCATATGCCTGAAAGCATGAAATATATTTTTTTTAAATAAAAACTTTTTTCTGTGTAATATGCAGGCAAAGACTCCTTCTTGGTCTGGCTTTAAAGCGGCAGCAATTCCACTGAAACACTGAAAGCTAAAAAAAATTGTATCTGGCCTGGCTGGAGAGGCGTGGTGGTAGCTGCTTTGGCGTTCGGTGGCCATTATGTGCTGCTCCTTGGGGATCCAGTGCAAACATCAACACAAGCAGCCACGTCGATGGACGATTGACGATGGCTGGTGCTCAGGTAGATAAATTTATAAAACAAATCAAACGTCTGCAGCTCGGCGGATCTGAACCTGCAACTAAAGCTGCAAATGGAAGAGGCTCTCCCCTACCCTCACTCCTAACTGTCCTCTGGTGAATCTCCGACATGGTGCAGTGGCATGATTATCCTGGCCCTGCGCCGCTTTTTTCACCAGTTTTTACTGCCTTGTGGGGCTTATTCAGCTTTCAACGCCTCTCAATAAACACAAACGTTTCGTCTTCATAGAAAATGTCGTTCCAGGTCCTCGGAAATGTAATAATAATTCGAAACCACAAAATCCGTAAAAGCCTTTGTATCTCGGCGACTATTGAATTCTTCTGCATTAAAATATTTCATACTCTTGCTTGTCCTTGCTGGGATTGTCCCAAGAGGCTTGTAAAGCCTAATATACCAGATTTAAAGCATAAGTTTAACAATGCTTTTAAACAATGGAGATTTGTTTTATTTACATTTTATTTAAAGGACTTGCTTCCGCTTGATCTACTAAAGCTCATGTTTACACAGTTCTCAAGCCAAACCATACCAAACACCCGATTTTTTATTCCTCAACCCTGAGAAATGGTAAAATATTCGTTATAACCTTATACCATAATGTTGTAAGCGGGCGAAACAGAGGGTGTCAACTTGAAAGTATGAAACAGTCATATTTTAAAGTGTGCTGTTTTATAAAATACACTTGATGCAAATATTGTAAATACATACTTTAGTCGTGTTTTCAGTTTTCACATTAGCCCCCATTACTCGTCAAAACCAGTGGAAAAGCTTGGTCCGAAGCTTTTTGCAATTCAGTAAATTTTTGATTTGGAACTTCATTTTAAAATAAGAAATTCGATTGGAACTTTGGGGTTTCGGTTCGTTTTTATCAAATCGCACATTGGGTCGCGGTTAAAAAACGGAAACATAAAAACTAAGCAGATCCCCAGCCGAAGAAGCAAACAAGGCTACCCGGGTATTGTTAACTTCAGCTGTATTGGAATCATTGATAGATTGGAATTTGGACCCAATTAGGAAATTTTTCAATACGAGACAACCAATATTGGCTGCTGTTCTGGCCCTTTCTGTTGAAAAATGCAAAATCCTCAGTGGCGAAGGCTTAAACACAACTGCAGCGACCATCGAAAAATAAAATATATTGTTATACTTGCGGTGAGAAAACTAATTGACGATGACAACCCTCCGCGACGTCGGCTTTCAATAAGCGATCCGCCTCGTGTGCTGTTTGTTAGGAACAAAATCTCTTATTTCTACGGACGCAGAGGGAGATGACGAATGGGGCTATTTGGTCACTTTTTGTATCACATGCTACACGATGTTTTTACCCGTAAGTGGCTTTCGCTTCAGCTCTGGATTTGGCTTTAGCTCTGGTGAAGAGGCAGAAGCAGAGGCAGAGGCAGCGGCAAGAAAACCACAATCGTTTAAATTTATTTTTTCATTTGGGACTGTGCCAAGTACAAAAGGTGCCGCCGCTGTAACAGCCAATCATTTGGAATAGCATGTAATTATTGATTCGCAGATTCTTTGACGGATTGAGGGTCCGAATCAAAACTCGTTTAAAGGATCATTGCACCTTAGTCGACATGATTAGGATTGCTCAACTTAGACGTAATATGTATCATATTTAGATACCCAGGATAATTTAAAATGGATAAATGGTTTCTACTCGATACATACCTTCAGTGCTTCAGTGGTCTGTCCATTTCTTGCCCGTCTATTTCTGAGTTCTGATAAATCAGTATCCAGTACACACATTTTCAAAATGGCCGGTTATAACTTTATTTAGTCGCAAGTAACGGCGGATATAGTCAAGTTTCCCGACTTTATAAAACCCGGTTCTCATCTTTTCCCCCACACTTCAATAAACCACTCAAAATATAGATTCTCAAACAAATTTTGTTGCATACTTTTCTATGTTTTTAAATGTATCCAGTGGGGAAGAAGAATATCGTAACCTTCATATACTCCATCTTGAATATTCTCTCATTCTTAAGTTTTTTCTAAATATATGTAAGGGATATTAACTATCTGTAGATGAGATATTGGAATAACTACAGCTTATGGCTCCTTTATATATAATGCCAGTAAAGTTTAAAATAATTTAAATTTGTCACTTAATTATATATTTATTATTTAACAATTCCATAATTCGGAAAAATTCTTCTTCCATAAGCATGGGTCGTGACCACCTAGCATGTGATTTCTTTGCAGTCTATAAATACTAAACTATAAAAATAAACTCCCATAAATTTGATAAATTATATAGTTTTTAATAGAAGTTTCTTTGTTAAATTTTAGATTATTCAAATTTATTTTTAACCTTATAGTCGCTCGTGGTCTATAGCTTGATTGATTTAGATTAGAATTGAAAAATTTTTTAAAAATACCTTTAAAAAATAATGTGTTGAAAATGCTTTTAAATGCAAAGGCGCAGAAAATCATTGGAATTATAAGAATTTATTTATATAGTTAATTACCGTATAGGTAAGCTGCCACACCAAGAAATGAGCTGCCACATCTTTGAACTCCCAGTGGATGGTATTTTTGTCGATATTTTACTTTTTTATACAGAAAATAATTTGAATGTAGTCGGGTCTTCAACCTTTTCTTATGACATGTATAGCTCCCATGTTTCACATGTAGAAACTGGCAAGAAAGAAATGTATAATAATTTCTTCACGTAAATTCTACATGTAACACAGGCCAACAGCAAAAAATCTCCGCGCATAATTTTACCTGCTCCATAATCTTTAGGCTCCCCTGAACCAAAGTCCAGAACAAACATAGTTTCTATCACCCACAGTTTCCGCGGTACACCAGTGCTGCCAGGTCTTGAACAAAAAATAATGCCAGATTTACGAAAAAAACTAGCTGAAAATAGCAAATTTGTTTGTAAAAATGGCTGAAAAAATGGCTAACATTTTGTTACCCCAAAAAATAACCAAATTACCCCAAAATAACCAAAAAATTGAATTTTAATTTAAATGTCCAATAATGATTTTATTAAATCTACATCTTCACTGTTTTCATTGTTATATTTTTCATTTTTGGCCATCATTTTTAAAAATTTCGTTGGCACTTCACAATTGTGGCAGCGTTTTCCATTTCTGCGCAGGCCGTATCTATAAAGAGGAATATTAATAATGCTGCTTTAAAAACTTAAGTAAATGGAAATACCTTAAAAATTGAAATAAATAAAAATTTTAAAATTGAATTTAGTGTTTTTATATGTAACCTGTTTCTGAGGTTACTTTTTACTATGTTCATTTGACTGAACACACGCTCTACCTCAGCATTTGACCAAGGCAAACTGAGTAGCCTTATAGCAAACAGCGCTAAGGACTTGAAAGGGTTGTTGTCACCTGAGTCCCTAAAGCTCAGCACTTCTGCCCAAAATTTGACAGTGTCCTCCTTGTTCTCCCAGTCAAATAAATGGATCTTTCCGTATTGCCGAAAATAGCTGAAGTTTATTTTAAAGTAGCTAGATTTATAGCTAGTAGCAATTTCTTAATTTTTCTAGCATTCGGCCTTTCAAAATGGCTAGAACTAGCCATAAAATTGCTAAACTGGCAACACTGCGGTACACCTAAGAGAAGAAATTTATCAAATTTTACCATATATTGAATTATGTAGGCCGTGTAATGGCGATGACCATCATTGTTTCTAGTACATATCATTTTTGAAATGTATGTGTACCAACTAAAATAAACATATTTTAATTTTGGATTTAAGGAAAAACTCGAAATAATTTTGTATAATTTATTATAGGTGGTTAAACAATATTTTCGTCAATTAAATTGGAGTTTTTAATCTCATATTTTCAAAAAGTCATGGCTGTCTACAATTTATGTAAGCTTTTACAAAACAAGTTGAACAATAGATACGTTTTGAACATAGAAACAGTTTTAGATAGCCATGACTTTTTGAAAATATGAGATTAAAAACTCCAATTTAATTGACGAAAATATTGTTTAACCACCTATAATAAATTATACAAAATTATTTCGAGTTTTTCCTTAAATCCAAAATTAAAATATGGTATAATCTACTGATTACAATAAGAAAATAAAAATCTTCCATAGAAAAATGTTTGGGAAAAAATCATAGAAGACCAAAATTTAATGTAGAAAATCGGAGATTTCAACTTTGGATGCGTATTCCAAAGATATGGTAACTGCTAGATACCATTTTTTAATTTTAGTTGGTACACATACATTTCAAAAATGATATGTACTAGAAACAATGATGGTCATCGCCATTACACGGCCTACATAATTCAATATATGGTAAAATTTGATCAATTTCTTCTCTTAGGTGTACCGCGGAAACTGTGGGTGATAGAACCTATGTTTGTTCTGGACTTTGGTTCAGGGGAGCCTAAAGGTTATGGAGCAGGTAAAATTATGCGTGGAGGAAATAAAAAGTTGGAAATTGTCGGCCTGTGTAATTATCGAGTCGATAAGAGGACTAAAATTATAAATCAACACCAATGACATTTGTACAATAAATGCTTCAAAATTCGAAAATTAAAATACAAAAAGGCATATAGAGTGAATTAAAAATAATGATATTAATTTTTTGAATTATTAGGCAATTAAAAAATTTTAGGGAAAAATAAGGGAGTTTATTGTTTTAGATTTGATCGTTTATTAGTAAAACCAAATAGGTTGAAAATCAAATAGTTTTCTGGATATTTATGTGGAAATCTGCGCTTAAATTAAAAAAAGGTATTTTTGCAATTATATTCAAACAAATAACGTAATTAATTAACATTTTTCTCTTACTAATTTATTGTAAACATTTAAAATTACATTTTTGCTTGAATATAAGATAATTAAAAAAATTTCTTTAAGAGAAGCTTCCAAAAATTAGATTTCATTTGAAATTCTCAAGTAAGTGAAATAAAATCGTTTTAGTCCTGCCTAGCAGGAAGGCATTGTGGAGGGACGATGCTTGACCAGCTTCTTGGAACAAGGACGTCCTCCGTTCTGGGCCTCGTTGATGACATGTCGTCGGCTCTCGAAGAAGCCAGCGGCACAGGAGACCCTGCAGGCGGACCAGCCCGACCACTCGGACAGGACACACTCCTTGGGATACCCAGAGACCTTAGCTCCCCTGATGGAGTTTCAGGTGTGCAGGGAGTCGTTCTCGGTGAGGAAGTTGTTCCGATTGCCCCAACAGCCACCGTAGTTGAAGGCATCACAGCTCTGGCACTGAGGATTGTAGGCGTAGCGCATATAGTTTCCACGGCATGGACCCGTGTCCGGAGATTGGACACAGATCTCCTTGGCCTGCTCCGCGTTGATGTGGCAGTCGGTGGGATTGATGCACTCCTTCTGCTGGTGCAGTTCCATACGACGAGTGCAGTTCTCCTTCTCGGTGCCATTTTTCAGCAGCAACAAGCGGGTGCGGATGGTCACGCCCTTGCCGCAAGTGGAGGTGCACGGGCTCCAATCGCTCCACTGGGTAGTGAGGCACATCGGATCCGGAAGCTCCACCTGCTCGTACTTGTTTTTCTCCACCACTGTGATGTGGGGACAGCGCTTCCGGCCCACGTGGTTAGCGAAGGTTCGTGCGCGCATGGTGATTCCGATGTCACAGCTGGCAGAGCACTCCTACCACACGCTCCAAGGTGAATTCTTGCAAAGACCAGCTCCCTCGCCATTGTCTCCAACTAGGGACTGTAAGTTGGCCAGATTTTCGCCCTCGTCCTCATCACGATCACGCCCGGAGGTGGATACGTCGGCGCATACGTCGGTATCGCCGCCACGCACATCACCTTGATGTTTAATTGGCGGCTACACTTGGCCTGCTCCGCTGCCTGGGCATAGAAATACTGGCGGCTACGCATCCGGATGCCCTTACCGCAGGTCACCGAGCAGGGACTCCAGGCCGAGAACTCACTCACTCGGCATTCAGCTACAAAATTATCCAATAAATTAGATTTTCATAGAATTTTGAAAGAAAAAGTATGATAATACCCCCCCTAGTGTCCTGCTCTTCGGCATCATCGGACGTTTCCACCTGGAGGGCCTGCAGGAACTCATCATCGCAGTTACGGGAAAAAATCTTCTCACGTCGGACATATTACTTGGCCAACGGGGTCATTTGGCGACTTTTCGCAATTCCATGGATAGCGATCGAAGTCCATTGCCTCCTTCCAGCTACAATCCTCAGTACAGAAATCCACACCACCCAATCGGGAGAGGGACCAAACATGGACACTAGCGACACCTTTGGATGCTTACGATCCACACGGAACTTGGAAGAGGTATTCTGATTAACATGGGGATACCACAAGCCAGCGGCCTTAATCAGAATTCACAGTTTGGGGCAGAGCAGATGATGAACCCCACTCGGCCAGGGAAGGGAATCCAGCGGTGGCTATGTGGTTTTCACCCCAAAATGAATAGTTGGATTCATGAGAGGCTCCAATCACATCCGAGAAATGAGCCAGCCAGATGGCCAGTCCTTGGGATGCGATTTGTTCGTCCAAATTCCCTCAAAAACAAACTGAAATTAAAAAAGTTCAATGGAATTCATATATCCTGAATTTTACAAGGGGTCCAAGGGGTACAACAAAAATTTTATTCTCAGGTTTTGATGCAGGATGGATCCGTTGAATGACACGCCATTTTACGGATCCAGGAGTCTGCCGGTGTTTGATCTCGGCAATGGGTAGCCGGAAGCGTAAATTCCAGCAAACTTTCCACCGCTTGTTCCTGTGATCACTGTGCTGAATTCGCGTATCACAGGCCACAATTCCACCGTATAGAGTGACCAGGTCGTAGGCCAGAATATCCACTACCGGTCCATCTGTGTGTTCGCTAAAATGATAGTTTTTTGAAGTTTTTAATTCAAATGATCGGATAGTAACTTACTTCTGATCGAGAGTCTGCTGCAGGGTCATCTTGGTGTAGTTTCTGTCAATCCGTATCATCTGCGTACTGCCATCCTTCCCTCCCACTTCTACAGAACATCCCATAGATACACATAATTTTACAAACACCACCGGATCTGGCGCTGACACCACCGGCTTCGGCGATGCCACCACCGGATCTGGCGCTGCCACCACCGGATCTGGCGCTGCCACCACCGGATCTGGCGCTGCCACCACCGGATCCGGCGCTGACACCACCGGCTCCGGCGCTGCCACCACCAGATCCGGCACTGACACCACCGGCCGCCTTTGAGGGGCTGCGCGCTTTATAATTTTTTTTTTAATAATCATTTTCTGAAAAAATAACTTAAGTATTTAGTATTTAAGCTAGAATGATGGGACTTTCTACGGATTCCAATACGGCAATATAATCCGATTTTCCGAATTTCATAGCTGCCAGCATCTTATAGCTGCCATATGACTGAACGATCGGAATTGGCACAACCTTGCTATTTTTAAAAATGCTTGGGGCTGTTTTCAATTTTTTATAAAAAATTTTGTTGATGGTGAAATTCTCATAAGGACCGGACAAGTATTTACGATTCGATATATATCATAATAATAATCTTATACTTACAAAATTATTTATTTTCCCATAAATTTTTACCATTTTTAAAAATTGATTCGGTTTGGATGGTTCGGATGGAAATCAGTGCAATTAATTTCCATTCGTTTCGAAACCATGTGCATTTCGAGCGAGCTTTCTAAAGGGACCTCAAAAGCTCCAGCAGCCAAAGAAGCTACCAGGGATGCAGACAATTTGCATTAATTTATTTAATAAATATTATTTTTAAAATTGGGGTTGGTTTTTGGGTTGAGTTGGATTTTTAAATATTATTCATATTTTATTTCAAATATATTTAAAAAAAAGTTTTCGTGTCCCTGGTTGCAATTAAAAATGGAATTATCTATTTCTCTCTTACTCTTGAACAGCTGATTCTTTATTTACCATTTACCCGCCATGGAGTTTGCAAGAAATTTAAAAATTTTCGAAAATGAAAATTTCTCCCACGCCTTCAAATTTTGGATCGAGAAAAGAAAATTGGAATTGAAGTAACATGAACTTCATTGTCGAAGCCGATGAACCATTTTTCATCGCTTTCAACGAATTTCATATCAAATACATTCAAGTGACCAATACCACAATAATAATATAATAAATAATAAAATGTTTCTTTTTCAGAATGCTGCTGAAAGTTTCCATGGGTAAAAAATTT
>JAJJHT010006905.1:3400842-3419469 GCA_021223865.1 Drosophila pandora | reverse complement strand
TTTATTTTAAGATGTCGAGTGGGATAGGGAAATTGGGGTCCGTCGCCATTAAGGAGAGCGTTGCAGAAGTTTAGAATTCAATAGAAAATTCTCGCTGAGGCACAAGTGCGCCTCAAATCAGGAGGCAATAGCCTTCTTGCAAAAAAACCATGTTCCTATAGTTTATGACCTAAACCATTTTTGTGGGACAATGATCCGGTTAGATCATGTTGATGAAATTTTAACACACTTATATCTCAATTTTTTATTTTCGAAAAATAATTTTTTTTCATATTTAACAAAATTTAACAAAGTAGTCGACGACACCGTCCCAGTGGATCTGAAGGATCGCTACAAAGACGAGGCAAGTTTTAATGAAACTGTTAATTAATAACAAAAATTTAATAATAATTTTAACCTTTCAGTTGCTCAGCTTGGAATCCTTTGTGAGGAACGTGTTCCGGGTATATCCTGAAAGGAGCATAAATTTCAAATGGTTAAATTCTAACCATTTTGAAAGAGTGGGCGCTTTGCTGGTTAGTAAAGCCCAGCAAAACCCTTGCTGACCCACAAAAGGCCGTACAATTCGTGGCGACATTGGCCACTGTCATTGTGCAGTTGATGAACAAAGATTTGAAAATAATATAAGCATTCATGCACATATTTTATGAAATTTATATAATTAATAAATATAATTTGTAGGCGTGTTGCACTGTCACAGTTGCACTGCTCAGAGGAGGATACGATCGAATCCGAAGCAGGACCCTCGGAAATAGCCAAAATGGATTAGTCTTTATTTATAGTCCAATTTTATTAAGTTTTTAAGCGCCACAAAAAGTTAAACGATAATTTATCATATAAAAAAACCTCTTGACGAGGTAAAGTACCGGTGACGAACCTGCATGCGAAACCCAAAATATCTGATATCAATTTTAGTGACGAAAATATGCTATATAGGTGTACAAAATTGCATATAAAAAATATTCTTGTTCGGCACGTGACTGATTTTTTTTTGTTTTTCTTGCACGTGCCGAACAAGAATATTTTTTATATGCAATTTTGTACACCTATATAGCATATTTTCGTCACTAAAATTGATATCAGATATTTTGGGTTTCGCATGCAGGTTCGTCACCGGTACTTTACCTCGTCAAGAGGTTTTTTTATATGATATCAGTTGTTTTTTTTGTATATATTGATCTTCAATTATTTAAAATAGAACGCATAATATATAAAATATATATATGGAAGTAACCTCTGGACAGGCGATTCACACAGTTAGCAATACTTTAATTGTAAGGATAAATATCAAAACTATTTTTTTTTAACTCTATAGATTTTGACATTCAAGAAGGTGGAATAATTAAAAACCTTTCCAAAGACGTAAAGAATTTTTCAATAGCTTCAGTGGCTCTGAAGTTATACGTATTTTTAATTTACAAAGGTTTTGGAATTTGGTTAGTTTAAAAATTTTAATTAAAAATTTGCCCAAAAATGTATTTAAAATCCAAAATTGTTTCGTAGTTGTGGGAAACCAAATTATTTCAACAAATTAACAGATGAGAGGCCTATCCTTATGAGATAATAAATTATTAAAAAACAAGAAAGGAAAGCTAAATTCGGGCGAAGCCGAAGTTGATATACCCTTGCAGTTCAGTCGCAGTCCGCTAGGTGGCGCCACGCATCTTATATTATTAGATATATAGCGGATCGTATATAGTCGGCCGATCCTTATGAAATTTGGCGTATCGAATTATTTTGCCCAAAAAGTAATCTGTACCAAGTCCCATCTTTCTAACTTAAAAAACACCAAAGTTATGCCAATTCCGATCGTTCTATGACAGCTATAGGATATAGTCGGCCGATACTTATGAAATTTTGTACATAAGATATTTTGGTCAAATATAACATGTGCTTAAAGTCCCAACCCTCTAACTTAAAAAACACCAGTTATGGCATTTCCGATGAATCAGTTATATGGCAGCTATAGGATATAGTCGACCGATCCCGGCCGTTCCGACTTATATACCTACAAGGAAAAAAAGGATGTGTCCAAAGTTTCAACTCGATAGCTCCAAAACTGAGAGACTAGTTTGCGTAGAAACCGACAGACAGACAGACAGACGGACAGACGGACATGCTCATATCGACTCAGGAGGTAGTCCTGATCAAGAATATATATACTTTATAGGGTCGGAGATGTCTCCTTCACTGCGTTGCACACTTTTGACCAAAATTATAATACCCTCTGCAAGGGTATAACAAAGTTATGGCATATCCGATCAATCATATAATAGACATGTATTATATCTAAAATAAATGCGCAAAGATAAAAAATTAAAAAAAACTGGAAATTACGTTTTTTCAGTTTTTCTAGTTAAACCAATTGTTGAATGTAACAATTTATTTTGGGTGTGCGATATAAAATAATAAATATTAGAAAAGTATTGGCGGAGTTGGTTTGCCTGGTTTTTTTTTAGCTTTTAATCTATGATTTGGACAAAAACGGTGGTGGCTGCATTTATTTATATGCATTATATGCTCAGTGGGGGCATATGCATACAAAGCGTTCTACTCATAAAATTTTGGATTCTTCTCATTAAGACATGAGACACTAAATCATAAAGCAGAATTACATCAAAATTTGCCATCAAGCAACAAAGTTCGAGATTAGCCGAGTGGAGAGCGTTGTGGTTTCTAACACGGGAGGGCCTGAGTTCTAACTTTTTAAGCGTTTTTTTATTTGGATTTTATTTTTGAAATATTTGAAAATATCTTATGTACAAACTTTCATAAGGATGGGCCGACTATATCCTATAGCTGTCATAGAACGATCGGAATTGGCATAACTTTGGTGTTTTTTAAGTTAGAAAGATGGGACTTGGTACAGATTCCATTTTGGGCAAAATAATCTTATTGGCCAAATTTCATAGGGATCGGCCAACTATATCCAATAGCCGCCATATAACTGAACGATCGGAAATGGCACAACTGCAAGGGTATATCAACTTCGGCTTTAACTCCGAAGTTAGCTTTCCTTTCTTGTTTTTCTTTGGGACCTCAAGATTGGTACCTCAACCGACCCGTCCGACATTTCTTTCACAAGTTATTCAAGAAATTAGAATTTTAAAGCTTTTTCAAAAAGTTGTAGAACAATAATTGCTCATATGACAATAACAGAAATCTCCAATTTTATTCAGGATTGCCAAGAAAAAAATACAGACAAACAGACACACTGGCTTCATTTTGAAAAAACTGTAAAAATCTAATTTCTTCAATAACTTCTGAAAGAAATGTCGGACCGGGTCGGTTGAAGTACCAATCTTGTGAGTCTTCTCATTAAGACATGAGACACTGAAACACAAAGCAGAATTAGATCAAAAGTTGCCAACATGCAACAAAGTTCGAGGTTAGCCGAGTGGAGAGCGTCGTGATTCCTAACCCGGAGGGCCTGGGTTCGAGTCCAAGTTGAGTCAATGTTTACGTTTTACTTTTTAAGCCCTTTTTTATTTGGATTTTATTTTTAAATAAATAAACTAAAATCTGAAAAGATATACTCCGTATTTTGTAGGGTATTGACCAAATATAAGCAGACTCCAAAAAGCAAAGTTGCCATTCAAATACACACACATGTATAAGTAAATGCAAGCTTCACAGGAGGCTGGACAAAATGGGTAGCAGCACTTACAGGACTATATCTTGAGTTAACGGATTTTGCCAGATATGAGCGATATATCAAAAGTTGCGTCATCTCAAAAGCTATCTACACGTGCAATAAAAAAATAGGATCAGTCGAGTAAATTTTGAAAAATAATTTTTTTTCTTAAAAAAAAAGTTTATTTTCAGTGTATTTTTTTTTGTGTACTATATAGACGTTTGGTCTCAAAGAAAGTGAAATTGATATTTAAAAAACCATTTCAACGGTGTAAAGCTCTTTTTGATATCTTTCTTAATTATAAAGTTATGAATTTTTTCATTAACAAAGTTTTTTTAATTTTTTGACGTAAGCTTAAGGTATTTCAAAAAGTTGTAGAACAATAGTTGCTCATATGATAGTAACAAACATTTTCCAATTTTTTTCAGGATTTTTAAGATAAAAATAGTGCAAACAGACAAACCGACAAACCGACAACTGGCTTCATTTTGAAGAAGAAGAAAAAATCGAATTTTTCGAATAAGTTCTGAATGAAATGTCGGATCGGGTCGATTGAGGTACCAATCGACGCGTATTTAGCTCTAAATTGCGAATATATAAAAATATTCTATCTGGGGACTAAAATGTGTCCACCAGCCCCACTTTAGTGATAAAAATTTTTTTTACTTTCACCCTAATTTCTCCCAAACCAAATAACTTTTGGAATATGTTTTGACAAATATTATCTAATTGAAACAATACCTTTCGATTGGTATATCATTCATTTAGATCGGTTGCCTACAGAAAATTTTTAATTCTTCGGCTATATATAGAGTTTCCTCGCGCACGCCTAGGCATGCAGGTCGTCACCTCGTGGACTTCCGTCCACAGTGATCTTATGTTTCAAACTGTCAATTATAGAAATTCCATTGATGGAGCAATATGATTTTTTAAAAAAAAGAAAGGATCACTTTTTATGGTACTCGGCATTCTCACAGTAGTCTTCTGGCCTGGTCTGGCGGATCATTTGGTGGAGAATGTGAGCAATGGGACCAACAGCTATAATTTCTTAATCTTCTCTCCAAATATAATCCTTAGATAATCCATTTATTGCCTGAAAGATAAGATTATGAAATGCAGTTGATTTATAGTTTGCTTTCAAAAAACACAAAATAATGATTTCTGTTTCGATTCTCACCCTGAAACCAGGCACCGATGCATACGACAGCTGGTTGGAGGTTCCTATTCCCATTAACCTGAGCTTCTACATGTTTAATTGGACGAATCCTGAAGAGACTTTGTGGAGATGGGCACACATTCCTGGAAAAGCACTAGAAGGAAAACTACACCTTTTATGAAAATGCCACAGTGGCTTACTATGAGAGACGCACCTGGTTCTTCGATCCGGAGCGATCCAATGGCACATTAGACGATCTGGTGACAGCCGCCCATGCTATTACCGCCACCGTGGCGGATGAGATGCGACACCAGCGGAAATCCGTCAAGATCATCAACTTTATGTTTAACACCGAGGGTGGAGAGCTTTATGTTACCAAGCTGATGGGAGAACGGATCTTCGATGGCTACCAGGACATAATTCATTCAGTTCGGAAGCCTACAGAAAATTTTCAATCTTGAATAATTTTTGATAACTTTTTCATTTAGATCCAGCACTATTTAGATACCTTATTTTATGGCTATGGATCATACATGTGCCTCCTGGTAGATGGATTTCCAAGGGCATGTACATATATATGATAGCTTTCTTATTTACAAGTTACTGTTGCTCATACCTTCACCATAACGCAAACAGAAGATAAGCAAGATCTGTACTTTTTATGTGATTTCTAGTGCTTTTTATACCCTTGCAGAGGGTATTATAATCTTGGTCAAAAGTGTGCAACGCAGTGAAGGAGACATCTCCGACCCTATAAAGTATATATATTCTTGATCAGGATCACCTGCTGATTCGATATGAACATGTCCGTCTGTCTGTCTGTTTCTACGCAAACTAGTCTCTCAGTTTTGAAGCTATCAAGTTGAAACTTTGCACCCACCCTTCTTTCCTTTGCAGGCAGTACATAAGGCCGGGATCGGTCGACTATATCCTATAGCTGCCATATAACTGATTGATCGGAAATGCCATAACTTCGTTGTTTTTCAAGTTAGAAGGATGGGACTTTCTATGGATTCTAATATGGATTCTAAACGTATACGATCTGCCAAATTTCATAAGGATCGGCCGTCTATATCCTATAGCTGCCATATAACTGATTGATCGGAAATGCCATAACTTCGATGTTTTTCAAGTTAGAAGGATGGGAAGAATGGGTTCCCTTTGGACAAAATAATTCGATATGCCAAATTTCATAAGGATCAGCCGACTATATACGATCCGCTATATATCTAATAATATAAGATGCGTGGCGCCACCTAGCGGACTGCAACTCAACTGCAAGGGTATATAAACTTCGGCTCCGCCCGAAGTTAGCTTTCCTTTCTTGTTTTACTTTTTATGTACAATTTTAAGTGCTTACTTTCATTCATTAGTATCGTGATATTATTAATACGAGTGATTAAAACGGACCAGTTTAGGCTAAATTACTCAATAGTTCTACAGTAGCTAACAATACTGTTTTACCAAAAACTTAAGGCAAAGCCCCTGATACAAACCTCTCGTGTTAGTGCGATCTTGGTTGCCCTTTGCGTATTCTAATGACTTTAGAATTATTATCTGTGTCTCGTAAAATTCCTAATCTTCCTGTAGAAATAAGACGCTGGTAGTCTCAAATGAAATATGATGCCCCACTTGGCGATGGTCCATTACCCAGCACGGTTTTTCCGACAAAAGCTTCCATAAGAAACAATCTTCGCATCAAAAGCGTCATGGAACAGAAGAAGACAAGAGGGCAGCCACTTGACAGAACACGAAATATTACAGAGACCCCACTAATGGCACATAGAAAACAACCTCGGGTACGATACTGGGAAATTTTTCTGGATTCTTCACTCATTCCACATTTTGCAGCAAGAACTTCCTCAGTGGAGCTGGACCCTCAAGTGGGCGGCTATCGGTTCTTCGATTGGAGCTGCAGTTCCTGTGGGCTACTGTACAGGGGTGATGAATAGCCCCGCAGAGGTAAGTTAAGTAACATTAATTAAAACACAGGGAACCTAAATTTCAGTATTTAGTTTCAAAACATACGTCAAAAAAAAGTTGTATTGAGGATCTATACTTTTATAGAAAGAAAGCGTGTGGTTAGAAGAGATGAGTACCGGGTATCATATAGTCTATAGGTATGATTGCCTCCTGGAAAACCCCAGTCCTTGGGTTCCAATCTATAAGCTCTACGATACAAAATAAAACTTCCGTTTCTTTTCATTTTTTAATTTTATTTATCCCCCAGCTCATGCGCACCTGGTGCAAGGAAACATTGGCCTATCGGTACGATATCCACCTAGGCGAGTCCGGTATAGAACTTCTTTGGTCGGCAGCCGTATCACTGTTCCTTGTGGGAGGAGCCTTGGGATCCGTGACAGGGGCCACCATGGCCAATCGCTTTGGACGTCGGGGTTGCTTTCACATATGCGGCATCCTGCTTGCCCTGGGGGCCGCCTGCTTTTATGCGTGCCGCCCATTACGATCGGTAGAACTATTGCTAGTCGGAAGACTGTTAGTTGGACTGGCTGGAGGTCTTGTTACAGCATTCATGTCCATGTGGCATAGTGAACTCGCAGCACTATCCCAGCGAAGCACTTTGGCACCGTTATGTCCCATGGGCTTGACGCTGGGCGTGGTTGTATCACAAATCTGTAGTCTACGGTCATTGCTCGGCGGCGACGAGTACTGGCATCTGGGACTGGCTTTCTATGGCGTTCTGGTAGGGCTATTTTACGCTCCTTTTAAATGGTACCCGGAGAGCCCTAAATGGCTGTACATCGTGAAGGGCCGCAAAGAAGAGTCTCGGCAACAGCTGATGAAGCTCCGGGGATATGCCATGGACAGCCCCGCTTTGCAGGACGAATTGGACGACATGGAATTGGAAGCCACTTCTAAGGCAGCGGCAAGTGGCTTTCTGGAAGTTATCCGAGATCCTAGCCTGCGCATGCCCCTTATCATTGTCTGCGCCTTCCTTGGCGGCCAGCAATTATCAGGCATAAACGCGGTGGGTGGTCTTAGCAACAGAACTATGTATCCAAATTGCATTAACCTTTCTTTGCGATAGATCTTTTACTATTCAGTGTCTATATTTCGAAAAGCGGGTTTAACACCGCAGGCATCAGAGTGGGCCAATCTTGCGGCAGGTTCCCTTAATCTGGCCACTTCGATGGTGGGCCCGATCCTACTGGAAAGGGTCAATAGGAGGCCGCTGATGCTATTCTCCACCCTCCTATGCACCGTCTGCCTGTTCCTGTTCGCTATGTTGCTTTATTTTATCGTGAGTATGACGAAAGACTTTTTAGATCTTTAAAATAAATGATTACCCTCCGTTCTTGCAGGAAAGCGTTAGCTGGTTTGCCGTTGGTTGCATTGGGTGCATTTTCCTCTATATATTTTTCTTTCAGTTTGGTCTTGGACCCATGCCCTTTTTTATCGGAGCAGGTTGGTTGGCTGATCTCTTAAAAAAAACTCTTAAATATAATACCATGTCTGCATTTGCTCAACAGAATTATTCGAACAGGCGCCCCGACCCGCCGCTATGGCTTTAGGTAGCGTTGTCTACTGGTCTTGTAACTTCATCATAGGAATGGCCTTTCCCACGCTGCAGAACGCATGGGGAGCTCTGGTGTTTTTGCCGTTCTCAATCACATGTCTCTTTCTTTATGTTTTAACGAAGTACTATATGCCCGAAACTCGTGGCAAAAATCCCTCTGACGTAGCTCCACTTGTCGCTAATGGGTTCCGATCCAGAGTACGGGAGATCGCTCACCTTGCGAACCAATCTTAGACATTCTCATTGTACCTCCTCAACAAATCATTTAAATCACTGTGACTTCCATCAAAAGTAAAACTACTAAAAGGAGATAGTCTAAGCTTTGAATTGGAAGGTCAGTTTTAAAAAAAATGTTTCGACGAGGATAAATTCCGCTTAAATAAGAAAAATTTATTTTCAGATAGACATTCTCGAATTGATCGAGTTAGAATAGAATAGAATCGACCAATAGAAAAAACATAGAAAAAATCTAAAATTCCTCTTAAAAAGTACATATATTAACACGAATAAAATAAACAAATTTTGGATTTGCCTTTCATTATCAAATTATAATAACTAAATATTTCATCAAGTAATTATTAAGAGCTGAAAGTTGTCATATCAATGAAAAAAAACTACGGGCGGAGCTGAACCTCAAGCTATTACCTACCTTTAACGATGACGCATGAGATGCACAGTGTAAGTTTTGTCAATCTAGGGGGGGGAGGGGGATAAAAAACCAGAGAGAACAGCTAAAATCGGGCGGAGCCGATGATGATATACCCTTGCAATTAGGAAGCAGTTTATTTTATTAGATATATATCAGATGGGATACAGTTGTTCAATTTTATGAGAATTTCATTTTAAATTAATTTCTTCTAAATCAAATCAACGGATTGTCATATTTTGGTCTAACTAGCAAAGTTTCTTAATTTAGAAAATGCTGTAAAAATCTTATTTCTTAAATAACTTCTGAAGGAGATCGGGATAAATATTTTTGGTATATGTATTTCTGTCTGGTGAGTCCAATGTCCATACTTGCCCTAATATTTGAATAAAATTGATCTATTAAAACTATAACCTTTTGATTGGTGTATTATTTATCCGCTACGGAAAATGTTTAATTCTTCGGCTATACTTATACGCCAAGGCATGCGTTCGTCACCTCGTGGACTGCCGTCCGAGGTGATAGCCATCACTTCGTAGTCTGCCGTCAACAGATATTTCAGAGAATATTTAAATTGAAACTGGAAATTTAATTAGGACTTTGGGCCTAAGGTTATGTAAAAGTATGTTTGAAAATTTTTTACTGTTGGCCGGCACTATAATAGAGGGAAATGCATTAAATTTTCCCTCCATAGACCGTTTGCCTATTCTTGGTAAATAGATTCCCTTTTATACAAAGGCAGATTTACAACAATATAATTCCAAATTTTATTTCGTCCGATTGGGCATTTATACACTAATTGTTCTGAAAATATTAAATCCACTGTGGGCAGTGGACAACAGCACTCCGGGAAGCTGGGGGTGCCAGTGCAGTTCCTTAATCTCCTTTTGGCCCTGATGAATAAAAAGCAACTGAGGCGGCAGGTTGTTGATTTCATCCTCGTTTTGTGCCGAATCCTGGGTCTGGTCCAGATCTTTTTCGACGGCCAAGTCCCATAATGCTATCTGATCGTCCTCACCTCCCGAAGCCAGAACAGTCGCTTCCCTGGGACTCCACTCTACCGTCGTAATGTGACTTGTATGGTGCTTAAACGTGGCGATGGGCTTCTGGCTCTTAAACTGGCGCAAATCCCAAATGTGTAAATATCCGTCATCACCCCCGCTTACGATAAATGGATCCGAACGATTCCACGAAATTACATTAATGTCGCTCTCATGAGCGTCCTGACAGGTTAGCATGCATGCCTTCTGCGGAGCAGCTCGGCAATCCCATATGCGGATAGACTTGTCCACGGAGCAAGAAGCTAAAACACTACGTTCGCTGGGACTCCACTGGAGATCTTCGACGGAGTTCTTATGTCCCACCAATGGCCGCTGATCAACCTTCCAAGTGCCGCCTTCAAGGGGACTCCATATGTGAATATCTCGACGGCAGTCTCCAGTAGCCAGAACTCCTTCGGCAATAGGACTCCAGTCCACCGCGTAGCCCTCCTCTCTGTGCCCATTAAAAGAATACACCGGCCGTGTTGCTTTCTGATCAAACTGTTTAGCTAGTTGCTCGTCCTCGACAGCCTGCATGGCTTGGGTCAAGTTCCAAATGTTGACCTTTCCAAGTTCACTCCAAGAAGCCGCATAAACTGTGTTTCCTAAACGGCGGGCCCGCAAACGGTTGACACATCCCTGGTGTTTGATTAGGGCGCAACTCATATGCGGCTTCTTGAGCTCAACGCTATCGACCACGTCATCCTGATCGTCTTCCAACTCGTCCTCTTCATCTTCATCGTCCTGTGTTTTTTGCAGGTTGCTTAGCTTCATCACGATCAAGTTGTTAGTATGAGTGTGGGCCGCCTGCGTACCAGCCACAACGTAAGCAGTCAATGGGAAAGATTCGCGACTCTCTCCAAGTTCGTCGGGGATAATGTCAAAACTTAAGCAGGGCGCTCCAGTCGAGGCCTGATGCAGCATCAAATATGCGCTTTCATCGCACACCAGCTCCTCGTCGTCAGCCAGAGTCTTTCCTGGCAAATATACTTCCCTGGGCTGCTTGGAGCTAGAAGCTGCATTTTCGTCATTTGCATCACTATCGCTCTCCGAGTCAACGTCACTCTCTGCGTCCTCAGGCTCGACCACCTCCATTTCAACATTTTCATTTTCGTTTTCCATTTCCTGACTTTGAAATTTGTTGTTCAAAATATACACGTGCCACTCTGCATGCACTGCATGTAGTGTTTAGCCTAAAATCCATGATGGTATTTTCGCGGTATTACAAACGGTCACCTTAAGTTTGTTAAGTTATTAATCTCGTCAAAATAATTTCGTGTTCCTGCAGAACATTTGCCATATTTTTTTTATTAGGATGCAATTCTTTTTTAAATTTCTCTTTACTAAGCCTTGTTTTGTTATTCAATGTTAATCTTTTCCTATACATATATTACTCAAAATAAAACAAATTTGAAAATCTGGTATTTTATACTATAAGCACAGCTAAAAAAAAGTCACTCTTCAAAACTTCACTTGACAACCCTGCCGTCCGAGGAATCTAGGAAAAACATTTCATACTTTCAGCAACGTGCAATACAAAAATACACACGATTCGACCTGGAAAGTACCCCCCAGATCAAAATGGTTAAGTCTACGAATCCCCTAAACATATTGCGCAGCATTTATAATAATGAATTCCAATGGTAAGTAGATGAAGCCGGCCATTCTATGTATTTTACATAACCAAAATTTGCCTCTGGCTTTCCGTAGGATGCTGGTCAAGAGCTACGGTCTGTTTTTCTTGGGGGTGCGTTTGGCCAAGGAGTTCGTCGGTGTGGAGCTGATGCCTGCACTGGGACCAGCCTAGTCATAGAACCAAAACTAAATTCGACACGTACAAATAGAGACGTTAAAGTTAACTAAGTATAATAAATAGACCATAAATATACAAGTGTTTTACAAATTAGTTCCTACTAATTATTAGATCCTTAATCTTAGATTCATCTGAATCAATCTCTGTGATTAGGCTATCGGCGAGGACATTTGGTGTCATATCACGTTGAAGGAAATTAGCCACCAGCTTGCGACTGGGTACTGCTCCGCCGTGGGCTAGGATCTCTTTCCTATATTTCTCTCCAGCTTGTCGGTTGAAAGGATTCGTCTCGAAGTACGTCTGCCATATCCAGGAAGCGATAGTCTTTGAGACTAGATACGAGTAGTATTTTGCGCCGTAGCCGACCAGATGGGAGAATCGCAATTGCCATGCGGTGTTCTCCACGTAAGGCAGACCGTAGTACCGGCCCTGAACATTGCGTAATATTTCAGTTGTATTGAAACCAATCTGCGGCGCTGATGAATGATACTCTTGATCCAACGCCGAATAGAAAACCTGCAACTGTGTCTCGCTGGCAGCAAACAAATGTTTGGAGGCACAAAGGCGACGCAACATGTTCTCTGGAATGGGTTCGTGGGTTTGAAAATGACGAGCAAAAGTGCGTAGCACCCGCGGGTCGCCGGCAAAGTATTCCATGAGTACGCTAGGAACTTCCGCAAAGTCTGTGGAGCATCTTGTACCTGTTACGTGCTGGTATTCTGTACGGGCTAGCATAGAGTGCATGGCATGACCCATTTCATGAAACAAGTTGTCCACTCGTGCTGGAGATAAAAGCGTGGGACCGCTCCAGCGGGGCTGTGGTAGTCCCAACATGACTACCACAATAGGCAGTTGATAGGTTCCATCTGGTAGACGTTTTCCACCTTGGATGGTGAAGTGGCAGTCCTGATTGGGCTTTCCTGCACGTTCAAAAAAGTCACAGTAAATGTAACCCAAAAGTCCTTCCTCCTCGTGAACCACAGCTAGTTTGTAGATGTCGTTATGCCAGGACTCGCCTGGCTCCATGACGGTGTTTTGAAGACGAACGCCATAAAGAGCTTGCAGGAGGTTATCCAGTCCGTCCATACAGCCCCCTAGCGAGAAGTAAGGGAGGAATTCGTTGGCCTGCTCCTCAAGTGATTGACGTCTCAACTGGGTGGTAAAGTAAGGCGTATCCCAGATTTCTACCAAATCGCCGATATCTCCGCCCTCCCGGCGCTTCATTTCGGTCATTAGGGCAAAGTCTGCGTCAGCACGTGGACGCAATTTGTCTGACAACACATCAATAAATTCTCGAACCCTTTCGGGCCGTTCCATTGTGCTGCCATTAAGAGCGCGATGAGCGTAAGTGGCAAACCCACAGCTACGAGCAAGCTCATAACGGCACTCAAGCAGATCTCTTAGCAAACTCTCCTGGGTTTCAGACGGCTGCAGGTATAGCCGGTAAGCGGCTTCTCGCATTCGAACATTTTCTGCATTTGTACACAGTCCAGTTATGATGACATTTTCACCAGAGGTGGGAAAACTAAATAAATACTTTTAGTTCAAATACTCAACAATATTTAAAGCTCTTACTAGTTTCTAATCTCCTCTGGAACATAGCTTCTCGGGAGAATGCTAGGCTGTACTGCTCCGTTCATAAACTTTTGCCCCAGCTGTAGAATCGCGTCATTAAGTCTGACCACTCGAAGGCGTTCCTGTTCTGGAAGGTGAATACCGCACTGTTCAAAGTCAAATAGAAACAGTCTCGCTACATGCTGGTCAACTTCGCTGGTGGACTGCGTATCCCCATGCTGCACGACTTTACTCAATGCTTGATAAAGAGGCTTATGCGTGTTAAGGCTCTCCACAACACCACAAATACTGATACAGGCTTCTTCGGCACACTGAGTGTATTTGCGCTTTGGATGTGCAATCCTCACAAATTCAGCCAAGTCGGCTACTTTGCACAGCGAGTCGGACAGTTCGTCGAAAATATCGACCATCTTTCGGCTCCGTTGCTGGGAGATGGCCTCCTCAATAAGTTCCTGTGTCCTGCTTTCCACGTTATCACGAAGCAAGTAAAAGCCTTCGGAGCTACGCAACTCAGGCAGTCGAAAGAGACCCTGCAAGGGAAATGCATAACCATTCGAGCTTTGTGGAAATTCCGTAACGCACTCACCACATCGTCGCGGGTAAAGTTAATCCGTTTTGTAGGCAGCGAATTAAAGGCCGTTGTCAACGGCGTCCATGTGGATACTGATCGATGAAGCTGCCACCGGCAGATGCTGTAACTCGCACTGCGACTCAGTTGTAACATGATACCTAATCACTTCAAAGGTGCTCTGCTTGTTTACGTGGTATAACAGGTAATCAGCTGCGGAGCACGCAGCTGTTGGCTTACCAGGGCTGCTAATTTCAACCAGAATTTTGAATGCGACATATGACTGTACATATGTATGTCTGGGGGGGGGAACCCATTCGTAAATAGCATTTTTAATTTATATAATTCTAAATATAATTAAATGTTAAGTAAGTAGAAGTACCATTTGTATGAAAAAACTTGCAGAAGCCAATTTGTCTAAAATTCAGAATTTGTGTATTTTTAATTTGATTAATATGTTAAATTCGTAGTTAACCCAATAAAAACCAAAGTATTTTTTTCGATAACTTTTTATATAATATGCGACTCTATTTTCGACCTGCAAAACAATGGTAATTATAAAAATTCTTATTTATTCCAATTGAATTCCTTTTTCTCAAAATCAAATAAGTTTAGAACAATTTGAAAAACCTCATTCAAATTAAGCTAACTGGTCACATTAACAAATTTCTTATCGATAGTCATATCTTTTCACCGATACGAATATGATGTTTAAAAGTCAGTTTGTATATTTTTGGTCCATTGTTTGATTTAAATAACGAATTTAAAAAGTAGCACACCGTGGACGCGGAAGCAGTAGAGGTGGAGAACTATCGATAGCGCTATCGACACTATCGATGGTTGGCAGCTATCGAGCCGCAATCGATAGTTTCAGACACGTTCGATAGTGACCAAACCACTAACGATGGTGCCTTCGATAGCTGGCGTCTCACATCGCTAAAATAATTTCAACATTCGCTTGTGTAAAAATTGAATAATTTTGAGTAAAATTGACGGCAATTAAAAAGAAACTAATAAATTGGATCGCTTTTTAAAAAAAAAAGTATGTTTAATATATTTAACAAAAGTATTTTGATGGATTAAGTGGCGAATTTATGGTACACGTCGGAGGTCCGCCACGCCTACTGCTCCAAGTTCAAAAAAGTAAGACTGCGATTGCACCAGCACAGACTCTGAAAAGATTTTGTACCCAATAAGCAGATTAACTCAAAAAGGAATAAGGGGGAAAATATTAACATACTTTTATTTTTAAATCGAAACTTTTGGTTAAAATAAAACAATTTTTGGAAAACTTAAAAAAATTTTTAATGTCGGACGATAGTATCGGCTATCGATGGCACTATCGACATTATCGAGGGTTTGAGAAAAACAATCGCCGGCTATCGATGGCGGCTACTATCGAGAGTTCTCCACCTCTAGGAAGCAGATGCCATTGATATGCTGGACTACTGTTGGTAGTTGGTGGCATACCAATCAACCAGCTGACGGTGGCTACTGCTGCGATAACAATTCAAGAAAGTTTTATTCGAATTCAAGCGCTTGAAAACGATTATGAAAAATAAATATTGTTGCAGCGAAAATACTTTCAGCGTTTAAACGATTAAAAGTTATATAGATCTCATCAAACAAACAAAAAGGAAATTTAACAATGTTGTAAACTCCGATGTAAGCAATCGGAGCAGGGCTGCCACCTAGTGAAGGAAAAGGGTCGCAGGGCTGCCACCTAGTTCCGAGCAGGGAAATTTTGGGATAAGAGGGTTGATGACCTGGGACGGATCGGGTCTGGAACAACGGTCCGATCCGAATAACCATGCCATGGAAAGATTGCAGAGAAGGTGATTTGAAAGGCAGTGGCCAAGCGGTGCGGTCGTATATATATAAAATAAAATAAAACAAGAAAGGAAAGCTAACTTCGGGCGGAGCCGAAGTTTATATACCCTTGCAGTTGAGTCGCAGTCCGCTAGGTGGCGCCACGCATCTTTTATTATTAGATACATAGCGGATCGTATATAGTCGGACGATCTTTATGAAATTTGGCAAATCAGATTATTTTGTCCAAAATAGAACCTGTACCAAGTCCCATCTTTCTAACTTAAAAAACACCAAAGTTATGCCATTTTCGATCGTTGTATGACAGCTATAGGATATAGTCGGCCGAACCTCATGAAATTTTGTTCATAAGATATGTTGGTCAAATATAACATGTGTAGAAAGTCCCAACCCTCTAACTTAAAAAACACCAAAGTTATGGCATTTCCGATCAATCAGTTATATGACAGCTATAGGATATAGTCGACCGATCCCGGCCGTTCCGACTTATATACTACCTGCAAAGGAAAGAAGGGAGTGTGCAAAGTTTCAACTCGATAGCTTTAAAACTGAGAGACTAGTTTGCGTAGAAACCGACAGACAGACGGACAGACGGACATGCTCATATCGACTCAGGAGGTGATCCTGATCAAGAATATATATACTTTATAGGGTCGGAGATGGCTCCTTCACTGCGTTGCACACTTTTGACCAAAATTATAATACCCTCTGCAACGGTATAAAAAGGAACTTCTTGTTTTGTGGCGTAAAGGAATTGTGATTTTGCCGTATCAAAAGAAATTGAAGGAGATAAAGCGCGAAGCAGGATCGGCAGGAAGCTAAGGTAAGAGGTCGGCCTAGGAAGGAGAGCCGTAATAAATGGCTTCTTCATTCCAGGACCGATAAGACTCGCATCTCCGGGGGAAGAAGCCAGGCCGTAAAAAAAAAAACCTAGGCCTGGCGTGTTTTTTTTGGGATTTTAAAAAATCTCAAAAATCAAAAAACCTAACGGTCGTTAAAATTCGGCGACGCAGTCTTTTTGGCGCCTTGCTAAGGATGGAAGCCGGACCTAAAATGTGATTGTGAAGGGGGGCTGAAGGTGTTGATATGACCCACCAAGGACGGACCGCAGCACAGTGGGCGATTTGGTCTCGCTAGCGGCATTTAATTCAAATTTTCAAATTTAAAAACCGTTAATATTTCTTCACATATGGATAGCAAATGCTTTGATTAGATTTTTAAAAGCTTTTTAAATGCTCTACGATTAGCTGGTCATATGCTGTGAGCGGTCAAACACACCATATGATTTTGCAAAGAGCTTTACACAATTTTTTCTCTTTGCGCGCATTGAATTTGAGTTCCTCGGAAATTTACAATTTTTAGTAAATTTGCTAAAAGTTTTGCTTTTTATTATCTTCAAGGTATATATTACCAAAAAAGGCAATGTTTATGACCGGTCCATAAATGTGTAGCTCATAAAACGTAGTGGTAAATCAGTGTATTAACAACTAGCCCGGATTAGCGTACACCTGTCTTTCGTGGAGTAGAACTTACCGGATTCAAGTGGATTCAGTCTAACTCTTTTATTAGCCGAAAGTGTGATTCAGTGCCGTCCAAAATGTGTAATATCAACTGCTATTACCTGCTAGCCTTCAAACTATGGTACTTTTTAGGAACAATATCAGTAGCAAAAAGGGTGCTTTTTATGGTATGGCACTCAGAAGTTATCCCAACGAAGAAATTTGCTGCCATGGAAAACTTTGTATTTGGTATTGTTTTATTAAAAGCCAAATTTCAAATATTTTACCAACATTATTGAGTGGCTTTAGAATTGATCACCAATTCCATATGACCATGCTTGATAGCAAAACGTTCAGTGTTATATCGGGATCTTCTTCGCAAACATGCGGAATATGTAAGGCAACTCCTAAGAATATGAACGATCTGAATTTGGTGAAGAGCTTGTCTATTAATGAAAACCTCTTTGAATATGGGTTATCAAGTCTTCACGCCTGGATTAGGTTTTTCGAATGTGTTTTGCACATTGCATATAGAATTCCGATTCAAAAGTGGCAAGCTCGTGGTGTTGACAAAGATGTTGTCGATGAAAATAAAAGAATTATTCAGCAGAAGCTGAGGGAAGAGATTCATTTGCTGGTAGATATACCAATTGCTACTGCTGGCAGTACGAATAACAAAAACACTGCAAGGAGGTTTTTCAAACAACCAAATTTGTCTGCTCGTATAACAGGAGTAAGCTATAATTTATACATCGATTCAGTGAAGTCTTACTAACACTAGCATGCTGCCACGAAATAAATTCGGACGCATTCCGGTCTTACGCATTGCAAACTGCCGAATCGTTTGTAAAATCATATCCCTGGTTTTATATGCCATCTTCTGTTCACAGAATTTTAATTCATGGAGCAGATATTATTAGCCATTTTTGCCTTCCAATTAGTATGATGCCCGAGGAAGCTCTTGAAGCCAGGAACAAAGTTTATTTATGGCCTTTTTTAGATAAAGTTTATTTATGAAATATGTTAATTAAAGTTTAAGTAAAATAAAATTAAAAAAAAATTTTTAATTTAAAAAAAATATTCTTAAATAAAAAAAAAAAAAAAAAAATTTTAAAAAAAAATTTGTTAACTTAAAAAATTGTATGATTTGTTTCTTATCAGTGAAAAAAACCGACTGAAAAAATCTATTTTAGTTTAGAAGTTATTAATTAAATGCCGCTAGCGGGACCAAATCGCCCACTGTGCCATAGGCCAAAAATAAAAAAAGTCATAACAACAAAAATGTAGGAAAAGTAAACAAATCGCTTCTAAATTGTCCAAACTTCTTT
>JAJJHT010006905.1:3337097-3400789 GCA_021223865.1 Drosophila pandora | reverse complement strand
TATTGATTATTTATTTCTATTTTATAATTATTTATTATTTAATTTTAAAACATATTTATTTTTGTGTTGGTGTATATGTATTTCATTTTTCTTTAATTATTCCGTTTTTTTTATTCTGGTTTGTTTTTTTATTTTTATATATATTTATTTATTTTTTTCTTTTTATTTGTACATTTTAATGTGAGTTCCGATCGCGGCCGTAGAAGCTAACGGTTGACAATTTCCCAAGGAAATTAAATAAATTTCCTTTTTGTTTTGGCGGTAGTCCCTACGTCTTACGGAGAGCTCTCTTAGGTAGGGATATAAATCCGGGCGGAAAGTGAGTTTGTTATAATATTATGATAATTGCCGTATTATTATGAATTAAGCCCAAAGCGAAACCAAAGCGTCGAAATAAGAAAAAGTAAAGGATAAAGATAGAAAACTGATGAAGCATAATTTTTATAGATTATTTAATAAAAATTTGAATGAAAGAATGAAGACTGAGTATAGGATAAAGTGGGGGTTAAGGGATAGGATAATGGGAATGTAGGAGGGGATTGAGAGGAAAGAATTAGGGGCGGACGCAAGAAGTGACCAGCGTTCCGCTACGGAACGGAGGACAGGCCCAACTACTCCATGTCAGCTGGAGTAGGATAGAAATCCAGCGTTGAAATATTTGTAACACCCTCAAAATCTTGATTTATGGTTAAAAAACCGTTTTTCGGGACTTCTTTGCGCTTAAAAATTCCTGAACCGTTTTTTTCAACCGATTTCAAAATGTTCAATGTTTCAAATGTGTCAATAGTTAAATGTTGTAGCTTTTAAAAAAAAGTATATCTTTGATTTTGTTAAACAAAAAGGACAAAATTTTTTCACCTGAAACTGAAGTTTTCGACTTCTATTCGTGTTTTTCGGATTTTGACGCCAGTTTTTCGGTACAGCTTACAAAAATTCTGTCATTTTTGCCACATATCTATGTTGTCTCATTAATTCTGAATAAAAAGAGACAAATTTCATCAAAAAACAAGAAAGGAAAGCTAACTTCGGGCGGAGCCGAAGTTGATATACCCTTGCAGTTCAGTCGCAGTCCGCTAGGTGGCGCCACGCATTTTATATTATTAGATGTATGGCGGATCGTATATAGTCGGCCGATCCTTATGAAAATTGGCAGATCAGATTGTTTTTCCCAAAATAGAATCTGTACCAAATCCCATCTTTCTAACTGAAAAAACACCAAAGTTATGCCAATTTCGATCGTTCTATGACAGCTATAGGATATAGTCGGCCGATACTTATGAAATTTTGTACATAAGATATTTTGGTCAAACATAACATGTGTGAAAAGTCCCAACCCTCTAACTTAAAAAACACCAAAGTTATGGCATTTCCGATCAATCAGTTATATGGCAGCTATAGGATATAGTCGACCGATCCCGGCCGTTCCGACTTATATACTACCTGCAAAGGAAAGAAGGGAGTGTGCAAAGTTTCAACTCGATAGCTCCAAAACTGAGAGACTAGTTTGCGTAGAAACCGACAGACAGACGGACAGACGGACATGCTCATATCGACTCAGGAGGTGATCCTGATCAAGAATATATATACTTTATAGGGTCGGAGATGTCTCCTTCACTGCGTTGCACACTTTTGACCAAAATTATAATACCCTCTGCAAGGGTATAATAATGAAAATTGGTGAAGTAATAACGCTTTTCCCAAAAAAAGTCAATTCAACCTTGCGTGCAAATAACAATTCCTACTATGTCCCTTCAAAAGTTCATTCACTTTTGTTTTTTTTGTAACACTGGGTAATTATTCTTATCGATCTAAAAAAAAATGTTTCTAAAAAAAATATATATGTGCAAAACAACGTTTGCTGGGTTTTCTAGTTATATATATTTTTTAAAACCATGTAGATTTTCCAAGTTCTCAATAATTAAAAAAAAATGTTCAAATTGTTGCGATAATCCCTGGTTTAAAAGCGTCGCAATTTTGTCTATACGACCGAATTGCAACATTTTTGCTGATAAGTACGGTAGGTCGTAAAGAACAGGAATCCCTGCATGTAAGAGATTACCTATAGATTTAAAAAATTTTGTAAAAATATATTGCTTTTAATCATATTGAATACTTAATAGAAATAGGATATGAATTTGTGTTACACCTCAAACATTAACCAAATCATAATCATAGGTACACTTCATTTGTTTCTAAGAAAAAAATTTACCAATTTATGGTAATAAGCAGGTGCAATTAATTTGGTTTGATTGATCCATTAAATATTTAACGATTTTATCGCACCAAGGAATCTAGCCTAGTTTCACGGTCCCTAGATCCCATAATTTTAATTTGCGCATAAATAAGACCATTCTTTCTGATTGCCTTAGTAGATTATATTTTTGGTAAGGTTTACATGGTGGTACCAATTCCTGGTTAAAGATTAAATGGGTTTCAAAGTCTTAAATGTTTAAAAAACATAGACTCATATTTTTAGCGTTAGTCTTCTTGCCATCTACAAGTTTTCTGATGAAGCTTTTATGCAGTCCAAGGCACAATAAGGCTTTGTCTTCTTTACAATAAATGTTTAATTCAATAAAAAAAAAGGTTTATTTAAACGAAACAGATGCTGTAAATATTATTTGGATCAATCTATATTTGTTGATGGCTCACAAATTCTGTAAGCTTTTATATATTGTATAAAAGGTGTGTTCTGAAGTAAACAGGACTTCATAAATAAAAACAGAACAAATGGTATTTTCGTCAAAATCAATTTATTTTATTCAAAATAGTCTCTTGCTTCAATACAGCTTTTTGCACCGTCCAAAAGCATATCGAACGAGTGTTTTAGTTCGTTGGCTTATATGTCCGCTATGCCGGTCTTTGAGCAAGCCTTTTGAGTGGTCTCTACGTCTGCATAACGTCTTTAATGGGTAAATGCAGTTTTCCAGAAAGGAAGTTATGTCCTGACGACCACGTTGTGCAAACTGTTTGTGTTAACCGCGCTTGTTAAAAACTTTATGGGTTCTAAAACTGGGGATTTTGAAGATTGAAGATTTGACGATTTTTTGTGAAAAATTAAGAACAATTTAGAAAGATCAAGAACAAAACGCGATTGGAGTCATATTTACATTCTTTTATTTACAATAATGCTAATTTTTACAATTTGGCGGTTGGCCCAGTATCGTCTAGAAATATATCCGTAGATAAAAGGTGAATGTTTTGAGGGAAGCAAGCATACTTTATAAGATCTTTCACACCAACGTCGGCAAGAACTTCGTCGTCAATAAAAAAATGTCCGGTGTAATCCCTTGCGTCCCGGCAGATTATCGCATAAGCCGCGTCTGCCATTATTTCGGGTTTTCGGGAATAAAGGGCTCCTTCAGGTCCGTTGAGCATTTCCACCGCTGCTGTGTGGATTGTGGTACGGGGCCAGAGGGCATTTACAGCGACGCCCAGACTGCGGAATTCTTCTGACATGCCCAATACGCACATTGACATGCCGTACTTGGCGATGGTATACGCAGTATGGTTGGCAAACCAACGCGGGTTTAAATTTAGGGGAGGCGATAGGTTTAGAATGTGCGGATTTTCACTTTTAAGTAAATACGGGAGACAAATCTTTGACCTGTTGAAATTAATTGTAGATAAGTGGATGGTCATACATAACAAGGCAGCACCTGAAATACTTACACTAGAAATGTACCCCTAGTGTTTATATTTTGCATTAGATCGTACCGCTTCATTTCTGTGTCCAAAGCGCCCGTTAAAGAAATGGCACTGGCATTATTAACCACGATATCGATGCCCCCAAACATGGCCACGGCGGCCTCCACTGCCTGAAGCACCTGTTTCTCATCACGCACGTCGACTATGCAAGGGAGCGCCCGACCTCCTGCCCTTTCGACTAAGAAGCACACAATGGTACAGGTACAAAAGTCAAATTCCAATGCTAGCACTCACTTTCGTTTGCAGCGGTGTAGATGGTGCCCTCCAGCTTGGAATGCGGCGCTGCTGTCTTTGCTGCGATAACTATGTTGGCTCCATCGCGAGCAGCTTTAAGTGCAATGGCTTTTCCGATTCCTCGGGACGCGCCTGTGATAAACAGAGTTTTCCCCCGTAGTTTTCTAGCAGTACAAATTGATAGATAAAAAGCTGCTTTTGAATTAAAAGTGAACTTACCCAGTATTTTTCATTTTAAGGTTGTTGCAGCGCCAAAGGTTCTGATTCAAATGCTGGCCCAAAGCCGTTTCCCAAATAAACGAAAACGACAAGTGATAAGATAGTATTAATGATTAACTATTTATATTCTTAAAGATAAACAGCTTCGAAAATCTTAATCGTAGTGTCGACAGTGCTACCAGATGCCGAGTCGGAGTTTACTGCTATCCGATAGCACTTTAGGGAAAACTCTGGCAGCACTGAGCTATGTGCCATCGCTAACAGCGTGTTTTTCGTTTTCCGCCGAAATGGAAACCGGCATTTTTAGATTTATTTTTCTGCTTTTAGTAAAAGACATCATTGTAAATGGAGCCAGGCTCAATCATCCGCGTGTTTTGTTGCCCATTTTCCAGGGAAAGGCCGTAAACTTTACCCTAGAGGTTGACGAGCAAAACTGTTACAAATGGTATGTAGGCGTCCCTTGCAGGCTTTTGTTTTTAAATTTCTCCATGAATTCTCAGGACTTCATCGCGTCAGGACCTGATATCTGTGATGCCCGTTTACCATGGCTTTAGCGAATGTGCTTACCAAGCTGTGGTTACGGTGCGTACTAATGATCGTCGTCGCAACACTGCCATCGTCTTCGCCGAAGAAGAACAGACTGGGGAGACACTGCGCTGTGACGTGATAGTAGACGTCATAGCTAGCCTCAATGTTCGAACCGCTACCCGACAGCTGTACTTGGAGGAGGCTCCAGCCATGTTTGAGCTGCATGCATTCGATGAGCAAGGAAACGAATTTTTTACGCTAGAAGGCATTGAGTTCGTCTGGGAGATATCAGAGCCGGGAGGTAACAAGCCCGCCGCTATGCGTCACCTCACTTTTACGGATAGTCCGTATCATACGGTGCCACCTGCTCTAGAAAGTTTTGAAGCAAAAGGAATCATGGGATACATGATTCTTTTGGAAGGAATCAACACAGGTACCTCCAAGGTGACCATCAGCATGCCTCAAACTGATTACATTCATGTCCCACCTATCGAGGTTTATATAAGTGTGCTAGCCAACATTATTATCGAGCCATCTGAAGTCACAATCCTGGCTGGCGATTCAATAACATTCCGCATTATGCAGCTTAAAATGGATCGTTTGTACGATATTACTGATAGCCAGCAATATTATTTGGAGATAGAAGATGCTAATGTAGCATACATGCGAGGCAGCAGTGCTACGGGAGGAGCATTGGGTCGAACTCAAGTCATACTACGGGACCGTAACATGGCAGACTTCGACAAGGCCACCAAGGGTCCCACCGCACTTTTAACGGTCGCAGAACCTAATAGATTAGGCATCAGTTTGCTGCCACATCTAAACTGGATTACTGTGCAAGGAGAGCGCCACACGGTCGCATTGGACTTGTTTACTGCTGATGGACAGCAAATTACTTTAGGAACTAGTTACTCCATTGGCTCAGAACTGGACGAATCTATATTTACTGTCCGACAGCGTACCCGAAACGGTAGCCGCCTTTTGGGTGATGCTACGAGGGAGGGTGTCAGCCAGGTGTACGGCTCATACAAAGACGTAAGTGGGCTCACTTCCAATATTTGTTAAATTGTTTGACTGTATTTTTTTTGTTTTTTTTTTTGTTTTATTTTGTTTACCTTTTTTCAGCTTTCTGTACAAGCGGAGCTGCAGATATATGAGAGCTTAAAACTCACACCATCGGTAGTTGTTCTTCCATATGATCCAAGCAGCATTAAACCATTAAAGTTGCAATTCCACGCATCAGGCGGCGATTACAACTATGCCTGGTTTTCTGGCAATCCACAAGTGCTACAAATTGACGCTCAAGGCTTAGCGACTGCTGAGATTCGTGACGTGAGGCCATCATTTTTAACCCAGGAAATGTTTGAGGCTGGGAGTAAACTGACTGCTCAGACCACAGTTAAAGTAACACTTGCAAAGAATCAAAAAATTGCACGCTTGGCCCAAATACACTTCCTTCCGCCGAAGCGCCTTGAGATCAAGAAGTACAATTTCGAAACGGCCATTGAGGACTATATATTCTTGCATGTAGCCATGTATACTCGGGTTAACCATTCTGATGTGCCATATACAAATTGTGACAACCTTCATTTCCAACTGGTCTTTAGCCATCCAATTTTGCAACATGAGAATAATGGAGAAGCGGTTGACCCAGCTTCAGATGTCTGCCATGTGCTCCGTTTACGTGCCACATCTGTGGGTAGCACCTCACTCCGTGTCTCGTATTTCTTTCAGGATAAGGAGCTGTACGACACTGTCGACCTTTATGTCTTTGAAAAACTATCGGTTCTGAATCCTGTGGAGAACGAATTGGTACTTCCTGTTGGTTCGTCGCATAACGTACTATTCACGCACGGGCCAGAACACATTTTTACCTTGGAAGCTAAGCTAACTAAGACCACAGTATTCGACAAAAATGTGATTAAAGTAGCAGAGGTGGAGGAAACTCAGAACTTTGTGACCGCATTTACTGTATTATGCCATAAACTGGGAGAAGCAGAATTTATTTATCGAGTTCAAAACACGTTAATGAAGCCGAGCTTTGTTGCCTACACATCACAGCTTACCACCAAGGTTCGATGTGTACGCCCACGTTTTTTGAAGCTTCTTGCGCGCCAGCAACTCCTGGAATCTTGCCCTCTGGAACATCGTTCATCTTTCCTATACTTGAAAGACCACGGAAACAAATTCGAGATCGAAATCGAAGTCCAAGATGCCAAGAATCGGAGACTAATGAATATTAGCTCTCTTTTGATAGATTGGGAATTTGCCGCTGGCGATGAAAAGTATCAGAGAGATGGTATTGAACACACAGAAATATCGGAACTCAATTCTCTTCATGGTGTTATCCTGCCGAGTCGTGACATTCTTGTACTGACCATTGGCGAGATAGCATCTAATTTCCGTGTTAAAGGCACTGTAGCGCATTATAAGGATAAGCTTCTGTCTCATCTAGAAATCACTGCAGAGCGACCACCATTTGGCGTTAAGGATGTGAGTTATTATAAGGTATCAGAAATCCAAAATAATTATTTTCTATTCTTTCATTAGTCAAAAACAGGGTTGACAAGCACACCTGTTATCGAGAACGAGGTCCGATTTCACACAATTAACAGAACTCTGCTGTCAAAGGATTTTGTGAGCATTTTTCTTGCCAAAGACTACAACGAGCGCATTCCCATAGCCCAAGGAAGTGGCCATTTTCACCTTGAGCTTTCCGAGCAGGGAATCGTGAAGGCAAACTACGATACGCAATCCCGACTATTAATTCTGACGCCGTTACATCTTGGCCATGTGCGTCTTGAGTTAACCGATAACTGCCTGTCAAACGAAGCCAGTCACTTATCCATTTCCGTAGTGGGCATCGGAGCAATCAAGGTTATTAGCATGGACCGAGTAGAGCGCTCCGCTCGCATAGAAGCAATAGTCCGGCTGTATGACACCAATGACAACCTGTTGTTAATTGATCATAGCAGACTGAGTATGTACGATCTTTCGGAGTTGGTGATGGACCCTAGTGTGCTCAGTGTACGACTTGGAGACCAAGACAACTTAGGGACTGGAGAAATAAGATATTTTATTCATGGAAATAACGTTGGTGACACCAAAGTGGTTTTTCAATCTGGCAACGGCGACCAGACGGTGCTTAGTGAACCGCTGAATGTTCAAGTTTTTTCTCCGATTCGGCTGTATCCACGAGATTTCACTTTGGTGGTAGGAAGCAGTATTCAAATCAGTTACCAGGGTGGTCCGCAGCCAAATTCGAATGTAATATATTTTATCGAAAAGGAAAATGTTGCAAGTGAGTTGAAACATAAATTATTGCTCCATATTGTCCATGCTCTACATTAATGTTCTTTTAAGCTATGAGCTCGACTTCAGTAACTGCTCTACGCTTAGGATCCAGTCAGATTACTGGCAAATGCATTCAAAGGAACCCTGTCACAGGCAAAGACGAGGTCATATCCGAGGATACTGTGTCACTGCATGTCGTTTCCTTAAAAGCCATTCAAATCCGCGTGCCTCTTGTCCATATTCGAATTGGTGCAGTTATGCCGGCCACCATTTGGGGGATTCCCGATCTGTCGCCTATGGTATTAGGAACTCTTCAAGGCATGCAGATTTCCTGGTCTGTCAACCAACGTGAGGTCGTAGAGATATTCAACGTCTTTTCGGAAGCAGGTAATTATTTTCCAATAATGGAAGCTAGAACTTTAATTTAGATACCTTGCACGGATACTGCATTAGAGAGAAGAGGTTTCGCTCTATGTTCACAATGTGCACGAATATTAACCTTCAAAAATGTTCTCCGATGAGCTTGCTTAGTCCAGTGTCCAAGCAGGAACAGATACGGAACATACAAAAAATCTAAGATTATTTTCTTTTACTTTTAATCAACTGCATAATTAGACCAACAGCAAAATATTGATGATATTCGTTTTTTCATTACGCAGTATTGCAATTCTCGGCTCGAATGGAGTAATTATTGTTTTGACTTATCCAGTGATCTATACATATGCTTAACTTTTTCAATTTAGATAAAAAAGGAAACTTTGACTGACTTATCAGTAAACTTAAAATTTGAATCTAAAACAACCCATTTTTCTACCTAAAAAATGTTTCAAGAACTTTTATTTTTAACTTTGTTTCTCATCTCATTTTTCGAAGTATATTTATACGTCTCTCTCTAAACTGTTTAATGAAACACTTTATTTTTGAATTCGATTTAGATTCCGACTAGAGAATGTAGGAGAAATATAAATAATTAAAACTGATTGGAAAAACAAAGCTATAGCAATCCGATTACCAATGTTCTTAAGCAATGTATTCACATTGTGTTCATTTTTAAAGCCCTTGAATTCTAAACCCTCCAATGTTGCAAAAAAATGAATTTTTAGGTATAAAAAAGAATTGATCTAAAAGTTTAAAACTATGAATTAGAAACATATTTAATAGAACATATTAAATAATGTTGGGTAATGTAAAAATTTTTTTAATGGATGTTTTTTAACTGTATTTTATAACTTTGATTTTAGGGATCGAGTACAAAAATGAAGACTTAATTTCGGTTCGCATACGAGCCTTGAACTCTGGCCGGGTCACAGTCACGGCAAGCGTGTCTTTGGCAGATGGAACAAAGCTGCCTCCAGCACGGGTGGAGGTAATTGGTGAGTGAGCAATTGAGAAATTAGAATCCTAAATTAAAAACGCTATCGCAGTTTTCAAAAGACTGGAGCTGGTTGCACCCAAACCAATCAAAATAGACTCCATTTTGGCGGCACCGCGAAGTACGCTTCAGCTGAAAGCTAATATGGACGATGTGGTTTACAAGTTGGCTGGTCAAAGTAACAATATTGTTAGCATTTCGCCAAATGGCCTTTTGCACACAAAAGACACCCTCGGACGAGATCTGATTATTGTAAGTGACTCCTTTTTTGGATTGAAAAAAGGATTATGTTTAAATTTGTTTTACTGCTTGATTCATAGGCGAAAACAGTGGACCAAACGCTACCCATTGACATAGAAGTAAAAAACGTCGAATATATTTTGGTGTCGTTGATACCGGCTATAAAACTAAAAACAATTGACCACAAGGTTCCACGGGGCATGAACTTCATATTCAAGGTTTCGTTGCATGACAATCTGGGAACTGAGTTTTCAGAGACAATTGGGGATGGCAACGAGCTTTACTATGAGCTAGCCACCACAGACATGGTCGATGTGCAAATAAATAATAATTTTTCAATAGCGGTGAGTGTTCCTTACTTATTTCTTATATATCCAGTTCCTTTAACACTTGCCCACAGTCTTTTACGTATTTTGAGCTCGGTTCCTAAATGTTTTAAATCAAAGCAAACAAAACTTTTTGCGTGCCCTATGCATTAAATAAAGGAGAGAGTTTTGTGGTATATAAGTAATTTGGGCGGAGCCGATATACCCTTTAAATTAAGTAGCTGCATATATTATTAAATATATATCGGATCGTATATGGTACGTCGATCCTTATGAGAAATTCATAAAATCAAGCATAATAGGTTTTGATAGATTTGATTATTTTTTCCCAAATGGATTCATTTCGGATTAATTTAATAATTACATTATAAAAAACTTAGAAAAGGATTTTATAAAAGTTTAAGTTAACCTTTCTCTGACAGCCGATTCACACTTATCGACTATATCTTGATTTAGTGAGTTTTCTCAAATATAAGATATACCAAAAGTTGCGTCCTGTAAAGGGATAACTCCAATATAAACATAATCGTTAGGGCAAAAAAAAAAAATTATTAAATAAAATTACTTTTCAGTGAATTTTTATTTTAATAGTAAGAGGTTTGGTTTTAAAGAAAAAACAAGAAAGGAAAGCTAACTTCGGGCGAAGCCGAAGTTTATATACCCTTGCAGTTGAGTCGCAGTATTTATTAGATATATAGCGGATCGTATATAGTTGGCCGATCTTCATGAAATTTGGCATATCGACCACTTTTGACCAAAATTATAATACCCTCCTCAAGGGTATAAAAAATATGTCTTGAGAGGCTACTTGAAAAAAAAGTTAGATTGTTCCGTATGCAGAACTGGGCAAAGAATCATCCAAGTTAAAAATCCAAAATTAAAATGCATTTAAAACGAACCAGTTTCTCTAGTTTTTCGACGCTAGACGTCGAGTTTTTATACCCTTGCAGAGGGTATAATAATTTTGGTCAAAACTGTGCAACGTAGGGAAGGGCAGTGGAACGGTGCCTAAAAATCAGCTCCTGAGTCGATATGAGCATTTCCGTCGGGCGTCGGTCCGTCTGTATGTCTAAATCTACACGAACAAGTCTCCCAGTTTTAAAGCTCTCGAGTTCAAACCTTGCACACCTTATTCTTTTCTTTACACGCAGTATATAAGTCAGTACGGAATCGGTCTACTATATCCTATAGCTTCCATATAACTGATTGATCGGAAATGCTACAACTGTGCCGAATTTTGTAGTCAGAGGGATGGTACTTTTTATAGATTTTTTGACCGGCTTGTTCCAGTCTACTAATTTTCACAAAGATCAGCCGACTATATTCTATAGCCGTCACATAACTGAACGATCGGAATCCTCACAAGGATCGACCTCCTATAGCCGTTATTTGCGATTGATATCTTAGAATATAAGCTGTCACTTTACTGCAACTTCGTTTTCGTCCGAAATAAGCTGTTGAGCGATCAGCTTTTTGATAGCGACCGAATTAAAGACGAGATTCAATTGTTTATATTTAATTTATTGAGCTAATTCCGCACAATAAAACAAATAGCGGCCCGTCAATAACAACTCTTCAACTACAACAAGAAGAAGAACAGCTTTGGCGCAGAAGCTCTTCCAAAGCTCCCAAAAGCGCATGCGCTACAAAAATGACAACAAAGTGCATGCGAATCTGGGAGTCAAAAGAGAAGATTAAATGCCGCTGCAGATGAACAAATTATCAATATTCTAATTAGCCTATCTGGTGGCTGCTTAGCCCAACATCCTCCCCCCTATTGAAGGGTGGGCCTTCAATAACAATTTTAGAAGGGCAGCAGACACGTCTTTTTCATTAAGAAGATTTAGAACTCACAGGGCGAACAAGGCACACCAACTTCTTCCAAACTCTTAACCATGCATTGCTCCCCCAATAGACCAATGCGGGAGTCGAGTTCTCCTAACGAGTGCAGGGGGTCCGGAACGTTGATTCTTCTCCTCTTCTCCTTCTGCATAGGGCAATCCACCATCCCGCGATAGTCCATTGCGTCCAGAAACCACCCATCCAAATAGTGTATTTTGGACAACTGGGAGGCAGTGACCTAATTGGATTTGGCCAACTGACAATAGGTTGAAGAACAGGCTGGCTCCAATTAGCAGGTCCACACCTTGCGGTCTGTGGAAGTTGGGATCAGCCAGCGCTACGCCGTGAGGAATCTTCCATTTCGAAGTATCAATTTTAAGGCTGGGCTGACAGTCCGCAATATGAGACACTATAACCGCCTCTAGGTTCGCACAATATGTGGTTAGTCGAGACTTCACACACACATTAACGGAGGATCCATCCGTAGCAAACTCAGTGCCGCCGAGACCGGCGACCGCTACACAGCTTTTGGTGCGACGAAGCTGAAGTTGACTTGCCAGCCGCGATGAGATAAGGTGAACTTGTGAACCAGAGTCCAATAACACCCTGCAAGGCAGAAAGGCACCTGATCGACCACGGATGAGGATATTGGCGGTTGGCAGAAGCACTTCAGTAGGGCGATCCTGCGTCAAGACCGTGTTGATTGACTGGGACGATGGGGTAGCAACGGCAACACCAACGGCGGAACCCAAGCTTCGTAGTGGTGGGGAATTGTTTGAGCTGGGCAGCTGCCCGCAATGGTGCAACAAAGCATGATGTCGGCGATTGCACTTTGGGCAACGGGCAGCTGAACATCCGCGTGCAAAATGACCATCCTCCAAACATACAAAGCAGCGGGTCAGCCGTCGCACTTCGTCGTACCGTTGACTAAGTGGCAAGGCAATGAAGCTTGGACATGTAGGAAGCGGGTGCGCCAAAACACCACACAGGGCGCATAGAGCTGGACGGGCGTTGATAATCATGCATGACGATCGGTTATTCGAAGATCTCCCTCGGCCCACTTGGTTAGATGGTGGATACGCAGCCAAAGAAAAGTCAACGCATTCAAGAGTCCGGCACCTTTGCTCCAAGAATCGTGCCATGGACTCACAAGACGGAAGGCTGTCGTTGTTTCCGGCGATAGTGTGTTCCCATTTGGCTCTTGTGGCCGGATCCAACTTCTGAAGGACAATCTGGATGAGCAAGCATCCTTGGATCTCGGCAGCTGATCCGGAACTCATGAGAGCCCGCATATGCCCATTGAACCGATCCGACAGCTCCCGCAACGTAGCAACAGAACCTGGCAGGTCACCTCTGCTCTTCTCCGCAGCATCCTTTCCCGGCTTGCGGCAGCAGATCCAATAGTTCCACATCCAGACTCCATCCCGCAAATCTCCAGCGCGTGTGAATCAAATCGAAAACCAAAGATGTTGGTTATTATACCCTTGCAGAGGGTATTATAATTTTGGTCAAAAGTGTGCAACGCAGTGAAGGAGACATCTCCGACCCTATAAAGTATATATATTCTTGATCAGGATCACCTCCTGAGTCGATATGAGCATGTCCGTCTGTCCGTCTGTCTGTCTGTCTGTCTGTTTCTACGCAAACTAGTCTCTCAGTTTTAAAGCTATCGAGTTGAAACTTTGCACACATCCTTCTTTCCTTTGCAGGCAGTACATAAGTCGGAACGGCCGGGATCGGTCGACTATATCCTATAGCTGTCATATACCTGATTGATCGGAAATGCCATAACTTTGGTGTTTTTTAAGTTAGAGGGTTGGGACTTTTCACACATGTTATGTTTGACCAAAATATCTTATGTACAAAATTTCATAAGGATCGGCCGACTATATCCTATAGCTGTCATAGAACGATCGAAATTGGTATAACTTTGGTGTTTTTTAAGTTAGAAAGATGGGATTTGGTACAGATTCTATTTTGGGAAAAACAATCTGATTTGTCGAATTTCATAAGGATCGGCCGACTATATCCTATAGCTGCCATATAACTGATTGATCGGAACTCGCTATAACTTCGTTGTTTTTCAAGTTAGAAGGATGAGAGTTTCAATGGATTCCTCTTTTGGCAAAATAATTCGATATGCCAAATTTCATAAGGATCGGCCAACTATATACGATCCGCTATGTATCTAATAATATAAGATGCGTGGCGCCACCTAGCGGACTGCGCTTCAACTGCAAGGGTATATAAACTTCGGTTCCGCCCGAAGTTAGCTTTCCTTTCTTGTTTTTTTTTTTGTTTATGAGGTTTTTGTACCGCAGTTTTTTCAGTTTCTCGGGCAATTAAACTGATTGAACTTCGGCCACCACGCGACCACGTCGGGGTCACCAATGTTGAGCGATCAGCTTTTTGATAGCGACCGAATTAAAGACGAGATTCAATTGTTTATATTTAATTTATTGAGCTAATTCCGCACAATAAAACAAATAGCGGCCCGTCAATAACAACTCTTCAACTACAACAAGAAGAAGAACAGCTTTGGCGCAGAAGCTCTTCCAAAGCTCCCAAAAGCGCATGCGCTACAAAAATGACAACAAAGTGCATGCGAATCTGGGAGTCAAAAGAGAAGATTAAATGCCGCTGCAGATGAACAAATTATCAATATTCTAATTAGCCTATCTGGTGGCTGCTTAGCCCAACATAAGCTTTCCTTTCTTTTAGATTTTCATGGCACTTAGAAGTCAAAAAACAGATTTACATAAAACAAGAAAGGAAAGCTAACTTCGGGCGGAGCCGAAAACAAGAAAGGAACATAAAACAAGAAAGGAAAGCTAACTTCGGGCGGAGCAGAAGTTTATATACCCTTGCAGTTGAGTCGCAGTCCGCTAGGTGGCGCCACGCATCTTATATTATTAGATATATAGCAGATCGTATATAGTCGGCCGATCCTTATGAAATTTGGCCGACTAAAAATCAGATTATTTTGTCCAAAATGGTATCTGCACCAAGTCCCATCGTTCTAACTTAAAAAACACCAAAGTTATGCCAATTCCGATCGTTGTATGACAGCTATAGGATATAGTCGACCGATCCTTATGAAATTTTGTACATAAGATATGTTGGTCAAATATAACATGTGTGGAAAGTCCCAACCCTCTATCTTAAAAAACAACGAGTTATGGCATTTCCGATCAATCAGTTATATGGCAGCTATAGGATATAGTCGACCGATCCCGGCCGTTCCGACTTATAAACTACCTGCAAGAAAAAGAAGAATGTGTGCAAAGTTTCAGCTCGATAACTCCAAAACTGAGAGACTAGTTTGCGTAGAAACCGACAGACAGACGGACAGACGGACATGCTCATATCGACTCAGGAGGTGATCCTGATTAAGAATATATATACTTTATAGGGTCGGAGATGTCTCCTTCATTGCTTTGCACACTTTTGACCAAAATTATAATACCCTCTGCAAGGGTATAAAAATTGGATTGGCGTAATTGGTTACTTTGAAATTAATAAAATTGAAATTATTTAAAATTAATAAATACATTTTTTGTAAATATGTACACCGACTTAGAAAATGAAACTTTTCTGGAGACCGCTTTAAAATTTTCGCTTCAAAATTAAATGAAGGTTTTAACCAATGGGAATTCAACTCCTCTTTACTTTGTAAGTTTTGCTCTAGTTCTGATTAAATATTTTGAAAAGAAACCCCTTAAAAATGAAAACATAGCATTCACGATGCATTGAAAAAAATGAAAACAATGCATTGTAACGAAACACTTATATTACTTACAGCTAAACCTTTACCGGGAAACTAATAATGTGATTACCATCGGCCTTCGGGACTCGGCTGGAGTAAAACACGCGGAGGACTACATCAAACTGGCAGTGGTTGAGTCTAAGTCTATTTATCCCACAAAGGTGAGTTAACAAAGACTTTCAAAATTTAAAATTAGGTCTAGTCGTAACTCTATAGTCTTAAAAATAAAATTTCATTGGTAGAGTGTCTGGTTTTAGTATTAGGCTATGTGGGTTCCGTGGGGAAAACACGAAAGTCTATACTATAACTATAATTATGTATACTATAATTGTATACTATATTCAAACAAATCTAGGGCTGTCGCACGCGACATAGACAGAAGTTACTTTTTCAAAAACCATTTCAAACTTTGATTTCGGATTTATTGGCTCAATGTCTCACGCGACAGTGAAAGAAACTGATTGTCTGATCAAAATTGGTAACAATTACCAATAGCATCGTTTTTTTAAATTTTTGTTTTAATCTTTGGTTATCAGCCGATATTAAAAATAGTCAATGCATTTTAACTCTCTTTACGAAAACTATTTAAAACAAATCATGCCACTGAAATGTTGAAAATTGAACTTTCGCACTTTTAGACTATGCCTTAAAATATTTCAAAAGTAAAATCTAAAGTAAATCTAAAACATTATTAAATTACTTATATAAAACATACTTTTATTGAATTTCAATTTATTGGTTTTGGTTGATTTTTCCGGAGAATTACCCATAAGTGCTGTATTATGTATGAACAAAAATGTAATGATGACATGAAACAAAAATTTTTTCCATGACCACCAACAGACTATTTTCTCAGTGGGCGATGTTATTTGCTTCAGTTCTCCTCTAATGCTTTCATCGATTTGGAGCAGTTCAAATGAGCAGATTGTGACGATAAACAAACACTCAGGTGAGTAGATGGTAACCGTTTTCGATCCGATTATGAGAAGAAAAACATTTTAAGACAAAAAAAGACTCAAGGGGATAATGAGCCAATAATGGTTATATAACCTCTGTTTTTGTTGTCTAATTGTTGGCTGATAAGTCCCCGGTCTGACACATAAATGGCGTCACTAGAATTGAATGCATATTATTTTTATATAGTACTATCAAATGATTCGTGTCAAAATATGACATCTGTCAGTCAATTAGTTTGTGAGATAGAGCGTCTTTTGTGAAGCAACTTGTGTTATTGTGAAAAAAATGGTAAAAAAGGAAATTCGTGTTTTGATAAAATACTGTTTTCTGAGGGAAAAAATACAGTGGAAGCGAAAACTTGGCTTGATAATAAGATTCCGGAGTCTGCCCCAGGGAAATCAACAATAATTGATTGGTATGCAAAATTTAATAGTGGTAAAATGAGCACGGAGGACGGTGATCGCAGTGGACGCCCGAAAGAGGTGGTTACCGTCGAAAACATCAAAAAAATCCACAAAATGATTTTGAATGACCGTAAAATAAAGTTGATCGAGATAGCAGAGGCCTTAAAAATATCAAAGGAACGTGTTGGACATATCATTCATCAACATTTGGATATGCGGAAGCTCTGTGCAAAATAGGTGCCGCTTGAGCTCACATTTGACCAAAATCATCAACGTGTTGATGATCCTGAGCGGTGTTTGCAGCTGTTAACTCGTAATACACCCGAGTTTTTGCGTCGATATGTGACAATGGATGAAACATTTTTCCATCACTACACTCCTGAGTTCAATCGACAGTCGGCTGAGTGGACAGCGACCGGTGAACCGACTCCGAAGCGTGGAAAGACTGAAAAGTCCCCTGGCAAACTAATGGCCTCTGTTTTTTGGGATGCGCGTGGAATATTTTTATCGATTATCTTGAGAAGGGAAAAACCATCAACAGTGACTATTATATGGCATTATTGGAGCGTTTGAAGGTCGAAATCGCGGCAAAACGGCCCCATATGAAGAAGAAAAAAGTGTTGTTCCACCAAGACAACGGTCCGTGCCACAAGTCATTGAAAACGATGGCAAAAATTCATGAATTCGAATTCCCCACCCACCGTATTCTCCAGATCTGGCCCCGAGCGACTTTTTATTATTCTCAGACCTCAAAAAGATGCTCGCACGCAAAAAATTTGGCTGCAATGAAGAGGTAATCGCCGGAACGGAGGCCTATTTTGAGGAAAAACCGAAGGAGTACTACCAAATTTGTATCAAAAAATTGGAAGGTCGTTATAATCGTTGTATCGCTCTTGAAGGGACCTATGTTGAATAATAAAAAAGAATTTTAACAAAAAAATTTGTTTTTCTTTGTTAGACCGGGGACTTATCAGCCAACCTGTTATATATTATACACTGTACCATAAAGGTCATCATGAACCAAACGCTCAGTGTATTGGCGTCTTTTTAGCCCTTTGTTTTTAAATCAAAACATGTGCCCCGAAATCCCAAAGCAATTTCCTGAAAATCAATTTTCTTTATAGCAAAAAAAAGTGTTCGTACTAAAGAAACTGATTTCGTTAAGATAAGATTGGGGACTCTACCTACATATGTATATCCCTCATAGAATTTCTCATGCCAAATAGAACAAAATTGTCTCCAGCAGCATAAAAATAATTCTAAAGATTCTTGCTTCAGCATTGGATTAGGAATAAGCTTGGCTCATTCAATCATTAACGCTTGTTTCAGTTATTTAATTTAAAAATGTATCAAATATAATTTTAAAAGTTGGTAAAGGCTTAACCAGCAGAAATCTATGATGAGTACTTTATTTACTTTGGCGATAACATTTAATTTAAGGGGGCAGGATGGTTTGAGACTTAAAAAAATTTTTTTTCCAGAAATTTTTTATATAATAGAACATTATCTTAGGAATATCCTGTGAAAGTTTCATGTCGATCGGACTAAAACTTGCTGAGATACCGATTTTCTAGTTTCTTTCTCTCCATATACATTCCATTGCTTTTAAAACTTTAGACGCGTTTTTCTCAAAATAACTTTTTCAAGTCGGTGCGTAACGTAACTCAAAAAGTAATGCTCGGATCTAAATAAAATTTTGCACACATCTTTAATACAATAAATACTTGCGGATGAACGAATGCTTTTTTTTTTTAAATTTTTTTTCACCATTTTTACGGGCAATAATGGGCGGATTTTTATGTAAAAATGGTTCCTCCGACTTTACAACCGCTTAAAAAATTCAAAATCGCATATTTTTCAAAATGGTTTCGTTTATCCGCACAAGAAACTAATATTTTAAGTAAATAAATTCAATTCTTTTATTTTCGATAACACTGTAAGGCCAGACTTTACGCACCGCAAGAGACCAATTTTTGGAAGCGACTCCGGCCGACTGCCCGTCACGGGATAAATTATAATTATTTCTTAAAAATAAAAATTCGTAGATACTCTCCAAATATAGCCATTAATCGTGTAAAAAAATTGAATTGATAAATTTACTCAGACATAACAAAAAAAAAATCGCAAAAAACTGCTATTTTTCAGCCTCTGAAACCATCCTGCCCCCTTAAAAGAGTTAAAATAAAATAACGATATTAACTATTCTAAATCGATTTTCTGGGTTACAGGCGTTGCACGCGTATTACAATATAGGCAAAGTGCTGGAGAAAAAATTATTATAACCACCGGAGACGCGGCCAGTCGAGGCGGATTTATAAAGTATGATTTGGAAATCCGAGAGTCAGATGTGGTATGTCAAAATGGAACTATTCTAACCTTGTGTTCCACTTATCCACCAAAATTAATTGCAGATTCTTTTCGCCAAGTCACTGGACATATTCAGTGGATCAGAATATGTGGGACGACTGGTTCTTCGCAACCATGTGCAAGCTGATAAGTACAGCAACCTGGTGGGTATAACCCATAAAAACTATGCGTCCCAATCTATTCTTACAATACGCTTTCCGTCGACAGATTGCCCTTAACATGTCAAAGTGCGCCACCCAATTGGAAAGCACGCCTGTGGATATTTTCACTTGTCGCTTAGGGGCTAAAGATGCACTCGGTCGCCAATTACTGAAGTTTTACAAAGTGGAGGCATGGTTCGATTCTACTTCTGGGCAGTATAGCTGTCGATTGGTGCTAGTGTCCAGTTTCGTTGAACTGTTGGCCCTTGTCAAGACTAAAGATGTGTTCTTGGAGCTGGAGGTAGATCTCTTATATTCGTATTTTTATTTAACCACTCACCGTTTTGATTGCATAACTTTTAACAGGCTGCAACGTCTGGCGGAATTGTTGACACAATGTCGTTGAAACTCGTGCCTGGAATAAAAGTGTCACCCGAAAGTATACGGATAGCTGACTTAAAGTCGCAGGAAATGCATATTAGTGGTCTAGATAAGGCATTGCACAAAGTTCAGGTAAGGCGTTTTCTAACAAGCGAAATTATGTTTATATGTAAATAGGGGATTAAATATAGCAATCGAATTCGAAAAAATATTTTTTTTTTTGCATAGAGGATGTTATAAGCTGTTTCGCTTTGCGTATGTCCGAAGGCGTTAGTGACTTTTTAAAGTACAAAATTATGTACAACAAGCTCTGAGACTGCTTTAGCAGCTTCAAGGCATAAAGCGTTCCACGAATTTTGCAAGTTTTTTTTTAAAGACTATCCCTGCTGCCACCATTAGTCATTCGACCAAGAAGTAGATGTCCATTGTTAACATTGTTGCTAGCCCTCAAATATTTCCGCAAGTGGTATTGCATCTTAAGCCTGCGGGGAAGGAGAGAGGCGCAGAACACTGAAGGGAAGCATGAGAATAATCAGACGGAGACATTATAACGCAATGTCAATGGGAAAATGCTGCAGGCAAGTCTTGTATTCCCTTACCTATATAGAACTAAGTTCTCTGAAAAGCAGAAAGCAGGCAGGAGTGAAAAACGTTTGTGGTTGAAAAACGAAAAATGACAGCATTTTGCGTTACTTCCGTTTCCGGGCACCTTGAGGCTTTATTTGGTTTAGCTTTCAGTAATATATTACCTGATATTACCCTATATTACCTAATTATAGTTGGTTATAGTTGGGTGGTGATTTTAATTATGGGCATTTTCGGAACATTCAATACCTAAAGGATTATGAGAGCTATGTATATAATTGTATCTTATATCGTCAGTAAGTTAGTTTTGGTCCCAAATGGTGCTCCTTAAGTCAATATTATTGAAAATAAACGATTAAAATAATTCCTGCTGTTACACGACTTCACAAGAAAGGAAAGCAAACTGCCGGCAGAACCAAAGTTAATATATCCGTGCAGTTAACTGACAATTGTACATTTAGCAAATATAGCAAATATCGTCTATTGTTATGATTTTTTTGAAATAACAAAATATTGACAATTTTTTCACTTTTTTTTGTGCTCAGAAAATAATTATTATTTTTAGTGCAAAAAATTAAAAATCAAGAATAATGATTCTTTGAGCGAAAAAAAAATTCAAAATCAATAAAAATCAAGAATAATTATTTTTTCCCCTCAGAATTATAACTTAATTCAATAATTCAGTCAAATTATAATTACATTGCATAAGGAGCTATACAATGAAAAATCTAAAATACTTAAGAAATAGACCGCAATCGTAAATGGAGTACATTTCTGAGCATATCACAAATAATGATTATTAGTAATTTAATTTATTACTGATTTTTATTTTTTCACTTAGAAAGAAATATTTATTTTGTGATTTCAAAATAAAACTTAATATTACGGTCATGATAATGATTACGGATCTTTGCTTATAATACAAATTTAAAATAAATTTTCAACCTTCTAACTTCAAAAACATCAAAGTTGAGTAAATTCTGATTTTTGAGTTATATGACAGCTATATGATATAGTCGTCCGATCTTTGGGTCATATCACATGAGTAAAAAAGAATCCCAAGATATTTCAATCTTTCACCTTAAAAATACGAACAATATTCCACTTTCTATCAAACAGTTATATGGCAGCTATAGGATATAGTCGACCGATCCCGGCCGTTTCGACTTACATATATACTGCATGCAAAGAAAAAAAGAATGTGTGCAATGTTTGAAGTGGATAGCTTTAAATCTGGGAAAGTAGTTCGTGTAGGAACAGATAGACGGAAAAGATTATATCGATTCAGGATCCTGATCAAAAAACCATGTAAATGATATCAGATATTTTGAGCGTGGCATTTGTTTATATTTGAAAACTGCAAAAAGCAAATCCGCAACCGAATAAGTTTTATGTAATGCTATGAATATACCTATGAGTACCTTTGCTTCACAGCCAGCTCCATCGGTACCTCAACTTATCGGACTATATATTGAGTAAGCGACTTTTCCCAGATATGATAATATAAATAAGATTTTTAGAGCCAATAGAAAAACAAAATTTCAATGTATTTATTTGTCCTTACGATTTTGACATTTTATGTAACCTCAATTAATTTACTTAATTAGTAACAAACCATTTTTCAAACCATTCTTTAAAAATCGTTTTTCCTGAATAACTTTAGAAAAAATTATCGGATCGGGATGGTTGAGGTACCAAAAAGATATATTTTTTTTTTCAAAAGCTACAACATTAAACTATTGAAAAACACCGAACATTTTGAAATCGGTCAAAAAAAACGCGTTCAGGAATTTTTAAACGCAAAGAAGTCCCGAAAAACGGTTTTTTAACCATAAATCAAGATTTTGAGGGTGTTACAAATATTTCAAACATGGTTTTGTGATATACAGGACCCAATAAACAATTCCTACTATGTCACTTCAAAAGTTCAAAATCACTGTTACACTGTGCAATTGGAAATTTAAATCGACGGCACATCTTTATATACCCCCAATTTTATACTCCCATCTTTAATTACCCAATATAGAAAGTGCATTAAAATCTGAAGACTAACACAAATTAATTAAATAAGATTTATTTGAAAATCATTTTAATACATTATAAATAATTACTTTATTTTATTGTGTTTATATCATTTTACAAAGGTAAAACCATCCGATCCCAAGTTTTTCTCTATTGACCTCATAGAGCACGGGCATGGCGTGAGCAAGTTCCGACTTAAATTTTTCGATGACTTTCCGCTGGATGAGCATTTTTATGCACTGGTAATATCCCCGGAGACAGAACAACGAATTGAGGTAAGTTAATAATATTGTAATATGTTTGAATATAGGGAAGATTTAATATTAATTATTTTTTAAAAGAGAAGAAATTTTTCTTTTTTGGAAAATTTAGACGTTGAAACAAACTCAAATGTTCATGATTTTTTTTACTTTAAATAAACTGAACACTTTTTGAAATTTTTTGTGTTATAACCGGTAATCGTAAAGTTCACGAGGGTTTATTGTAATCGTAAAAATTTATATACATATTTATCAGAATAAAACAATAAACAATAATCTCCGACCCTAAAGTTCAACAAAAAATTGATGGAAAATATTGTACCTGTGGTACCTGTTTTATATTTTATATTGATAAATGTGTGTTAGACGAAACTAATTTTAATGAATAAAATTAAAAGTTTATGACAAAGATACGATTAATTAAGAATTTATCCATAAATTATAAATTTATTTATAGGTGCCAATAGTGAGCAGTACAATGATACAAAAATGCTCTGGAAGTTCGTATGGCGGACCAGTTATTTATCGATTGTTAGAGAATCTGGGATTTGTACTAACTACGACAGTGATTGTTATAATTTCCATATGGGGTAAGTTTTAACATTTATGTTTTGTTATAGTTTTTACAAGCTTTTTATTGCATCTTAAATTTTTGATCGCGCTCAACAGAAAATTTAATTTGAATCAGCGGCGCTCTCTCTGGGTGCTATGGATTGTGTTTTGTTTTTTTAATTCCACTCGAATTCATTGGTGTTGAGCTGTTTATACTTTTTTCGAGGGTCTTTTGATTTTGGTCAGAAGTGTGCAACGCATTGAAGGTGACATCTCCGGCCCTATAAAGTAAATATATTCTTGATCAGCATCACCTCCAGAGTCAATATAAGCATGTCCGTCTGTCTGTTTGTACGCAAACTAGTCTCTCAGTTTTAAAGCTATTGACTTCAAACTTTGCGCACATCTTTTGTTTGCAAGCAGTATATAAGTCGGGATCGGTTGACTCTATCCTGTAGCTGCCATATCGGAATTGGCATAACTTTGGTGTTTAAGTTGTTTTTGGCCAAAATATCTTATGTACCGAAAATCGAAAATGCCATCAATTTGATGTCTCCAAAAAAAGAAGCTTGAAACTTTTTCAAAATTCATATTCATTCAAAATTCGCCTTTGTCCGAAGCTTTCCTATTTCCTAAACTAAACCTAGTTTTGAAACACTTTCTCAGCAGCGAATTTTTTAAAATCCCAAAACATCCCCAAAAGCAGGAAACCCAAAAGAAGATGCCGCAACAGCAGAAACCTTTAAACAAATTAATCGGTCATCTCAGTACAAATTTGATTAATTGCATTTAGTATGCATATATCGAAATAGTTTTATTTAGCTTTTCCTATTCATTCATGCACTTATCGATTATCAACACATTTCTTTGTATGTATTACAGTGTATATGTCTTGCTTCCAAACGCAGGGAGTCACGCAAGTCAACTCTGAGGGTAAGTTTAATTAATAATTTTGGAGCACACCGCCTCGAGCTGGGGTGAGTGCTATCGCTGCAACGGGTTTCGATGTTAGAGAAGGAGGCTGGTCCGCCAGAAGCCACGCACAACTTTCGCCTACACTTCTGTATTAGTTTTAAGTTTTTGGTAATTTCTTGCATGAATACCATAAAGTTTTGGGCAACAGCGATGGAAACTTGGTCGATAAAGGCGAACTCTTTGCGCTATCATCATCAGTACTGTAGCATTTACAGAATTTCTTATTTATGACTTAAACTTTGATTTTTAACTTTTTTGGAGTAGGTGCGGACGCGGTACTTTTCAATGACATAAACTACTGCAGTATGCTAACCATTAATGGTAATGCAATGCAAACCATTATCTCAATACTAATGTTAGCCTTTTGCTACTGAAATTTTTTATTTCGATATTAAATTAAAACCAAATTAACATTAAATATTCCAAATTTTTCGCTTTCCTTATGTTTAGTATTCCAGAGCAAGAAATCGATGCCATCCTTCAGCGGCTCGCCCATATCAAAACTGAACGAAGATTCTTTCGCCAGTGAGTACCCATCCTGTTGTGCTTTTCGTTTTAACACCCATTTTTGTTGCAGACGCATCGAGTTCCCACAACTATTCGCAAGAACGACGACGCAATTTTTCTGATTCACCAAACGACACTTATGTGTACGGCCATCCTCGGTTAAACTCCCCAAATAGATCAGGCAGCTCGCAACGCTTTAATTAACGGCTCGATGCAACTGAAAGCTGGCTACTGGGCTTCTAAAACGTACCTCAAGAATAGTTAAGGCTGTAAATAATTAAGTATGAGTTTCCTATTCATTTTGTATACTATCTTAGTACATTTTTTCAGTAACGTTTAGTAATTCATGTATCGTTAATATTATTAGATGGAAAAACTTTTACTGCCAATGCATATTTATACTCATATAATAAGGTCATACTTAACTAAATCTAAGTACTTTGTATTGTATTTTTCAAAAGAAGTATATAAGAAACCATATTCGCGTTTATCATGATGTTAATTTGTAATAAATAAAATAAATAAAAAAGAAAATACAAGCAAACTATCAAACTATTATACCTTTATAGGGAGAAGTTATTTAATGTGGTAAGTTCGAGTTATTTATATATTCATAAAGTTTATTCGTTTCATGACAATAAGATTGCAACATTTAGTTGTAGCAATTATGGAAAGAATATACCTTAAAGGATATATAAACTTAAATTATACTTAAAACTAAGAATCCTTTGTTTTAGAATACCTTGACTATCCATTTTTAACGGTGTTTTTATTTTTTAATAGTTTTTCTGATCATAGAAGCCATGCTGGTCTGTTACCTCTACGATATTGTTTGATTTTTGAGTGCAGGTTGGTTTATTTACTATAAGACGTATAATTAGCCTCAGAGCTACTTAAAGTTAGAATTGTTTACTAAAGTTATAAAGTTTAATTTTTTCCGATGATATGGGTCAGAGAAGTCTCCTGGGATTTTTGTTATACACATTTCTAATTAGAAAGCATTAAGTGAAGTATGCCATTAATTTTACATTTGCACATTTGAAGTGTACCACGCCTCGATGGGGCGCTTGTAAAACGGAGACAACGCTGGCTTGTATTAATTAGTTGAAGCCTCCCAAAATCAGGCAACTGGGTCAGTTTTTTCTTCGCACTCGTTAGCTGAGTGAGCGCGCTAAGTCTGACAGGTCAATTGATTTATTATTATAACGATTATGTGTATATTGCGAATGAGTACGCATAATACAAACATACCTCTTCATCATTTTAACACACTTTGCCTGGTAATGAAATGGAAATTTCACGATTTCGGGTTTGGTTTCGTATCGCGTGGCTCTACCAGCTCATAAATTACAAATAACTTAATCGTGTCCGAGCGTATTGAACTGTAAGGTCAGAGCCTGGTCGAGTCAAAAAAGCCAGAAAAAGGCCTGCGACCCTTGCCAAATCTCCATTTTCGCATCTTGAGAGTTCGCATCTCCAGTTGACAGGGCAGGGCAGCTGACAAATGCACAACTGGCCGGCCTCTCCCCTACCCGCGATACATACGTTGATTAAGATGCTTCGAATTGACTTCACTCATGTGTTAACGCCCTGGTGCAGTGTGTGTGTGTGAGTCGGCAGGCGTGCTTGATTTGCTCATTTCCGGTTCATTGAAACCCAGCTGGGAGGAGTGCACCCACATATCATATAAGCAGGCTGCGAAGAAGACAGTTCGCCAGCGATATTCTAATCGGATTTGTGTGTATGTCCAATATATGAATTACTGCCGGAGTAGCGCCATGACTGCTCGGCACTCTCTTTGCGTCCCACTTGGCTATGAATTATTAAAATAACAATTAGCATCCAAGGTAATTATGTATAGTCAAACTAACCAAACATTATAATATTTCAATGTGCATAAATAAATATGGAACAAGAACTGCGCCGGAACAATTTTAAATCAATTGCATGCGTATATTTATATATTTATTGCAAGCGACATACTCAGCTTAATGGTGTTTTTAAGTATGATTCTTTACTTCCAATTTGGTTTAAATCATTAAACTATATAAACTATTCGGTCCTTGGCCAACGTTATCGCATCAACCACTAGAAAAATATAAAAATAACCTTATTCAATTGAATAAGAATCCTCATTTTTTTATTGATTACTTTCAAGGATGGGCGGTAGCGGCTTTACCTTCTTATATTTTTTTTAAATGAACACCTTTTTTAATACTTAATTTTTTTATTAATTTAATAACGAATTTTAATAAATATGTTTTTTTGCTTACATAAATACATAAATAAATTAAAGCTTACTTAAAAAATCTTTGGAATAATCTTTATTTGTATTTTTTTATCGAAAATTTCGAATATAACATCAAGATAACAAAATAAATCAATTTTTTTAGGAACACAAAATTTTTTGAATTATGTTTTCGAAATACTTAGTATCTGTGCTGCAAGTAGCATACACCACATTTGTTGGACCAATTTTTCACTCATTCTTTGGCTTTAATTGAAATTAAATCCTAATAATAATTACCATGAAATGGCTTTCTAAATGCTTAAATAAAGGAAAATCACAAAATAATTTAGCATACGGCAGGTCGGAACTTTATGATGTGGATAATAATCTCTTAGGCCGATTACGTAGGTGGTCGCTCAATTTGGATGGTTGCATGCCGCACGTTGTATGGGTGACCGTAGACAAGTCTTGTGGCCGCTCGCATCACTTCGTTGTCACATTGTACATCTAAAAAAATTTAAAAACATTAGTATTGAAGAATAACAATTATTAAGAACACCAAATTTTGGAGATTTTAATTCGGAAAGGAAAAAATAGTATCTTTTCCCCAATGGTAGATACTTCGGAAAATTTTATCAATGGGTTTTTAGTATTATTCTTTTATCACAATTTTGGATCTAAATCAGGCTAAAATCAATGTCCATTCTTAAAAATTGAGTAAAAACTTGAGTCGTTTTTTTGAAAAATGTAAATTTAACAACCAACTCACCGGTGACAAGGTGCGCCATCATAACAATGTGATTGCTAGTGTGTTGCCAAACATTTACATGATGAACCGACCTTAAAATGGGGAAAAAAATATATATGTATATATAAATTATGGAGCCATTTGGTGTCGAAGCGAACGCTTACCTTACGCCCTCAATATTGCTCAGATCGCGTTCGAGATTTTTTATGCAAACGGTTGAGGGCACGGCGTCTAGAAGAATGACCATTGATTCCCGAAACAGCTGCAATGTGGTCATAATCACAATAACCGAGAAGAGGAGCGTACATAGGGGATCAACATACTTTGCACTCGGCTGTTTAAATCAGAATACTTTATTAGTAGTAACTTTATTAGTAATAATTATTCAGATGAGAGGGTATTTACGAAAAATTTAATTAAAACGGCTGCAAAAAAGACGCCCAAGCTCTGCACCAAATCGCCGATGACATGAATCATGGCCGCTCGTAAGTTTAAATTCTTCTCTTCGTTGGCAAGATGCGGGTTAACTGACAAGGAAGGTGTCCTATGAAACAATTATAGACGATTATAATCTTAACAAATAAATTTCTAAAATAACTTAATAAAGAATTTATAAAAATAAAAATTACCCGTCCGACATCAATGGTTTTGAATCACTTTGATTAAAAAAACGTTCATTATAAGGCAATTTATTAGAAATATCGGAAGTCTCGCCGACAGCTGTTATCAAAGAGCTCTCGCTTCCTGTCGGGGCAAGAAGATAAAAGTTCGATTGGGAGTCACTCCGAGTGTGGCCATGGTTTGTTCCAGGACCAGAATTATGACTGTGTCCGTGTCCATGCCCAGGACTATGACTGTGGCCGTGACCGCCCATGAACCACGATCCGTGTAAAACAAATATCATTCTGTAAAAAGGTTAGAAAAAAAGATACAACAATTATTGGGTTAAATTTCGAATACTTGGAGATTCATAAATAATATTATATGTTGGAAAAAAGTTTTATTTCAATAACAAGGTTATAAGGAATCCATTTTCTACGCCGTAATGTACATTTAATTTGTATCAGCCAAGTCGATAAGGACATATACGTATATAATACATATGGGTCGATATAATCATGTCCGTCTGTCTGTTACTACATACACTAGTCTCTCAGTTTTAAAGCTATCGGCTTCAAGCTTTGCGTACATCCATATGTCTGTAGAAGTCGGAACGGCCGGTCGAATTTATCCCATAGCTGCCATATGGACTTCGGCTCTGCCCGAAGTTAGGTTTCTTTGCTTGTTTTGTTTTAAACTTACACAATATTAATAGCGATTCCAATCCCAGAGATTGTCATCATCACATTGATGTTTAAGTCGAAGTCTTGAGATATGATTCGCTGAATTGCCACCACTACGAGAAAAGTGGTCAGAAGCCAAATTCCAAGTATCGAAATAAGAGCGCCCAGAACTTCTGCAAGCCAAAGTTGTACAAATTGTAAAATGGGGTTTCTCAAACCAAACCAAATGCAATGCAATGTGTTAACACAGGTAGAAATTATAACCAAGGAACATCAATCTGGTCTATATTGATGGGAGCGGGTGTGGTGTGACACTCATTAGCCGAGTTTCAATCTTAATTGAGCACTTACCGAAGCGTTTGTAACCAAAGGACATGCGCTTATCCGGTGGCCGGTCGCTTACCCAAACTGCGACCAGACCGATGACGAAACTAATGCAATCAGACGCCAAATGGGCTGCATCCGTCATGATGGCCAGGCTTCCGGCCGCGAGGCCGCCAAGGAATTCTATGATCTGCGGTCAGCATCAGTTGTGGGTTATTGTGAACAGAGCCATGAAATTTGTCATAATTAAATCAAGTGTGCATTAGAATTTGAACGCTGGAATTGATTCATTGCATCTTATTCTATCCAAAGTGATAAACTTGTGTATCCATATATTTATTATTATTATTATACTTGAACTTTTTAAAACTTAAAAAATTAAATTAATTTTCCTAGATCTTTTTACGGTACGAAGAACTTAGATTCTTTAATTTGAAATTTCTATATAATTGTATTGGTAAGTTGGTTAGTACTTGGATTATAAAGTTTGTAGCACTAGCTGTATTCCCAGTGATTTAATAGGCTTCAACGACCCAAATGTTAAAAAAAAAACCATGTTGAGGCCAATATTATTTTTTGTGGACACATACAAATTTTATGTATTTGCAACGAAATTATAATATACATATCTCCACGAATATTGGCTCGATATTTCCATTTTTTATTCAGTCTAAGAGACGATAAGGGTTTTTCTTCTATACAATATAAGTATAGGACCATTAAAGAAAATTTTAAAATATAACAAAATGAAATATTTATCCTTTTCAAATAAGCTAAAAATAATATTTAGATACCGATTTTGATGGACAAATAACACGTTTTTTTTCTCAAAACAAATTAACGTACTTAAATGTATATACATATGTACTCACCATGAATATAGAACATAACAAAATTGCGACCAGAATCTTGGACTTTGCCTCCTGACTAGATTTGCTCTTCAGATCTGGATCGAACCCCCTCTGTAGATATTGACACTTAAAACTCCCATGTTCCGTTCTTGATATTGGTAAAGTCACACGTTCCATGTCTAATTCCATTAGCTCATTTTCACAGCCCTGAAAATATATTTTTAAAGATTTTAATTAAATTTACATATTTTCAACAAGAAGAATTATAATTCTTAGACCAAAATTTGATGTAGAAAATCGGAGATTTCAACTTTGGATGCGTATTCCAAAGATATGGTAACTGCTAGATACCATTTTTTAATTTTAGTTGGTACACATACATTTCAAAAATGATATGTACTAGAAACAATGATGGTCATCGCCATTACACGGCCTACATAATTCAATATATGGTAAAATTTGATCAATTTCTTCTCTTAGGTGTACCGCGGAAACTGTGGGTGATAGAACCTATGTTTGTTCTGGACTTTGGTTCAGGGGAGCCTAAAGATTATGGAGCAGGTAAAATTATGCGTGGAGATTTTTTGCTGTTGGCCTGTGTTATCAGAATACAAAAAAAGAATATACCGAATAGGTAAATTAAATTTTATGTTGGAGCTAGGTGAGTGCTTTTGATATGAGATATTCAAAGTTTTTATACCCTTGCAGAGGGTATTATAATTTTGGTCAAACGCAGTGAAGGAGACATCTCCGACCCTATAAAGTATATATATTCTTGATCAGGATCACCTCCTTCTTTTGATTGCAGGCAATATATATGTAAGTCGGAACGGCCGGGATCGGTCGACTGTATCCTATATCTGCCATATAACTGATTGATCGGAACTTAGATTCTTTAATTTGAAATTTCTATATAATTGTATTGGGAAGTTGGATTAGTACTTGGATTATAAAGTTTGTAGCACTAGCTGTATTCCCAGTGATTTAATAGGCTTCAACGACCCAAATGTTAAAAAAAATATAACTGATTGATCGGAAATGCCATAAGTGTGGTGATTTTAAAGTTAAAAGGTAAGGGCTTTTCACCCATGTTATATTTGGCCAAAATCTACAAAATTGTATAAGGATGGGCCGACTATATCCTATAGCTGTCATAGAACGATCAGAATTGGCATAACTTTGTTCTTTTAGGTAGATGGGACTTTGTACGGATTCCATTTAGGGCAATCTTATCCGATCTGCCAAATTTTATAGGGATCGGCCGACAATATCCTATATGCCATATAACTGAACGTTCGGAAATGGCTCAACCTTGCTATTTTTAAAGATGCTTGTGGCTGTTTCCAACATTTTTATTAGAAAATGTATTTTCTGGTGAAAATCTCATAAGGATCGACCAACTATATAGGATCCTATATATATGTATAATAATATAAGCAGCTACCTTACTGCAAGGGTATATAAACTTCGGCTCCGTCCGAAATTATATTTCCTTCTTGTTCTAACTTAAAAAACACCAAAGTTATGCCAAATAAGCTAAGAAATCAAGCAAAATTTAAATAATTATCCCTCCTTAGCGTCAATGATATCTTAACGGAGTCGTGGTACCGTTTAATTTAACTTTAAATAATAATACATTTTTGTCTTGAACGGTACTTTTCTCTTTTGCTTCAAAGAACACGTGAGGTTTTCAATACTATTTGAATCTGGACTTTGTTCAAAGTGGGATCGCCAACTTACTTTAAAACATTATCGTTGGGGTTTTAAGACATGGAACATTATACTGGTATAGGATAAGTGATTAATCGAATAATTCGGCTTCGGGAGTGAAATGCATATTTTGTTATGATATTGATATTGATGAATATTGACCTTGGTTTATCGATAAGATGACCAATTCTCCTAATCTATTATGGCAAAACTACCCAAAACATCACAGAGCCTCTGCCATGTTTCACTTTTTGCAAACAGGTTGTTTCTTACTTTGAAGTTTTGAAATTCTCAAATATTCAGTTCAAATATTCCTTTGCAAAGCAAATGTTTTTATCTTTATATATTTTGATATTTAAAGAAACACTTTACTTTTAATGACTTGATGTTGGTATCCATTTAATGCTCAGAACATAAAAAGTTTGTTTTATTATACCTTTGCAGAGGGTATTATAATTTTGGTCAAAAGTGTGCAACGCAGTGAAGGAGTACATCTCCGACCCTATAAAGTATATATATTCTTGATCAGGATCACCTCCTGAGTCGATATGAGCATTGGGCCTATCCGACGTATATACTGCCTGCAAAGGAAAGAAGGATGTGTGCAAAGTTTCAACTCGATAGCTTTAAAACTGAGAGACTTGTTTGCGTAGAAACGGACAGACGGACATGGCTATATCAACTGTTGAAGCTGATCAAGAATATATGTATGTGTGTACTCTATGGGGTCGGGATTAATCCTCCGGGAATCTATTCTATGGGCTTTCATCACTGTATTCTTTAGTTCACCAATTACATTAATTTTCAAAGTGATTTTTATTCCCGACCAATAATGTAGATTTTTGAAGTTTCAGTAAACTTGCCACTTGCCACTCACAAAAACTACCGCAAAGTGTTTGCATTCAACATTTAGGCAGTGCTTACCTGATTATTATCAACCAGCAGTGGCACTTCCCAGGTCTGTTCATCCGAGTGTCCGACTGCTCTTGGAACTATTGTTACCATGTTGATACTGTTGTTGTTGATCGTATTATCGTCATTACTGTATTTGTGGTAATTGTTCGGCGCGCAAGGGGATCGATTTTCAGAATTGTCGTTATCAAAGCAATCGAAGTCATCTTCGTGAGTGGTTGGCGGACGGCCTCCGTCGAGTTTTTGGTACTTGGACATGTTCTTCAAATCTGTCTCGCCACGCCTTTTATTTTTAAATTAGGACTTTGATTAATTCAATTATTGTGTGGGTTTGTGGGTTGAAGGAAGCGGCTGCTGATTTTGTGACCATAACTAGCAGGCATATGTCGGTCCGCCATATGCGTGAAACATCTATGGTCTGATAAAAAAAAAAGAATAAGTAAATGAATAAGTTGATTTTTAAGTTAAACTGTTATAACTTTTATAATAAATAATTTAATTGTAATGCTTATTTTAACGGTGTAGTTAAACGAAATTTGTATACAATATTCTTGTTTTAAACAGCTGGTCTGTTTATAAAATGTTCATCTTCTAACTTTATTCGACATTTTCGGTTATTGCATAATAATCTTTTAAAATATTACAAAACGATGCAGTTATAACTGCTTAAATACTTTAGTTTAAATGCTGATTGGGTGCATGGATAGTAGTTTCTTGAGTTAACTCTAGGCTTTTAAAGAGTTCACCCATCCTGCCGCCAAGGGTACACATATACATATATGTAATTTTTTTTGTTGGTTTTTAGATCTTTGGTAGGTTTTATTGATACGCAAACAACTTTATTATTTTTTAATTTTTGAACACCCAACGATTGTACTTTTAGTCCTTATCGGCGACAACTTCAAAGTATGCGTGTGTAAATAAAATGCTTGGGTTATTTAGGTTGTTTCCATTTTATCGTGTATTGCATGTACATGCGCACATCTATGTATGCATACATATATGTACATATGTACGTCTCCACGAATTTATGGTTCCGCTAGCGTGGGTACTTAGGTTGTGATAAGCCCGATCGCACTAAGCACGCCGACACCTTTAGAGGAGGAGAGGTTAAAACGCTCAAGAAGTAAATGTTAGTTATTTGTAAGTCTTGAATTCATTTACGAGAACGTAAATTAAGCAACTGGGCTAATACCTTTTAGCATAATCAAGAACGGAAAGCTACTTGAACGGAACTTTGATATAGTTAGCTGATCCTAATGGTCTCAGGTCAATAAGTCTCAGACCAATTTCGTATAGTACAACAAAAAACGCAATCTATTTTCTTCACAATTATCAAATTTAACATTTTGGTGTTGAATGCCAGACAGGATACTGTCGGCTGATCCCGGCCGTTCTGACTTACATACAAACATACTGCGTGAAAACGCTTTCAAGATATGTCCAAATTTGAAGTAAATAGTGGCGAGACTAGTTCGCGTAAATGATTAATTCGACTGAAGAGGTGATCCTGATCAAGAATATATAATGTATGTATGTACATACCATAAACTTTATAGGGATTGCGGAGACATCGCAATCTGGTAGTTGGAAGCCTTTTTTTTAAATATACTCAAGCATGTAGCTTAATATCCTATACATATCATATGTATATAATGTCCTACACATGTACATATATCAACAGGTTTGATTTGTCCAGTTTGGTGGCAAAACTAGTCGCAGTGTAAAGTTCTGAAAACTTCAGACGCTTTTTATGGAGTTATACATAAATTATGATTATATTTAATATAAGGGATTTCCGATTAGGTATTAAATTGAATAACTAAAAAATTTCTGTCCTTCAAGCTTCAGATATTTGTTACTCATTTGTATTGTTACTCATTAAGTGCATTTTAAAACTTTAAATGCCTGATTTTTTTAGACTTATCAAGAATTGTTTTTGTTTTTTAAAAATGATAAAAAGTACGTGGAGCTGAGGGCTTTTGCCGTGATTTATACTTGACAGTTCCTTGATGTATTTTGTGTTCTTCTATTAGAATGGTTTATTTATGGACTGATGTAGTCCATTTCATTTATAGATATTTATTTTAGGCTTGGAAATGAACGGAAAAGATTTTTTGACTTATCCAATCACAATCCAGCTGTAATTACAATTATTTTAGCGACCGCATAAATAAAACAGAAGTATATGAGCAAAACAAAAAGGCGGTGGGGCGCGTACATTGCCCTTATCAACAGGTTTGATTTTGCAAATGCGGATCGCTTCCTCTCATCCGACGCTGCTGCTGCCGCTGAGAGGCAGGGAAGAGCCGCTAGGCTAGCTTAAATTTTTAATTGAGACGTTCCATGGCACCGTATTAGCTCTTTGTTCGCAAAGCCCAAATTCCTAAAGCCTAGAGGTGTTTTTTACCACGGTGGTTCTTGATTACTTATGTACATATGCGTGTATGTAAACAAGGGATGCGTCAGGCATCGATGATATTTACAGTTGTAGTTGAGGTTTTCACTCCGGGTACTTTTCCGGATAGCCGGATAGTGTTAACACGCTCCGCCTCGACAAACTAATCAACCGCATTGATAAAACGTGTTGTTACGGAGCTACGATTACGCCCTGTCGCGCCGACTGATCGTTTGAATATGAATTGAAGGGAACTTCGGACAGTGTAGGGTTGGTGATAACATATAAAAATATCAGAATATCGATATTTTTTTGTAAAAATAAAATGTTTTAATCGTTATATGGATTTTACCTAAATATCGAAACAGCTATTTTTAAAAAATATTTTTATAAATTATATTTTTTTTCTGGCTTCATTAATGTTTTTGAATCGCACATTTAACATCTACATTATAGAGATTCACCTTTCTATCTGTGAAAGAACGCTGTAAAATGATTATCGAAACATCGTATAATGGATGGTAGTTCTTATGGATATTTAAGTTCAAATGGATTGTGTTATTATGGACTAGATACGGTGATGGCGTTGTGGAATGAAACTCCTAAAATATTTATTCGACAAAGGGGCGTTCGTAACTTAATAAAGCCCTAATTGAAAATTTTTATTTTTGAATCTAAAAATAGAATAAAAGCTTAAGAAAAAGCTCGACGCAGAAAAACATATATAAAAAAAAAAAAATTTATATTGTTTGACACCTTTTTCTTCTGTAGTTTTATGGTTCTGTTGGATTTGATGGATCCACTTATAATCTTAATTTTACTTTTATACCCTGATTTCGTACCCTGATTTAACGAGCATGAATATTATTACAATATCAAACGTTTAAAAAGACCATCTTTATTATACATATGGTAAAACATATGTCACTATACGATATATCGGCATGCAATTGTTAATGTGACCAGCTGGAGTATTTCAAACTGAAAAATTTGCTAATTTTGTAGACAAATCTTTGAAAGTATTTTTATTTCTGGAAACGGGGCTTCAAACCATTTATTTTTTACAAAATATAAGAAAAACACTATGTTGATAGGATTTTAATGATTTTCTAAGAAAATGTTCTATACAGGTTATCTTTCCGGCATCAGCACCGTAAAATACGTACACACATGATCATATAGGTACACTTTTTTAACTTTTCAATTTTAACCGATTTTTATCATCGCCAAGCGTTAAATATTCTTTTATTTGGTTTAATGTCAATGTATAGCTACTCTGTGAAAAAATATTACTTAGGAAGCCCACCGGATATTTTATTGAATTTGTAATCCAACAAAACATTTAAATTGTTCAAAATCACTGTGAACGGAAGTCCACGAGGTGACGACCTGCATGCCTAGGCGTGCGCGAGGAAACTCTATGTATATATAGCCGATATACAAATTTTCTGTAGGCAACCGATGAATGATATACCAATGGAAAGGTATTGTTTCAATTAGATACTTTTTGTTGAAACATAGTCCAAAAGTTAGTTGGTTTGGGAGAAATTAGGGTGAAAGTAAACAAATTTTTAATCACTAAAGTGGGGCTGGTGGACACAGTCCCCAGATAGAATATTTTTATATATTCGCACCTCAATCGACCCGATCTGACATTTCATTCAGAAGTTATTCGAAAAATTCGATTTTTTCTTCTTCTTCAAAATGAAGCCAGTTGTCGGTTTGTCGGTTTGTCTGTTTGCACTATTTTTTCCTTAAAAATCCTGAAAAAAATTGAAAAATGTTTGTTACTATCATATGAGCAACTATTGTTCTACAACTTTTTGAAATACCTTAAGCTTACGTCACAAAATTAAAAAAAACTTTGTTAATGAAAAAATTCATAACTTTATAATTAAGAAAGTTATTAAAAAGAGCTTTACACCGTTGAAATGGTTTTTTAAATATAAATTTCACTTTCTTTGAGACCAAACGTCTATATAGTAAAAAAAAAAATTACACTGAAAATTAATTTTTTTTTAAGAAAAAAAATTATTTTTCAAAATTTAATCGACTGATCCTTTTTATATTGCACGTGTAGATAGCTTTTGTGATGTCGCAACTTTTGATATATCGCTCATATCTGGCAAAATCCGTTAACTCAAGATATAGTCCTGTAAGTGCAGCTACCCATTTTGTACAGCCTCCTGTGAAGCTTGCATTTACTTTTACATGTGTGTGTATTTGATTGGCAACTTTGCTTTTTGGAGTCTGCATATATTTGGTCAATACCCTAAAAAATATGGAGTATATCTTTTCAGATTTTAGTTTATTTATTTAAAAATAAAATCCAAATAAAAAAGGGCTTAAAAAAGTAAAACGTAAACGTTGACTCAACTTGGACTCGAATCCAGGCCCTCCGTGTTAGGAACCACGACGCTCTCCACTCGGCTAACCTCGAACTTTGCTACATGATGGCAACTTTTGATGTAATTCTGCTTTGTGTTTCAGTGTCTCATGTCTTAATGAGAAGAATGCAAAATTTTATGAGTAGAAAGCTTTATATGCATATGCCCCCACTGAGCATATAATGCATATAAATAAAACTTTGCTTTACTTAAATTACAGCCACCACCGTTTTGGGCGAAATCATGGATTAAAAGCTAAAAAAAAACCTGGCAAACCAACTTCGCCAATACTTTTATAATATTTATTATTTTATATCACATAAAATAACCCAAAATAAATTGTTACATTCAACAATTGGTTTAACTAGAAAAACGAAATTTCCATTTTTTTTTTTAAATTTTTTATCTTTGCGCATTTATTTTAGATATAATACATGTTTATTATATGATTGATCGGATATGCCATAACTTTGTTTTTTTTTTTACAAGCTAGAAGGATGGGACTTAGTACAGATTGCATTTTGGGAAATCTTATCCGATTTGCAAAATTTTATTAGGATAATTGGCTTATTTTTGTTGTTATTGAAGCTAGAATGATGGGACTGTCTACGGGTTCCGTTTTGGGCAATCTAATTCTATGTTCATAAGAATCGGCCTACTATATCCTATACCCGCCATATAACTGGACGATCGGAAATGGCACAACCTTTCTATTTTTAAAGATGCTTGGGGCTGTTTTCAATATTTTTATTAGAAATTTTGTTGATGGTGAAATTCTCATAAGGATCGGACAACTATATAGGATCCGATATATATTATAATAATATAAGCTTCTGCTTAACTGCAAGGGTATATCAACTTCGGCTCCGCTTGAAGTTAGCTTTCCTTTCTTGTTTTTTTTTTAATAATTTATTATATAGTGGAACTCTCATAAGGATAGGCCTCTCATCTGTTAATTTGTTAAAATAATTTGGTTTCCCACAACGACGAATCAATTTTGGATTTTAAATACATTTTTGGGAAAATTTTTAATTAAAATTTTTTAACTAATCAAATTCCAAAACCTTTGTAAATTAAAAATACGTATAACTTCAGAGCCACTGAAGCTATCTTAAAATTCTTTACGTCTTTGGAAAGGTTTATAATTATTCCACCTTCTTGAATGTTAAAATCTATAGAGTTAAAAAAAAAGAGTTTTGATGTTTATCCTTACAATTAAAGTATTGCTAACTGTGTGAATCGCCTGTCCAAGTCTCTCTTGAGGTTTCCCTTGAAGGTTTCAACTCTAAAACTGAGAGACTGGTTTGCGTAGAAACAGACAGACGGACATGATCTATCGACTCAGGAGGTGATCCTGATCAAGTATATAGGGTCGGAGATGTATCCTTCACTGCGTTGCTCACTTATGTCCAAAATTATAATACCCTCTGCAAAAACGACTTGTAAAAAACGACATCACATTGGAAAAAATGCTCTTAAATACTGGATGATACGTGGCAAAATTAAAAAAAAAACACATATGGGTAATTCTCCAGAAAGGTCAAACGCGACAGAAAAATTTAAAGTCAATAAAAGAATTTTTTTTTCACACATTTTTATAGGGAACCTATTAAATTTAACTAATTTAATAATATTTGGCATTTACTTATAACACATTTCTATATTTTTTAATCCAAAGTCTCAAATGTGCGAAAGTTTTGTTTTTAGCATTTTAGCGGCACAATTTGTTTTAAATAATTTTCGTAAAGAGAGTTAAATTGCATTGATATTCACTATTTGTAATATCGGCTTATAACCAAAGATTACAACGATAATGTAAAAGAAACTATGCGATTGCTAATGACTGTGAATTTCTTTTATAAGTTTATTTCATTGTCGCGTGCGACATTGAAAATGAACATTTGTTATCAGTGCGTCGAAGAAATTTGTCGAATGAGCATCAAAACTTGGGCCCGAACAGAAAATTGGACATTTAAGTATTAAAAAAAATTTGTTAAATATAAGTAGTGCATTCGGTTATAAACGTTTTTTAAGTTAGTCGCGTGCGACATGGTAAGATTTTTTTTTATTTTTTTTTAATTTATTTTTTTTTTAATTTGCTATTTATTAATGCAGATGAATGAAGGAAATAATAATAAAGTCAACTGCGAGCGGTGGAGACAAAATTTAAAAAATAATGGCACCAAATAAAAAAATATTATATTATTATATTACATATAATTATATTATTTTCCTCCTTGTTGGTTAAGTTTGAAAGCTGCATTTATTTTTTTTAGCTCTAAATTAATTCTTAATGAACTTTGAATCTCCAAATTCACGTTTTATTATTTTAAAAGTACAAAAAAAACTTAAAAAATAATGTCACGTGCGACATGTCGTGTGAATAAAATTGAATTTAAAAAAAAAACTACCAAATAATTTTAAGTGAAACAAAAAGAATTACTAAGATCAAATAATAAATAACGTTTTGAAATTGATTGCAGACAAATTTTCCATCAGGTTTCGCTAAAATCAGCATTTGAAATGCTTTTTGAAAAAGTAACTTCTGGTTTGTGTCGCGTGCGACAGCCCTAGTTTTTTTTGAATATTCTAAAAACAAAAAGTGTTCCAAAATTAATATTTGCACCAATTATACAACTTGTCAAGACCTTTTAGATTCACTTTTGTAAAAATAAACAAGAAAGGAAATCGGGCGGAGCCGAAGTTTATATACCCTTGCAGTTGAGTCGCAGTCCGCTAGGTGGCGCCACGCATCTTATTTTATTAGATATATAGCAGATCGTATATAGTCGGCCGATCCTTATAAAATTTGGCAAATCAGATTATTTTGTCCAAAATAGAATCTGTACCAAGTCCCATTTTTCTAACTTAAAAAACACCAAAGTTATGCCAATTCCGATCGTTGTATGACAGCTATAGGATAGAGTCGGCCGATCCTTATGAAATTTTGTACATAAGATATGTTGGTCAAATATAACATGTGTCGAAAGTCCCAACCCCCTATCTTATGGCAGCTATAGGATATAGTCGACCGATCCCGGCCGTTCCGACTTATGTACTGCCTGCAAGGAAAAGAAGGATGTGTGCAAAGTTTCAACTCGATAGGTTTAAAACTGAGAGACTAGTTTGCGTAGAAACCGACAGACAGACGGACAGACGGACATGCTCATATCGACTCAGGAGGTGATCCTGATCAAGAATATATATAATTTATAGGGTCGGAGATGTCTCCTTCACTGCGTTGCACACTTTTGACCAAAATTATAATAACCTCTGCAAGGGTATAAAAACAGTATTGGCACTTTGTTTTTTTCCAGTTGGAATGCGTACGAATGTCGCGTTCGACATTAGAGAATTACCCATATGTAAATCAGCCATTGAAATATTTTGGCATCAAACTTTTTAAAAAACCTTCCTATACTGGCGGCCTTGACATATTCATATCATAATAGGCGGGAAGAGCTTGGCAAAAAATTGTATATAACTGTCACTGCGTGGATTCAAAATTTACTTGAAAATTCACGCGTTCATACAGATACACGGATTGATGGATGGACTGAACAATATTTGAACAATGTAACCTTTTTAATTTCTTTTTTGAGCCTCCACATAGTTTTTCAATGGAATTTACGTTGTTTTTTTTTTTAATTTTCTGCAGAACAATGTAGAATTTTGTTTGCCAATAAGGATTTGTCCTCCTTTCATTTTATGCTCCTGAAAAAACTTTATTGTTTTTTAAGCTATATGGTTGGGATGGATCCTTTCTATGGATTCCATTTTGGTCAACTTAATCCGATCTGCCAAATTTCATAAGGATCGACCGACTATATCCTTTAGCTGCCATGTAACTGAACGATCATAAATGGCACAACCTTGCTATTTTTAAAGATGATTGGGTGAGTTTCATACATTTTTATTAGAAAATTGATTTGGTGGTGAAATTCTCATATGGATCGGCCAACTATTTACGACTGATAGATCTATAATAATATAAGCCTAACTGCTTTCCTTTTTATACCCTTGCAGAGGGTATTACAATTTTGGTCAAAAGTGTGCAACGCAGTGAAGGAAACATCTCCGACCCTATAAAGTATATATATTCTTGATCAGGATCACCTCCTGAGTCGATATGAGCATGTCCGTCTGTCCGTCTGTCCGTCGGTCCGTCTGTCCGTCTGTCTGTTTCTACGCAAACTAGTCTCTCAGTTTTAAAGCTATCGAGTTGAAACTTTGCACACACCCTTCTTTCCTTTGCAGGCAGTATATAAGTCGGAACGGCCGGGATCGGTCGACTATATTCTATAGCTGCCATATAACTGATTGATCGGAAATGCCATAACTTTGGTGTTTTTTAAGTTGAGACTTTCCACACATGTTATATTTGACCAAAATATCTTGTGTACAAAATTTCATAAGGATCGGCCGACTATATCCTATAGCTGTCATAGAACGATCGAAATTGGCATAACTTTGTTGTTTTTTAAGTTAGAAAGATGGGATTTGGTACAGATTATATTTTGGGAAAAACAATCTGATTTGTCGAATTTCATAAAGATCGGCCAAGTATATCCTATAGCTGTCATATAACTGATTGATCGGAAATGCTATAACTTCGTTGTTTTTCAAGTTAGAAGCATGGGAGTTTCAATGGATTCCTCTTTTGGCAAAATAATTCGATATGCCAAATTTCATAAGGATCGGCCGACTATATACGATCCGCTATATATCTAATAATATAAGATGCGTGGCGCCACCTAGCGGACTGCGACTCAACTGCAAGGGTATATCAACTTCGGCTCCGCCCGAAGTTAGCTTTCCTTTCTTGTTTTTTTTTATATACATATGTATATATGTATGTATGTATGTGTTTTATATGTATATGTACAGTTAAGGTAATGCCAGTCGGTCATATAGTCGATCAATCTTTCTGAAATTTTGGTCGGCTGAGTTGGCCCAGAATATAATCCGACTTTAGACTTTGTAAATTCTGACTTTGTGTAATAAAGTTTATAAACACAAAAGTTGTGTCATTTCCGATCGTTAATTTATATATGGAAGGTATATTGGTATATGGAAGCTAAAAGATACAGTCAGTCGATCCCGGCCGTTTTGACTAATATGTATACTGCTTGCAAAGAAAATAAAGAATGGGTGCAAACATTAAAGTCGATAGACATACTGTCTCTACAAACTGAGAAATTTGTTTGAGTAGAATCAGACAGACGGGCTTACATTGAATCTAAGAACACGCACACTTTTGACCAAAATTATATAATATCCTCTGCAAGGGTATATAAAATTAGTTCTGAATGACTATAAAAAAGTACTGGCCGATGTTACTATTCGTAAAATTGATCAATTAAAAGAGCTAACAAGGTCGAAAATTGTATGCTTAATTAAATCTATTATCGGTTTTTCAGGATTGAGTTCGGATTCGGAATGTATCCAACGCTAAGTATGCTGTTAAACATCGAATCCAGAAACTGCAGCCTTTGTCGCATATAAATCGGATGGTTCTCTTATTCAGAAGGTATTGTGTTGAGTGAAACCTGTCAAATACAAAGAGTTAATAAAAAAATCAAAACTAAAATTACAACTCGCAACATCTCGCACAGGATATTATGAAGCGATTGTTCTACATCCAATTTTCCCTAGGACCATTTTTTCGAACACCAACCCGTATGTGCGGCATTATTTTAGCCAGACGGTTCATTCCCATAATTCTGATCCCCTGCCATTAATTAAAATGCCTGCATTGTACCTGCTTGTAAAAAAGACATGTAACATATGCTCGCCGATCTTTATGGCAGTTCAAAGTAGTTCCTTAAGCTGTAAGGCAGCTTTAGAATAAATATGTAGGTATATAGAATTGTTCATATAAATGTGCTACTTCCTGCGAAGAAAGGTTTCACAATCTAAAGTCGATAGCTTAAAAATATTTAGTTTGTGTAGAAACTGATTGACGAAGAGCCTTGTAATGTCTTGGGAGGTGATCACGAATATGATCACGAATATAGGAGGAACAAAATATATTATACTCAAATTAAAAATAAATTAAAGTTCATTGAAGCATTACTTTGGTGTGCTGAGACAAGCAGAGCACAAATAGAGTTTCTTCCTAAAACTAAATTACCCGAAATATAATCTAAGCCGATGTAAAGAGACCTGCACCGACAACTGCTATTTTAATGCTAGACACGTCTCAAATGTGTGACCCTTGGATTCACATGGAAAAGATACTGCAGGATACACTGATGATTTAGACTGCTAACACTCCACAACACAAGTAGAGCAAAAAAAAAAATCCAAGTTTGTTTATTTTAAAATTTATAATTTAATTTACTCAAAATATTCCAGTCAAATATCCTAAAAAATAACCTATTTCGAATTAAATTAGTTAAAACTTTTAATACTTTATTAAAAAAAGGCTTTGGCGAAATTCTAAAAAGTAGGTATTCTAGGGTCTCTCGAGACTAAGCTCTGACAGACTCTTCCCCTAGCAGTATTCTGGCAAACCAGAAAAATATTGGTTGCACGTGGCAAAAATCTCATCAACAGAAGACGCAACACGGCCGAAGGCGAGCAGGACGAAATGTTGCCTAATAAAATTATGAACCACTTACCAAAAGTTGATAATTTCTACGGGACGCGGAGGGGAAAAAACGCTTAAAGCTCAAGTGTAATTGAAAACGACAATCCGGATCGGGCTGAGGGCTAGCGTGATGTGCACAACCAAGGAGATAAGGCATTAATTTAACTTTATGTGGTCTAGAAAGTCGGAATGTAAGCTGAAATGACGGAGGATAGATGCTTATGCAAATTCGCTGCTGGGATGGGCAGGAGACAGTGCCTTTAATCGGCAGGAGACAGTGGCGGAGTCACATTCGGATTTGAAATAGACAAAATAAATTTCACAGTTTACGTAAAAAACAAAAATTGGATTCCGATTTCAAACCCAACAATTCAATTCCAAAAGTTTTTTTTTTTTCTTGCAGAGGGTATTATATAATAATTTTGGTTAAAAGTGAGCAACGCAGCGAAGGAGACATTTTCGACTCTATAATGTATATATAATTTTGATCAGAATAACCTGCTGAGTCGATAAAAGCATGTCCGTCGAGTCTATCCTACTGCTGCCAAAATTCATAAGAACCGGCCTACCTGATCCTATAGCAGTCATATAACTGCTTGATCGGAAATGACATAACTTTTGTGTTTTCTAAGCTAGAGGGATGGGACTTTAAACAGATTGCATTTTTGGCAAACTAATCCTAACTAACTAAATGCTTAAGACTTTATCTAACAATTTTTTTTTTAGAAAATTAATTTAACAGTGAAGTTCTCATAAGGATCGGTCAACTAAATCCGATCCGATATGTATATATGTATAATAATATAAACAGCTACTTATCGAAAAAATCCGCATAACCTTCTTTAATTATGTCTACACTTTCTTCTTGAAATATTTGATTATTTTTTGATTTTGGTACTCTTTTTGTATTTCCGGCTATATTGTATTCCTGTGAGTGTATGTAAGGGGGAGAAGAAATCGTCTCCGACCACATAAAGTATATAACAGTTGAGTTGATATGCCATGTCCGTCTTTCCGTATCATCGCGTATATCTCGAAGATTAGAGCTAGAGCTATAAGTATAAGATAATAATATATTTATTATTTATTTATGCATTTATTAATGCATTACAAACAACTGGACAAAATTAATATACCCTAAAATGATATAAAAACTTTTTATATTTTTTTTTCTTTTAATTTTTTTTTTTTTATTTGCTGATGAAGCAAGCGTAATTTTAAAAAAGACTCAGGAATTCAAAGCAATAAAATGAATAATATTAAAAAAAAAAAACACGGCGAAGTTCAATTAAATCGAATATTTAGATGAGGGCTTATTTCGCATTCCTAGTGGATTGTCTCAGTTCATTATTCCAAAATACGCAAAAAGGTATGCAAACAAATTATTTTTCAAAATCTATTTTGTTAAAGGTAGTTAAATTAAAAAGAACCTTAGAAAGTGTGGTGAAAGAGAAGAGTGATAAATCGAACTTCGCAGTGGAAGATGTTTATGACAATACTTTTTTAGAAAAGTTGAGTATAAAAATATAGTTGAGTATTTAAGTTTAGCGAAACATTAACGCTGTTGGTTATAATATTTGGTTACACACATATTTCTTGAAACCGTTCTTTCTTGATTCGTTTTATATTGTTCCTTTTCTTCTTCTGCAAGATTTGTATTCCCCCAACTATGTAACCCAATTATCCTGTATCGCTCCATTTTTCCGCCTTTGTATATGGTTACATATGATAGTCAAACAAAAAAATTGTTTTGCTGGCAGACATTAAATGCATGTAGAGCTTGGGTGGTCCCGGGTTTCAGGAACATCAAATCAGCGAATGCCGCGCAAATGGCGAGTGATAGAGCCGCCAGCAGCAGCAACAAGGTCAGCTCAACTTACACCGCCTGGGGGTCCGGACTCAGGACTCCCTACTTGGACTGCGGAACGCGGAGATATAGAGGGGGGTTGCACCCACTCTGCGAGTTTTAGTCATGCTGACAGGCGGCGGAAAGGACATTTGTAACGATAACGTTCGTTTCTATTTCAAAAACCCAGCGGCTTGTGTGTGCGTTTGCTCGTCGTATGTGTGACCATTAATTTTGAGCGCGTTTAACATGAAAACTACATGGCAAAACAGATTTGATGCAGAAGCCAGCGGATCGCACACACAGAGGCACGCCCAGGGAAGGAGTGGTAGATAGTTCATGCCCGCGGGCCAACAATGAAACAGTTATGCTATAAATAAGTAAAATGGGGAGGGGGAATAACGGCAAACCGAATGTAATGGGAAAAGCGCAAATAGCGGGTCAGTGCGCACAAAATGCTCGCAATAATGATGATAGCGGACGGCGCGCACTTTAGTCCCACGGAATAGGATTTCAGAAAATCATATTTATACATACATATGTCATATGATAGGCACGTGTATTTAAGGAACAATAAAATAATTCAGAAGCAGGAAAAGACTTTCAGTGCTCGTCCATTTTTTTATTTTGTTTCTCTGATCTGCTAAGCATTTCTGATATTTCTAAGAAGGTGTATTGTAAATGAAATGCAATGGGGGAGGTCTCCCTTTGAAGGTCCCAATAAGTTTGGAATTTATGGGAAAAATTTAAAATTACAGAATGATTTAGTTCTTGGAATGTAACTTCGCTAGGCCACTGACGCATTGTCCTCTGGTGTTGCCGCCAGATGCAACGAAAACTGACGAAAGAGCGCAATAAAATGCTGATATTGCCCAAGCTGTACATCAAGGGGTGAAGCACGGATGCCGTCATAGTGTAGGGCGAAGGGAATTTTCTGTCTTTTCAGGCAACACGAAAAAAGAAAAGCGGTAAATAAAAAACAAAATGCAGGCACTAAAAACTGTACACTACAGAAAGAACCATTCTGCTGCCCCCAAAAGTTCTCGCTAACGCAAATGAATCGGTAAATTACTGGGCTCAGAATGATGAAATCATGAGAAGGCAATCACATAAACCACACCTGCAGCCATATCCTTAATATGGTGTAAACTTAAACTTAAACTTAAACACGTATGTAAGTAGTATGATGGTTGAATGAAGCTGGAAATTAAATGCCCTAATGTACAGATGTCATGAAAGTCCACCTGAGAAGAAGTGGATTGCATCACATGAAATTTTTTACGATTATGACTAATCGATTTAGTTCTAACTGAAGATAAAATACTAAATTTATTTTATTCATTTTTCTTTTAAATTTTCAGTCGTTTGGGATAAAAATATCTCTTAAATATAGGTATTTTTATAGAATATATGTATATTGAGACAAAAAATGTCTCGAATAGTCAATACTGCGAAAAAGTAGGATATTTTTAAAAAATTCGGTGGTTTGAGATTTATGGGAGTTTATGCCAGCTATTTTGATATTGACGAAATGGGAGGTGGAAAAGGAAGCGAATCATCTGACAAGAGCTGCGACCGCAATACTCACATCCTCTGAGGCATTAATATTTAAAAGTCAGCTTTGAAACTTGTTTGACAGGCTGTCAGGACATGTTTACCAGCAAAGGGTAGCAGCGTTATCCAACTGACGGAAAATTGAAAACATGTGCTCTGCTCACAGCACTCTCATTCACATGACAGACAGTTTTGCCAGAACTTTTAAAAATAAAAACTACCCTGGGACTCAGGGATTGAAAGCGCGTTACCATTTAAAGAGCGTCTTTAAGAACTTTAAGGTTTTGTCAAGTTCTCACTTTTAGGCAGCCAAAAATCTGACACCGATTTAAATGAAACTGGCTTCATTTTGGCGCGTGTACGCTTTGGTGCCACAACAATGGCGCTTGCCCCCTTCCACCCTGGGTGGAGAAGTCTGAGGAGTGGATGGCATTTTAACAAGAACAAACGGTGTGTGACGGGTATGTGCGGTCCTATTTTGATGTTTTGCATAAATACATGAATACTTTCCCTTGCCAGCAATTTTAAATTAATTTTTTTGTGTCCCAAAAGTTGCTAGTCTTATGAGCGCTAGTCCGTTGCAACCTTCAGCAACCACAATATAGACATGACTGGCTTTCTCCGTTTGTGTTACAGCATGTGTCAGAGTGTGCGTCCATATAATATTTTATGCCAATTTTGATTTTCTCCTTATGTAGATGGATATATCCTCCTGGAATATCTAGTCCTACCCACACGTCCCACATGGGCATCACGGAGCACCACGAAAAGCTGTCAAGAGATGTGATGAAGAATAAAACGAGAAAGTTACCCGAAAATATACACGCACAGTAAACATACTTTTAGTCACATGAAGTGTTGACAATTTGTAATAAAAAAAAACAAGTACAAAAGGCAACTTTTTCAAAGACTATCGTTATTCGACTTATGATTCCCCAGTTTTTGCTAGAGACTTACTTAACTTTATTGACTCGGCTGGTGATCCTGATCAAAAAACTATAAATAATCTCTGTAACGGTATAAAAAGTAGATTCACCGTTATTCTAAGGAAAACCCCTTTGATTTTTGCACATCTGCCGTGAGACCGTTGTAGTCGACCTCCACAAAATAACATTAAAATCCTAATGTGCCTAGAAAATTAAGATCATTCCAAGTGCTCTCAGGTTATCTTCGTGATATATGTAAGTCTAGTTGGTTTCCATAATAAATCTCGAATCCCGTCAACGGCAAAAGCTGATCCACCATTTCAGAACCCATCCGAAACAAGACCCTCCCATAAGATCATCAGGATCGGCCGACTATATCCGATAGCCGCTATATAACTGAAAGATCGGATATGGCACAACCTTAACTGCAAAGGTATATCAACTTCGGCTCCGCTCCAAGTTAGCTTTCCTTTCTTGTTTAAGGTATAATTTACTACCAGAAAGGTGGTAATTCAGCATGAAACACCGTACGTCCCAACATTCTCTCTTAATGAGTTAAGAACAGTGGTCCTTATACGAGAAAAAGTTTTACAAACCGTCTCAAAAGCGAATCAACTAGCTTCTTCTTGTCCCTTACCTAGGCGACAAATCAATAGTCTCCAAAATACCGACGTGTTATCTTCATCGGATGAAGAAGAAAGTCTGGATAAATATGAGCTTTCTGTGCTTAATGTTTCCTGCTGGAACTGTGGCGCGGATTTCATGAATGTATGGCCGAGCGAAAAATATATTGCTATGGTTGTGGGAAAGCCGATACATACTTACAAGCCATGTTATCAAATCTGTTATCAAACCGTCCCAAAAAGGGCGTACACCACCCAAGATTGCACGAAAACAGTTTAATTTTCTAAATTACACAATAAACACAATAGTTTTCTAAATTAACGCTGCAAATAATGGAATTTTTGAGGGCAGTAGGGGCGTGGCAAAAATTTGCTACAAACTTTATCTGCGTGGGCATTTTATAAGTCTACGTGCAACATCTTATATGTAGCTCTATCTTTTATTGTCTCTGAGATCCACACGATTTTACAGACTGACGGACATAGCTATCTGTTAATTCTGATCAGGAATATATACATATACTATCTCAAACCTTGTGAAACATCTTTCTCGAAAGAGTTCAAGTTGTGTCAAAATCGGTGAAAGCTCCTCCACAGATTACCCTCTCCCGTATCCCCTATCATCTGCCCCCAACTGACCTCTATCTGCCTCTCAAAAATTACTCGGTTTGGATTTTCTAATTTAAATATTTGTGTTCTTGATTTAAACTGACAAGGGAAAAGGGGATAATTATAGACTAAAATTGTAATAGTTTGACATAAAAGTTCTACCTTTTATACTTTTCGCGTTGTTTATGCTGGTCAAGAGATTAATTCCTTCTTCCTGATTATTCTTTTACCGAAAATGATTCCTTCTCCCTGTTACATATGTATACATACTTGTACATTTACACGAATACCCTTGTAATCATTGCAAAGATGCAGGAAAATCAACGGAAGCGTTTATGCATTAATTTTTTGTAACGATATTAATTGTTGAATCAGCCGCAGTTTGACTTTTCATATTTTAAGACTGTTTTTGGTTTATATTTAATAGGAATAAAAAAATAAAATTATAACACTTTTCAGCTTGGGATGTTGAAGATTATATGCTAGTGGGGCAAACTATATGGTCAAAACTTTATTCACTAAAGCCACGCCTACACTTAGCCAATTGCAGGCAACCGTTTATCTCGTTAATTTCTGTATAGAATTTTAGTTTCTTCATTTAAGCGATCCTTGCCATGCAGCGCTTCCTCATTTATGGACATTTAGATGCACAGTTTCTGGCATAAGAATGGCGAGCCAGATAATCGTAATTTTCATCTGCATTTCATAGTTTGAAATTGTGAGGAGGCGTGGCAGGCCGTAGTCTGGCTTCAGTTGGCGCCCTTTCACCTTGCGGACAGCTTTCAACGGGCTCGTTAGACTCATTTTTATATTTAAGCCGCTAAAAATGTAAAGGAACCCCAACGGGTCCGAGGAGAAGGGTATCAGAGTAGGAGACAAAGTCTGGGTAACATAAAAGCTGCCGCCCGGCATTTCATTTGGCCATTTTACTGTCTGCCGCACTGTCGTCGCTTTCTGGCTTTGCTAGTGCATTATATTTTATTTGCCTTGGCCCTAGTACAATTTATAAACTAGAAAGAACTTTTCTGACTTTTTGAGGAGAAGATACCAATCTTCTGTACTCCGTATATGATACCCCGTACCATCGTTAAAATTGACACGGACATTTACACGAGTGTACAATTTACACACTTTTATCTAGATGATATAACAATATACATTAGGGCGTGTTATATAATTTTTTATAACCGTCCAAAATCGATATCTAAAAAGTATTTGATACGTGGGGCTCTAAAATGAATTCTTAGCATCCGCTGAAAAGAATAGAGAAATCAATTTTTAATATATTTCTTTCAAGTATTTTAAAAAAGTAATAATACTGGTAACAATTTAATAATAAGTATTTGCTTTGTTGCAAAAACTTTACAATACAAATTTGAACTAATGGGGGTATTTCTGTAATTTTTTATATGTACATACATAGATATGACAATATATCAATATAATCCATATATATAATTCATTTAGATCTATATATGTATAGAGTTTCCTCGCGCACGCCAAGGCATGCAGGTCGTCACCTCGTGGACTTCCGTCCACAGTGATTAGATAAATATTATATATTAGATTTTAAAATAACAATTTTGTTGCATACTTTTGTATGTTTTGGAATAAAGATCCCAAATAATGCAAAAGGGAATTAGAATAAAATGTTTATAATTTCTTTAAAAGTTGTCTGATTTTGCTGAATTTATGTAGATATAAATAAGGTATTGGAATATTTTTAGATTACCTCTTTTTTGACACACTTTTCTGAAATGGACATGGCTATATGTAATCGGCTGTTGATGCTGATCAAGAATTTTTATACGATTTTATACTATATCATAAAAAGAGGTGATAATTCCTTCTCCCTGTTACATACATTCACACGAATCCAATATTGAATCCAACCATTGTACTCTACGAGTACCGGGTATAGTAAGAAATAACTTACAATTGTAAAAAGTCTAAACAAGAAAGGAAGGCTGTAGTCGAGTTTTCCGACTGTGTACCGTGTACTCTTTTCCACCAAAATTTCGAAAGTTAAGCCTAAAGTTCTTCAGCTTCTCTTAATGGCTTCGTAATATTCGGAACAACCTATCTCTTAAACAAAAAAAAAAAATAAAGTATTCATATACAAAGCATTATTTGCTTCCTTGCTCCCTCGTAGCGTTATGGGCTTTAAGAATACGGCATAGCAACGAAGTCTATTTAAAATAAAAACAAGAAAGGAAAGCTAAATTAAATTTATATAATTATATAATAATATATGTATCGGATCGTATATAGTTGGCAGACCCTTTGACAATTTCACCATCATTTCAATTTTCAAATAAAAATGTTTACAAGTATCTTAAAAAAAAAATAGAAAGGTTGTGCCATTTTCGATCGTTCAGTTATATGGCAGCTATATGATATAGTCGGCGTTTCGTAATCCTCTCATAAGTTTCTTTTTCATAATCCTTTCAAAGTTAAAATCGGCTTTTTTCAGATGACCCGAAAGCAGCTTGCTTGTATAATATACTCTTTTTATGATGACCAAAAAGTTACTAGTTTGTGTGTTAATAATCTCATTTTTATACCCTTGCAGAGGGTATTATAATTTTGGTCAAAAGTGTGCAACGCAGTGAAGGAGACATCTCCGACCCTATAAAGTATATATATTCTTGATCAGGATCACCTCCTGAGTCGATATGAGCATGTCCGTCTGTCCGTCTGTCCGTCTGTCCGTCTGTCCGTCTGTCCGTCTGTCCGTCTGTCTGTCTGTCTGTCTGTCTGTCTGTCGGTTTCTACGCAAACTAGTCTCTCAGTTTTGGAGCTATCGAGTTGAAACTTTGCACACACCCTTCTTTCCTTTGCAGGTAGTATATAAGTCGGAACGGCCGGGATCGGTCGACTATATCCTATAGCTGCCATATAACTGATTGATCGGAAATGCCATAACTTTGGTGTTTTTTAAGTTAGAGAGTTGGGACTTTCCACACATGTTATATTTAACCAAAATATCTTGTGTACAAAATTTCATAAGGATCGGCCGACTATATCCTATAGCTGTCATAGAACGATCGAAATTGGCATAACTTTGGTGTTTTTTAAGTTAGAAAGATGGGATTTGGTACACATTCTATTTTGGGAAAAATAATTCAATATGCCAAATTTCATAGGAATCGGCCGACTATATACGATCCGTTACATATCTAATAAAATAAGTTGGGTGGCGCCACCTAGCGGACTGCGACTGAACTGCAAGGGTATATCAACTTCGGCTCCGCCCGAAGTTAGCTTTCCTTTCTTGTTTATTTTAAAATTATAATCTCATTCAAGTTGACCTTATTTGACCTAAGCTGGTTTTTTACAACTTGGCGTTGACATGAATGGCCAGTACACCATCGTCTTCTGAGCTGCCGATCGAGATATTAGCTCTGCCGTCAGATCCGACTGTAACGGTTTTGCCGGTGCAGGAGGAACCGTTTTTCATGCCTGAAATAACGTCACAGTAGGTGCCGGCTGGGAGACCCGTCTGGAGGGAGCTATTGAGGTCGTAGTTATCGTTGTTGAAGGCTACGAAGCCCTTGCCACCACGGCTGAATGCGATTTGGTTGCTGCCATTGTCCCACCAGTTCTGGATTTCGTCAGAGCCAACGGTGTTTCGGAAGGCAACCATGTTGTAGATCTGGCGCCAACGGTGCTCGCAAACCCAGCCACCGCTGCAAGAATTGTCGCTGTTGAAAACCGGAGACGCGATGTTGTGGCCGTCGGTAGTGGGTGGACCCTGGTCTGTGTCTGAGAATGAGTACGACGACATGACACGGGGAGTGCCAAAGGGATGGGCCAACATAAACGCAGAGGCCATCTTGTATTGCTTGGCCACCTTGTAGGTGAGCACATCGGCACCACCGGCACCGTGACCGCGCTGGTTGTCATGATTGTCAACAAAGACGAGCGATCGGTCGGAGGCTGCGAAGCCCCAGGCGGTTCCCCAGTTGGTCAGATACTTCAGCTGGTCCTTGCCGCGGAAAGCTTTACCGATAGAGTCGGAATGGCGGAACTCGGTAATGGCTCCCAAGCCGGTGTACTCAGACTTGCTAATGGCTTCGCCACCCATATCGATCACTTCCTGGACAATGTAAGCCTTGGCACCAGACTGGAAACCATGATCCGTGTTTAGGGTCTTGAGGCGGCCGTATATGGTGCCCAAGTCCGCAGGCCACATGTGTTTCGCGGCATCCACACGGAATCCAGCCACACCGAGGTCGATAAGGTGGTTCAGGAATTCGGCAACCTTCTCTTGAACATACGAATTTCCTTGGTTCAAATCGCGGAGACCCACCAGCTCGCAGTTACGCACTTGGTTAGCGTCGTTATAGTTGGAGATGGCACAGGTCGGATTGAAGTCTAGCGAAGAGTAGGGCACACCGGGATAGCTCTTGCTGCTGGGACTGGCAGTGCTGCCACCAGTGCCATAAGTGCCACCATCAGCCGCCATGTGGTTAAAAACGACGTCCACGTAGATGCGGACTCCAGCGTTGTTACAACGTCTGACCATAGAGGCGAATTGTTCCTCATTTCCGGAACGAGTAACAAGTTTGTATGAGATGGGTTGGTAACGTTCCCACCATGGACGACTATCCTTTACGGCATTTTCGTTAACGGGTGATACCTGGAAACCAAATAAATTTGTTAAACTTCAGTGAAGCCTTTTAAAAAATATATCATGTGTACCTGGACACCGGCAAATTCGTTCGGGCCCAAGAAGTTTTCGCATTCAGATGCAATATCATCCCACTTCCACTCGAAGAGGTGCACCATACCGCTGCGGCCTGACACATAGTTGGTATTGAATTGGGCGTTGGCCACCGCCAGGAGGGCGAGGCATACAAGGCTCTTGGTCAGACCCCTCATGGCTCAAGTTTTACTCTGAATCAAGGTATCACTTGGCTGTGCTTTTTATAGGGCAGAGCCTAGAGAAACTAAAAAAATCGATGGACGTCATCGAGAGCGGCTTGGCAAGATGATTTATTTGTGATTGAAAATGGCAAGGTATGCCGAGGTAGACGTTATGGGGGGGATCCGTCGGGGTCTATCGTGGTAAAGATAAGATACGCGTTCCCTGGACACTATCTGGGGGGTTGCTTTGATTCCAGGCAAGTTTACGACGAGTGTCAGATAGATTGAATCTATTAGATTGTGCTTGCTTTTGCTCCAATGGCTATTAATTAATTAACTCGATTGAAGTTATTTTGAATGGCGGACAGACTGAAGATCTTGTTATCATTGACTAAAGCTCTATTCCTCACTTAGCAAAAAAGTTGATTATAGAGGCACGTTTGACAATTTATTGCCCTCTCAGAACTGTGATTAAATTCTGCAGGTAAACAAAAATATTTCTTTGCGAGGCTATATATTTGGTCATGTTATACGATGATTATCGGATCTTATTGGACCCAAGCGAATTTCGGATTTTACACTTATTAATTTTATATTTTTCCTTCTGTATATTTATATATAGAAGAATGTTTATATAAGCCGAATATATTTTTAGCACAAAGAATATTGTATAGATATGAAATGTATGTATGTTTTGAAAACTGAATGTAGGGAATGTAGAAAACTGCAGGACAATCAAGATTAATTCGTGATAGTGTAAAACCAAATTGTTAAAACAAATAAACAGATGAGGAGCCGAATTAATTTTCAAAAAACAAAATGTTGGTTGGTGCAGGTACAGTTGCAGTTTGCACTTATATGGCTGGTATAGGATATAGTCAACCAATCTTGGCTCGGTCGACTTTTATGCTGCGTGCCAAGTGTGCAACGCAGTGAAGGAGACATCTCCGACCCTATAAAGTATATATATTCTTGATCAGGATCACCTCCTGAGTCTATATGAGCATGTCCGTCTGTCCGTCTGTCCGTCTGTCTGTCTGTCTGTCTGTCTGTCTGTCTGTCTGTCTGTCTGTCTGTCTGTCTGTCTGTCGGTTTCTACGCAAACTAGTCTCTCAGTTTTGGAGCTATCGAGCTGAAACTTTGCACACATCCTTTTCTTTATTGCAGGTAGTATATAAGTCGGAACGGCCGGGATCGGTCGACTATATCCTATAGCTGTCATATAACTGATTGATCGGAAATGCCATAACTTTGGTGTTTTTTAAGTTAGAGGGTTGGGACTTTCTACACATGTTATATTTGACCAACATATCTTATGAACAAAATTTCATGAGGTTCGGCCGACTATATCCTATAGCTGTCATACAACGATCGAAAATGGCATAACTTTGGTGTTTTTTAAGTTAGAAAGATGGGACTTGGTACAGGTTCTATTTTGGACAAAATAATCTGATTTGCCAAATTTCATAAAGATCGTCCGACTATATACGATCCGCTATGTATCTAATAATAAAAGATGCGTGGCGCCACCTAGCGGACTGCGACTCAACTGCAAGGGTATATAAACTTCGGCTCCGCCCGAAGTTAGCTTTCCTTTCTTGTTTTAATTTTATTTAGTAAATATACATGTATATGTCAAAATTATTATAAGCTAGAAAAAATTAGTATTCAAAAAACCGAAAAACGCAAAATTTGTTCAAATACTTTTTATTTATAACGCGGAACCTGCGGGTAATAAGGCCTATATTTGTTCTAGACTTTGGTTTTGGGAAGCCTAATAGTAATGAAGCAGATACAACTATGCAAAGAATAAAAAAAGTTTCGATTTTGTGGGTCCTTGTCATCAATACTCTATAAATTCATTATTATTTATGGTGGCCTTTGATTTTTTAGGTAAAAGCATTTTAAATGTCCCCAATAGGCCAACGAATTGGATGTCGTAAACCAAATAGAAGGATGCATCAAGGCAACCATTACCACAAACAGTATTTGGGCAATACAAAGGTGGGTTCCAGCATATAATGACAAAATCTGACCTTCTGGCAACTTAATCAGCACACAAAAACATGTACCACTGAATCGATGACATGGATTCCGTCAAAAAATTTGTAAATGTGGGCTACAGCCATATGCATTTGGTTTTCAAAATACGTATTTCGAAGCGGACCTGCCGAACAATTGCTGATTTATGACCATAATTTGGGACAATGGCCTGGACATAGTCAGCTCAATTACTTATGACGTCTATGCGACTTGACATAGAGCCATATGAAATCTAATGAAATTATGTATTTGGAAATGTATTTGGATTGGCTTCAGGGAAATTGAACCTTATATAAATATATATACATTACATGCCATTGCATGCCAAACTGTTTTTAGTTTGCAGATTTGGCTGTTGGAAAATCCATCTACAAGAGTGAGAAAATATGATGTTTTTGTTTGATTTTAAAGTATTCGAAACTATATAAATAAAGATTATGCAAATATTTGTGCAAATATAGCGGCTGAGACTCACTTAATTCCAATAGATAGAAATTATCCGTACTATTGGTCAAGTTTTGTGATGCTTTGATATATTGAACTTAAATAGAGTGTTGTCACCCAAGTCTTGCTGATAAGTAGTTTTAGGTTTAAGTTTATGTTTCGTATGTTTTTGTATCAATTAAACCTTTTTTAACAATAAAACCGTTTTTAAAATTACCTCATTGGATTTTCCTTTGCTCTTCTCTTAACACAGAGGGGAATGAAACTTTATTGGTATTTTCCATCCCTGAAGTACGATTTGGATATCTTCAGATTAAACTTCCTTCTTTCCACTGAGTTGGTGGGATCTTGGTCACGAAAAGGCCAACTGCCAAACTATTGAAAAATCTTCAAGCCAACTGTCATAAACGTTGACATCATTAAACCTTCTTACAACGTCCATCCACCCGCAAGAGCACTCTAGCCCCGAACTGTCAATTCACCCAACCGTTCAGCAACCCGCCGCTCCTCCCCTCCACCAACTCTTCCGCCAAATGTACAGCAGCCTTAATAGCTGGACAGGGCGGGGTATGGGACGTTGGTAAAATGTGCAAAAATTTCGCGCACTTCCGTTACATTTCGCATCCTTTCTGGCTGTTTATTTTTCGGTGGAGCTTCCTTTAGACAAACCGCAACGGAAGCACTGCCGTGCACTTTTCCGGTCCTACCTCCCAGTTCAAGGCACTTTTTATTTCCCATGCCGTAACTGCACATTCCACCCAAGTTCGAGTAAAAAGCGAATGTTAAAGTGAATGGCTAAAATCGTTTGTCTGCGTTAAAGAAAAATGTAGTTCATAAAAATTTGATTTTATTTGTCCCTAAAACAGTTTTTTTGGTACTATACTCCTTGTGAAGGATCGTAATTTTAGAGGATTGATTCTTTAGGTTGCGAAGATTTTTGAGCTTCGTTGACCGACTTCTTGAAAGCGTTTACGGGGAAGAATTAAGCAGACAATGATAAAATTACATTATAAAGTTTATTTGTCAGTAGCCGTATCTTAGACTCTTTCAACTTATCAGAAAAAAATATCTTTTTAAGTAAAGGTTTATGAGGATTTGGATATAAGAATACAATTTCTCATTCATTAAAATATAAATTTCTCATACAATTTTCCACGACAGAATAAGGTCACGACTTTTTTGATAAAGTCAAAGCGGTAAGATTGACGACGTCAAGCGTACTTTATTTATTTAGTTCAAGGAGTCAAGGATTAAAGGAAGTTATGGGAAAAATTTTAATGGTATTTAATGAAGTGCTTCAAATTTTTTAGGCTTTTGAGTGTCATATAAATCCAGCTAAAGCTATAAAAGCATATTTAATTGTTGCTCCCAAGACTGAAATCGAAGTCATTACATTGTATTTCATGGCATTTTGTTAGTGCGGGAAGTAAGAGTGGCCACTGGGTGGCATGGAGGATGAGAAGTAGAGGATTCCGTGGTCGTTCTAGCATCTTAATTAATGGGCCACAACAAGTTAGCCGACAACCCCACATATACAAGATTGAACAAGAGTTAGAAATAGGGGAATGGGGTCAATAATGAATTAAAGTTCAATTGACCAGAACAGGCAATGGTCGTTACTTTCTCAAATAATCACTGCTACGGTCCGAAGGTTGTGAGGGCTCTTCCCCGAACGAAATATTCTTGGAATTTTCCTCCTCAGTAGCTTTAGTAGTATCATCGGAATCATCCTCTAACAGGTCCTCGTAGAAATTGACGCCATGGAAATGCATTAGCATGACGATCATGCCCAACGCCAAGAATACTGACACTATGATGTTGTCGCGCGCGACATCCATCTCAATGGTCCACAGATACTCCTCCACCTTCGGATTGCAGCCGGGGCAATTCGGCTCGCTGCAACAAGAGCCACTGTTCCAAGTGCGATTGGCAGACGGGGTCTGGTAGTCGATAACTCCCACCATGCCACAGCAACTGAATTCGGCCTCGATCGTTCCCAGGGTTCTCTTAAGCCACATTTGGTAGACGAGCAACTGGGCGAAGTACTCGAATCTGTCGCGGTACATGAAGCGGGTCACAGCTATACTCACAGTGTAAAGGAGCACTGTAAGGCCGATCAGTATGTAGCCTCCATACTTAATAAGGCTAGGTTGCTTGGCCATCCAAATGCCAAGGATAGCTTCTGCTATGTAGGATAGCATCGTCAGTCCGCGAATCCAGAACAGCCAACCACGAATCACCACAGGATATAAACGAATGTCGGGGAACATTGTCGACCTCAGGTAGAGGTGGCTGAACACGTCTAACATAAAGATCAGCCCTATCACAATTAGCACCACATTAATGTGCAGGACGCAGTCGCGCGACACGCGGCACCAGCGACACCGCTTTGCCATCTTGCTGAGGGAGCGCTGAAAAATTGGATTCACAGATTGTTTGCTTTGAAGTAAAACGACTCCGAACGACAAGGGATTGTATTGAAGTTGAAGTCGACCAAAGTCACAGGTCTGACTGTTTGTTGATTGTTTTGATGAGTGATTTGGCAAAGCTCAGGTGGATAATAGAACGTGACCGCCCCTTTTTCGTCCGCCCGTCGGCTGGTTGCCAGGGCTTCAAATGTAAATGAGTTTACTTCCCATGGAAATGAAATTTGGCACCTCTTGCGAGTAGAGCTTCCCATCGCGACTAGACGGGGGTAGATGCTAGCCGCAGTAATAATAAGACAGTAATGCTAACTTCGGATGGAGAGAAAGTGTATAAACCGTTCCATTTAAATGGAAGCTTATTTTATGAGATAAATACGGATCGGATATACATATATCTCAAATATTGGAAGTTGTTGGCGGAACCCAATGGGGTATTTTTAATATTTTTAATAAGAAAGGAAAGCTAACTTTGGGGCCGAAGTTTATATACCCTTGCAGTTGAGTCGCAGTCCGCTAGGTGGCGACACGCATCTTTTATTATACCCTTGCAGAGGGTATTATAATTTTGGTCAAAAGTGTGCAACGCAGTGAAGGAGACATCTCCGACCCTATAAAGTATATATATTTTAGATCAGGATCACCTCCTGAGTCGATATGAGCATGTCCGTCTGTCCGTCTGTCCGTCTGTCTGTCTATCTGTCTGTTTCTACGCAAACTAGTCTCTCATTTTTAAAGCAATCGAGTTGAAACTTTGCACACACCCTTCTTTCCGTTGCAGGCAGTATATAAGTCGGAACGGCCGGGATCGGTCGACTATATCCTATAGCTGTCATATAACTGATTAATCGGAAATGCCATAACTTCGTTGTTTTTCAAGTTAGAAGGATGGGATTTTCAATGTATGCCTCTTTGGGCAAAATAATTCGATATGCCAAATTTTATAAGGATCGGCCGACTATATACGATCCGTTATATTTCTAATAATATAAGACCTACAGAAAATTTTTAATTCTTCGGCTATATATAGAGTTTCCTCGCGCATGCCTAGGCATGCAGGTCGTCACCTCGTGGACTTCCGTCCACAGTGATGCGTGGCGCCACCTAGCGAACTGCAACTCAACTGCAAGGGTATATAAACTTCGGCTCCGCCCGAAGTTAGCTTTCCTTTCTTGTTATTAGATATATAGCGGATCGTATATAGTCGGCCGATCCTTATAAAAATTGGCATATCGAATTATTTTGCCCAAAGAGGAATCCATTGAAACTCCCATCCTTCTAACTTGAAAAACAAGTTACGGCATTCCCGATCAATCAGTTATGTGGTAGCTATAGGATATAGACGGCCGATCTTTATGAAATTTAACATCGGATGAGTTGGCCCAAATTAGAATCTATAGAAAGTCCCATCCTTCTAACTTGAACAACAACGAAGTTAGGGCATTTCCGATCAATCAGTTATATGGCAGCTTATATACTGACTTATATACTGCCTGCAATAGAAAGAAGGGTGTGTGCAAAGTTTCAACTCGATAGCTTTAAAACTGAGAGACTATTTTGCGTAGAAACGGTCAGACGGACAGACGGACATGCTTATATCATGGGGTGATCCTGATCAAGAATATATATACTTTGTAGGGTCTGAGATGTCTCCTTCTCTGCGATGCACACTTCTGACCAAAATTATAATGCCCTCTGCAATGGTATAATTAAAAATTTAGAGACTCATATAAAAGTCACAGCAACAAAAGCCGTTTGAAAATATGTTTTTAGACTTCAAAATTTATAACCATTTATTTCAGCTGATGCTAGCAGACTTTAAGCATTTAATTAAAAACTTATTTAAGTGTGGGTCACTTCGCCTTTAAGATTGCGTTTAAGACTGTCAGAGTTTGCTAATTAAAAGGCCATGTGGCAGCTGAGACCCTTTTTGAAGGACAACATTATGATACCTTCGAAAGATCCCATCTAAGAGGTGTTTATTTAAATGCAAATAATCACAAATTGTATCAGTTTTTAGGAATTATTATGCAATGATATACCTTTGATAGCTTATCCAACTACTGCATTATTTAGCGAGAAAAAATTAAATACTTTTCTCACTATCTGTGAACTGTTTCAGACTGTTGCCCGATGGATCATTAGTTATTTATGTGGAAGTGTAAACTTTTACACTTTTGGAAAGCATTACGCGTTGGTAGTTTTGTAAGCCGAATTGGGGTCGGCCTCGTGGCTTCGCTAAGATCCCTGCACTGCTTTAGCCCTAAACGGCAAAGAGAGTCGGAAAATCCTGTTGGCAGACTGTGCCAGAAGTGGTAGGCCATGGAAACTTGGCCCTAATTGATTTATACCAACCTTTTTCTGTGGTTTATAAATTATCAAATTCTTCCATTGATGAGTTTATAATCACGTACAATTCCCCTATAAAAGGCTCTATAGATAATCAAGGACCCATAGTTTGAACTTAGAACTGAACCATGCAAAGGCTACGCACAATCTTTCCGGCTATGTATACGCGGTCCGCTGACATTCCGGCACGCTCCCGGGACGCAACCCTTTACTTGCTGCGATGCATCTTTCTGATGGGCGTGCGTAAGCCTCCGGCACGGTTCTTCCTGGCCTACGTGGCTTGGTCCTTTGCACTAAACCTTTGCTCTACTTTCTACCAGCCCATTGGCTTCTTAACAGGCTACATCAGCCATTTGTCGGAATTCTCACCGGGAGAGTTCCTAACCTCCCTGCAAGTGGCCTTCAATGCTTGGTCTTGCTCCACAAAGGTGCTGATTGTGTGGGTACTGGTGAAGAGATTCGATGAGGCCAACACCATTCTCGACGAGATGGATAAGCGACTGACGAAGGCTTCCGAGCGGCTGCAGGTCCATCGCGCCGTCTCAAACAGCAACCGCATATTCTTCTTCTTCATGACCGTGTACATGGTTTATGCAACGAACACGTTCCTCTCGGCGATTGCGATCGGCAGGCCACCATATCAGAACTACTATCCCTACCTAGACTGGCGTTCCAGCTACTGGCATCTGGGACTGCAGGCCGGCTTGGAGTACTTTGCCATGGCAGGCGCCTGCTTTCAGGACGTCTGCGTCGACTGCTACCCCGTAAACTTCATCCTAGTCCTGCGGTCCCACATGTCCATCTTTGCCGACCGCTTGCGTCACCTTGGCACGGATCCTACGGAAAACCAGGAGCAGCGCTACGAAAAACTAGTTCAGTGCATTCAAGACCACAAGGTTATCCTGCGGTGTGTAAAGAGCATCAAATACCTTATAACATATTCGGAAAATAACCTTTGTTGCTTGTTTTTCAGCTTTGTTGACTGCCTTCGTCCCGTAATATCAGGGACTATCTTCGTGCAATTCCTAGTAGTGGGTCTGGTGCTGGGCTTCACCCTGATTAACATCGTGCTTTTTGCCAATTTGGGCTCTGCCATTGCCGCTCTCTCCTTCATGGCCGCTGTATTGCTAGAAACAACGCCGTTCTGCATCCTTTGCAATTACCTCACGGAGGACTGCCACAACTTGGCGAATGCTCTGTTTCAGTCTCATTGGATAGACGGCGAAATGCGGTACAAGAAGACGCTCATGTATTTCCTACAGAATCTGCAGCAGCCTATCACCTTTATGGCCATGAACGTGTTTCCGATATCCGTTGGAACAAACATCAGCGTAAGTTTTCGTTTTTCAAGCCGCCGTTAATTTAATTGCGTGTTCTTTGCAGGTCACAAAGTTTTCATTCTCCGTCTTTACGCTTGTGAAGCAGATGAATATTGCTGAGAAGCTTTCCAAGTCAGAGGAGGATGAATAGACGAAAAGTACAATAATATTACAGTCCTTCATGTACTGTACTTCACTACACTTTCCTGGTTTTGTAAGATAAATATTGTCAAAAAATTCCGTCATATACTCTGTGAAAGTTTTTTCAATCAGATTCGGGTAGCGACGTAGAAAGGATCGAATCCGCCGAAAAGAATCTAATACCTTTTTTTTAATAAATAATACTGCGTTTATATGTATGGTAAGAAATGTTCGTCTGTTCTGCCATCTATCCGTATGAACATGTGGACCTCGGAGACTATAAGAAATATAACAATGTGAATTTTCATGTAGACCCCATATATTATCATTATCATAATTTGTTTTAAACTTCTTTTAGTAGTTTGGTTTGCCCTCATACAATCTACGCCCATTCCCTTTATAATACAATTGTTTATTTTTATTATTATATGA
>JAJJHT010006905.1:3287201-3337054 GCA_021223865.1 Drosophila pandora | reverse complement strand
AATTTTGGGTATTATAATTTTTTTGGGTTGGGACACACATGTTATACTTGGCCAAAATATCTTATCTACAAAATATAAGGGTCGGCCGACTATATCTTATAGCTGCCATAGAACGATCGGAGTTGGCATAACTTTGGTGATTTTTAAATTAGAAAGATGGGACTTGGTATAGATTCCATTTTGAGCAAAGTGATCCGAATTGTAAAATTTTATAAGGATTTTATAAGGATATATGCTATAGTTGCCATATAACTGAACGATTGGAATTTGCATAACTTTGGTGTTTTTCAAGCTAGAGCAATGGGACTTTCTACGGATTCCATTTTGGGCAATCGAATCCGATCTTCCAAATATTTAGCTTTCATTTCTTTTTATGCCCTTGCAGAGGGTATTATAATTTTGGTCAAAAGTGTGCAACGCAGTGAAGGCGACATCTCCGACTCTATAAAGTATATATATTCCTGATCAGGATCACCTCCTGAGTCGATATAAGCATGTCCGTCTGTCTGTCTGCCTGTCCGTCTGTCCGTTTGTTTGTTTCTACGCAAACTAGTCTCTCAGTTTTAAAGCTATCGAGTTGAAACTTTGCACACACCCTTCTTTCCTTTGCAGCCAGTATATAAGTCGGAACGGCCGGGATCGGTCGACTATATCCTATAGCTGCCATATAACTGATTGATCGGAAATGCCATAACTTCGTTGTTTTTTTAAGTTGTTTTTTAAGTTAGAAGGATGGGACTTCCTATGGATTCTAATTTGGGCCAACTCATCCGATCTGCCAAATTTCATAAGGATCGGCCGTCTATATCCTATAGCTGCCATATAACTGATTGATCGGAAATGCCATAACTTGGTTGTTTTTCAAGTTAGAAGGATGGGAGTTTCAATGGATTTCTCTTTGGGCAAAATAATTTGATATGGCAAATTTCATTAAGATCGGCCAACTATATACGATCCGCTATATATCTAATAATATAAGATGCGCGTCGCCACCTAGCGGACTGCAACTCAACTGCAAGGGTATATAAACTCTGCCCGAAGTTAGCTTTCCTTTCTTGTTTTATACTATGGTTATGTTGCAATGTTCATAAAGCACTGTTAAACTGAGTGACCAAAAAAAAGTGCTGTTTTGCACTTTCTTACAAAAATGCATCTTACAAAAACACCAAAGTTATGCCATTTAATACGATTACGTTTTAATACGAGTTTAGTTTTAATCGAGAATGTGACAAAGTGTACACGATTTTTTCCCATTCCCACAAAAATACTTTTTTTTATATTATTTATTTACTATTACATATATAAATATATGATTATTCTTCCTTAAATTTGTCAGCTATGTTCATTTGCCTGGTGATAGTTATTACTGAAAAGGCAAACTTGGCCACCTGAAAATAAGGAAATAAATAATTTAACGCCAAACTGATTCTAAAAGGATTTTAGAGCAAATCAAAATCTCGCAAATAGGATTTGTTGTGCCTGGTATATTTTTTAAGAGTTGGGCATCTCAAAAAAAATATTAAAATACTTTTTTAATTGGGTCTTATAATCATTTAGTGCTTAGGGCGGATGCTTTGCAAGCATATTCTAGTTCTGATAATTATTTCTACACGTCTATCACTTATAGTCTTAGAAGGAATGCCATTGAATGTATAATACGACTGGTATAAGTCGTACATTGATTATTATTATTTATTTTTAAATTTTGCTCAAATGTTAAAATATTAAATAAAACAATAAAACAAGGCTTTGGTCGAGTTTTCCGACTATATGATACCCGGTACTCATATTTTCCACCCGAACTCTATTTAACCTTTCAAAGTATAGATTCCTCAAAACAATTTTGTGTTGCATTCTGTTGTACATTCAATCACGTACAACGTACTATGGGATTATAGAAGTCTTCATGTAAAATCACTTAGCTCTGTCTTTTATAGTCTTTATAAAGATCCACGCGTTCATAAAGATAGAAGGTTAGATACACAGACGGATATGGTTATATCGACTCTGACATACATTCAAGCGTAAAGGCCGCACTTCGGCCGATCGCACTTCGAAAAAAATAATCCCAAACAATTCACTGGCCGCTAGTGCAAAACGCCAGTTCGTCAAGAGGTTTTTTATTTGATCTATATTTTTGATCAGGATGACTTCACCGATATAAGAATGTCCGTCTGTTTGATTTACGCAACCTGGTTCCTCATTTTTATATCTATTGAATTTCGATTTTTCATCCTTTTCATTGTACGCATTGCATGTATGCACGAATAAATGTAGCTGAAATCGTCTTAACCCTTAAATCCAAAAACAAAACATGGTATAATCTAATGATTTCAATAAGAAAAAAAATCTTAGGGTAATCATAGGATAATGTTTGAGTAAAAATCATTGAAGCACTAAATGTAGATTTCAACTTTGGATGAGTATTCCAAAAAGTAAAAGTAGAATGAGTATGCTAAATGCCATTTTTAGTGTTGGTACACATATATTTCTAAAATGCTATGTACTGAAAACAATGATGGTCAACGCAATTACACGGCCTACATAATTCAATATTTGGTAAAATTGTATCGCTTTCTTCTCTTAGGTGTAGAGCGAAAACTGTGGGTGATGGAACCCATGTGAAGCAGTTGAAATTTTTTTGGAGAAAAAAAAATGAAAATTGTCGGCCTGTGTTATTCTTCTATTTAAGACCTTATTTAAGCCATATTTGAACCAAGTTGTAGCGTTGTTAGCTTTACTCTAAAGGTAACTAACCTTGCAATAAAAGTTGCCTTCTTCTGATTGTATTTAATGGTTACTAACTTTAAAGAAAAGTAAAGTCTAAGTCTTGAGTGTTCTCTTACGCTGATGTTGCTGCTCATTGATATCTGGAATATGCCTCCGGCTATGAAGACGATGGGTTGCTGAACGTTCTGGAGGAAATACAGCAGCGTTGTCTTATACGGTCGGTTGGCGTCCACCCAATTAGACTGAAATATTGCGTGGGTCAGAGCCTCACAGTCCTCCATGATCAGGTTGCAAGTGTAGCAAAAGGGAAATGTCTGCAAAAGAATGGTGATTACGAACATGAAGGAGGCAATGCCTGTCCAAATGTCCGAAAAGAAGAATACGTTGATCAGCGTGAGGCCCAGCACGAGTCCGATAAGCAGGAACTGCGTGAATATGGTGCCGGATATGACGGGCTTGATGAGGGCACAGTACCTGCAATTACATAGTGATGTTTGGAAGATTTGACCTTAAAGCCTCAAAGTGGGACAAGTTACTTCAGGATCAGCTTGTGGTCCATGACACACTTGACCAGCTCCTCGTAGTTCTCACTTTCAGTGAGAGTCTCGTCGGTGCGGAGTCGGCGGATGCGCTCCTTCAACATGTCCATGTGAGCACGCAGAATAAGAGTGTAGATCAGCGGGTAGGTGTCTGAAAGCTGGTCCTGCAGCACTGCCCCTGACATCACAATGTACTCCAGCGTGGAGGCCATCCAAAGCTTCGCTGTGCCATCGTGCCAATCAATGAATGGGTTGTAGAGCTGCCACGGAGGCCTTCCGCTGAGTACCGAGCTGAGGTAAGTGGAACCGGCATAGCCACAGTAAACGAAGGTGAAGATTAGAAAGGCGTGGTTGCTGCGCGCCACCACGCGGTGAATCTTTTCGCGCTCTTCCATAGAAGTGCAGCGCAAGTCTAGCTGGTCAAGAAGGTCCTTTGCTTTAACCAATCGCCACAACATGGAGTAGGTTATTGCCACCTTTACTGAGGATCCATAAGCGTTGATGCACACCTGCAGCGAGGTAAGGAACTCGCCCGGCGAGAAGGACTTGATCTGCGTCATATAACTACCCAAAAAGCCCAGAGGCAAGTAGGTTGTGGACCACACAAACGTCATTAGTGTCCAGAAGAGGTACAGGTACCGCAGCACGCCTTCCTTGGGGGGTCGCCAGCCGATGAACTTCATGGCCCTGTACAAGTATATGCACCCGTCTCGAGATCGCATTTTCTCCGTGAGCGGAGCGGGATGAATGAGCTTGAAGACCATTCTGGGCTTTATTGGATGGTCCGATTGAAATTGTTGCTCTGGCTTGTACTGTCGGCTCCGTCGCGCTTATATAGACCAGCGGCGAGTCGAATTTGTGACATTTTCATAGATAAAGTTTCAACAAATTCTCAAAGTTTTTATTAAGTTTGAGGAACTTGATATTGTTTAATTATTCACTTGAGAATTTCTCTGCTGCGCTCCGTTATGTTTAATTAACAAAGTCGAGGCACTAAGTGCGGGCGCTCAAGGCGAACCGACGATTTTAGAGGTCTTGGTCTCCGAATTATGATACACCGCTTCTGAATGCCAAATTGCACACTGGGTCGGGCGTTCTTCCATATGATGTCTTTCCTGTTTGCATAAATAATGTCAAAATTGTGCCAGATTGTCACATGGCTCTTGAATACATTCCACGATTTTTGCACAAAGCTTTCAAACTAGAGTGTGAGTTTGCGAGTGCAAAGACATATTTTTACCCTTGCAGAGGGAATTATAATTTTGGTCAACAGTGTATAACGGAGTGAAGGAGACATCTCCGACCCTATAAAGTATATATATTCTTGATCAGGATCACCTTCTGAGTCGATATGAGCATGTCCGTCTGTCTGTTTCTAAGCAAACTAGTCTCTCAGTTTTAAAGCTATCGAGTTGAAACTTTGCACACATCCTTCTTTTGTTTGCAGGCAGTATATAAGTCGGTACGGCCGGGATCGGTTGTCTATATCCTATAGCTGCCATATAACTGATTGATCGGAAATGCCATAACTTTGGGGTTTTTTTCAGTTAGAGGGTTGGGACTTTTCACACATGTTATATTTGGCCAAATCTTATTTACATAATTTCATAAGGATCGGCCGACTATATCATATAGTCGCCATATAACTGAACGATCGGAATTGGCATAACTTTGGATGAAGGAACTTAGAATGAAGGAACTTTCTACGGTTTTCATTTTAATAAAATCAATATAGCAATATAATCCGATCTACCATATTCATAAGGATCGGCCGACTATATCCTATGGACGCCGTATAACTGAGTGATCCGAAATGGAACAACCTTAACTGCAAGGGTATATCAACTTTGGCTCCGCCCGAAGTTGGCTTTCCTTTCTTGTTTAATTATATCTGTCATTGGCTTGACCATGTTTTTACTGGATACCAGCTGAATATGTAACATATTGAATACGTTATTAAATTTTTAAGTTTGGAGACACACATAATTATGAAACTCTTTGGTAAGTGAATCAGAAAGTTAACAGAAGTATTGGCTAATTGGCATATATCACATGAAATGGTCTTGTGTATATCACAAGAAATATACTTTATAGGGATGAAAATTTCTCCTTCATTGCGTTGCAAACATTTGACCAAAAGTAATACTCTCTGCAAGGGTATAATAATATAAGATTATTTCATAAAACATACATTAATGAAAGCTTTGTGTTAAACACAAAACATTATGAGCGCCTAGAATATAATGTCATAAAGAAATGCACTCCAAATCCCATTAAACTTTGAATTTGCAGAAAATGGCGTAGCCTTGTTATTTATATTAAAGGTGTTTGGAGCTGTTTCCAACATTTTTTTTTAGAAAATTAATCTGATTGACAAATCCTTATACGGATCGGCCAACTATATACGCTATGATATACACATATGTTATAATATAAGCTGCTACCTAACTGCAAGGGTATATCAGCTTTATCAGTTATATCAGTTAGCTTTCCCTTCTTATTTTTATTTCATATATTTTAATTTAGTAGTGATGAATATAAAAATGGTAAGATACTGAAATTTTCATAGGGATTGTTAACTGTGTTCTTATTTGTGATGTGTATCAGATCCAAAATTTTGTACATACAGCTCCGGTGACGGTTAGCTGTCCTTTTTTGTTTTGTTTTGTTTGTTCGCAAGTAGAACAAACATTAGTCTGTTACTTGACTGTAACCGACACAAAAGATCGAGGTTACCACAAAAGAACCCAGGCCCAGGACATGAAGGGAGCCCAAATGGCCACTAATCGTCGTTACGTTCATAAAATTTACTCCTGTCGGATTTCCAGGCGGGATGGGCGGAAAGGTTTGCATAATCAGCCTTAAAGCGAATGCCACTGGGGATGCCACATGGTATATTGTATGTTATATCGTCTCGTGACATCTACTTGCAGCTTTAATGAAAAATATGTTCGCAGAGTGTTATTAATATTGCTCAAAATGTCTGGCGTTTGACACATGTTTTGTTGCCGCTGTCGCTTTAGCTGCTCATACCTTTTGGTATTGCTTCAACTATGGCCTCCGTTTCAGATACAGCAAAGGCTACGGAGTGCGAGTGGGAGTTGGAGTAGGATCTGGAGCTGAAACTCTGGCTACGTGTAAGTTGACATTTTTTCATTACAGAAACATTTCAATAGCAGGAGCATCCGCAGCCTCACCCATGGCAGCGGCATCAGGGCGCAACAAAGAGTCCTGCCAAGCAGCTGCTCCTGCTACTGCTAAAAAGTACCTTTGTGTGCAGGATGTGTGCGCTGTGTCCATGACGAGCTTGTGTTGCTGCGCTTGAGCAAGGGCAAGGATAATCTTTTGTTTGCTCCGACACGGCTCTCACACTTGAGAAGGCTGGCTCTTCGGGTCCGCCATTGTCGCCTCCCCGAAAGTCATTTGTACATCGCCCCAGCTATTTGTACAAAACACTCCGCCCCACTGGCCACTCTCCCACCTTCCCGTCAAGGTGAGATTTTACATCGTACTGCTGACATGGACGGCTTATATGTATGCTGACACGTCGTAGAATTTGAATAGAATTTATGCGCTGCAATAAGCCACGAGTGAGCCACAGGACCTTCTGATGAATTTTTCTGAAGCCGTCAATTTGATGTGGTGACGTGTCCGTGGCAGAAATTTATGCGTCCTACGGTAGAGGTCCTGCCAAATCAATTACGCCATTAATTGCAATTCTTTTCTAGACTCTTCCCTCGAAAATATATGCAAATTTTGGTAGGGACCACTAATTTGATGTGCGGTTTGCGACTTTTGGGTCATTTTCGAACCCAATCCCCCGTTTCGTGCTTAAATTACACGCCATGTCATTTATTATCGCTTGACGTATTTATTTTAATTAACGGAAATTAATGCCACGCTGCGCAGCTGTGCGAATATGTTTGCAGTTGCTTACACTCGTTTTCGGGCTTTTCGCTGCCAGCACAGCAAGCACCTGTCGAGTAGAGCCCCGAGTGGCACATCTCCGTATATCCCTGCTCCCGGCATCCCTTTTTCCGATTACACACGACGTACCTTTTCAGTCTGTCAGTCCTCTCGGAAGTAACGCACGTAGAAGTAGGCGGCTCGCACATTCTGCAGCATCATTACCGAGCACCAATCTGTTTTTGATACACACCTAATTAATGAAAATAAAAAAAGTCTTTTAAACCCTCCTATCCTTTTATATTTACACCTTTCAATTTATTTCCCAAAATATAAGATAATTCTAATATTAAAACAGAAAAGGAAAGTTTACTTCGGGCGAAGACGAAGTTTATATACCCTTGCAGTTAGGTAGCAGCTTATATATTTATATATATATCTGATCGTATATAGTTGCCCGATGCCTATGAGAATTTCACCATCAAATCAAATTTCAAATGAAAATGTTGGAAACTGCCCCAAGAATCTTTAGATTAGCAAGGTTCTGCCATTTTCTTTCATTCAATTATATGGCAGCTATAAGATTCTTTCCTTTCTTGTTTTTTTTTTTTTATTACACAGGCAGAGAAAATCCATTCTTAACGCTTAATTTTACTTGCTTCATAAACTTCAAATAGCATAGGTTCCAATACCCAAGCTTTTTGCGGTTCACCTAAGAGGTGATCAAATTTATAAAATTAGCTGCGTTGATCACGATTTATTTTAGTAGATATCATTTTTGAAATGTTGTGGAAATTATTTTTTCTTTTGAATACTCCTTCAAAGACATCTACTATTCAAGTTTATTCATTTATTGTTGCGTCCCCTTGTCAAAAAAAGATTTAATTTTAAAATAAAAATAAAACTGGTTAAATGGAATGATCATGCAAAAAAAAAATTTAGAAAATACTAATTTTTTCACTTTATACCCTTTGAATTTACCGTTCGCCATCCTGGACATGCACATATGTTAAATAAACTTCTTAGTTTGTGACAAATATTTGGGGCGTTATGAGCATAACAACGTGTATAACGTGTATAATAAAAAAAAATTAAGCCATGAACATAAAAATGGTAAAAAGCTATTTAGGATTAAATAAATTCCATCATTATTTTCTTCTATTCGGGGCCGTAAAAATGCATTTTGATGAGTTACTTTTGCTTGCAATGGAAAATGAAATTATAAAGAAAAGAATTCCCAAAGCGGCGGCGGAAGGAACAAAGGACGATTCCCAGCTCGCGTCGACATGGAGCAACATACATACGGAATCACACACAGGGACGAGGGCCGACCCGGGTCGTAAACGCCATTATTATTTTGTAAACATTGCGACTGAGCGAGTGCTCCAAATTGTTCGCTGACAAGGTCGTGAAAATACATAAAAAATGGGAAAACATCCGCGTATGAAAAAACAACAGGCAGCACTAACGAAACGGCGGACTCTCACATACGGACAAAAAGACAAATAAACAAGAAAGGAAAGCTAACTTCGGGCGGAGCCGAAGTTGATATACCCTTGCAGTTCAGTCGCAGTCCGCTAGGTGGCGCCACCCATCTTAATTTATTAGATATGTAGCGAATCGTATATAGTCGGCCGATTCTTATGAAATTTAGCATATTGAATTATTTTTCCCAAAATAGAATGTGTACCAAATCCCATCTTTCTAACTTAAAAAACACCAAAGTTATGCCAATTTCGATCGTTCTATGACAGCTATAGGATATAGTCGGCCGATCCTTATGAAATTTTATACACAAGATATTTTGGTTAAATATAACATGTGTGGAAAGTCCCAACCCTCTAACTTAAAAAACACCAAAGTTATGGCATTTCCGATCAATCAGTTATATGGCAGCTATAGGATATAGTCGACCGATCCCGGCCGTTCCGACTTATATACTACCTGCAAAGGAAAGAAGGGTGTGTGCAAACTTTCAACTCGATAGCTCCAAAACTGAGAGACTAGTTTGCGTAGAAACCGACAGACAGACAGACGGACAGACGGACAGACGGACAGACGGACAGACGGACATGCTCATATCGACTCAGGAGGTGATCCTGATCAAGAATATATATACTTTATAGGGTCGGAGATGTCTCCTTCACTGCGTTGCACACTTTTGACCAAAATTATAATACCCTCTGCAAGGGTATAACAAGCTAGACACCCTAGTGCAGCAACACACAAACTTTTAATTAATTTCTGTCTGTGCGACCCGGGAGTGTATGGACACATAGTACATACATACGTTAACATACATACGTTTAACTGATTGCCATGATACGGTTACAGGTCAGGGGGCGAGCGCTTTGTTTATTTGTATCTTGTGTGTTTATGAGCGAGGGGCGGGCTACGGGTGCAGAATGAGGGAGCGGAAGTCCCTATCGGCGCACACAAACAGGAATAACACAAACATTTAGTGTCGCCTTGGTGCTAAAAATGGCTTGACCCAAATGTAATCAGGTAATTTGTTTTGTGATGTCAATATTTATACGGCTGCCACGCATATTTGAACTTAATAATGATTTGCTGAGTTATTGCACTCACATACTCTCCGCATGCCCCCATATATCCAACACAGGCCGCAGGACAACGGAGCTCGGCGCCTGCTATGAATCAGGGATCCCCCGGAGTGGAAGGCATTGATTTGCCTTGGGACGCGGTCTGGTTGTTTGTTCTTTAAATATTGCATGCTCAGCCAGCCTAGACATTAACTTGGCCCAGACCCGGCCCATCCCCCATCGCCCCTTCTGTTGCCTGTCATTCAAATAGTCAGCTTACTTTGGCTGCTTGACTGGCTGACAGCAAGTGAGAGTAGTGCAAAGAGCAAAGACCTAAATTGATTTAATAGTCCTACATTTCGTATTTTAGTCCGCATGGTCGCCCTCAATCCATATTTCTTTCCAGACCGCTAAGTGTTTCTACTTCTTATGGTTGCGGGCTTTGATTTTTAGCTTCTAGTTTTCCTAGCTCCAAAGTAAACCGTCAATAAATTTTTAAATTACTCAAAACAATTTGGGCATAATTATAAAGCTTGAAGACACATGGAAAACAATAAAAAATACATTTATACGAGTATATATATATGGAAAAAGAGATTTTGGATGGAGAATTTTTTTGTTTTAATTAGTTAATCTCTGTCTTTTAAATAGCCTGATATTGTTTTAAACTTGGGGCTTTGTTTGTCAGTGGTTAGCTTACAAGTTACCTTTTACATTAGGCCCCGGCATTCGTTAAAGTACATTTGGAGTACAAATGAGGTTATTTCTATGAGGTCTTTCTATTTAGGAAGTCGGATTTGGAACCTGACTTTTGTATTTACTATATTAACTGCATTTTCTAATTTATGTGAATTTTTAAACTTTAATTCGAAATCATTTTTTAAACGTTTTTTGAAACAATACAGATAGCTTTCATATAAAAAATGTCTGAAATAAACGTTACAGATAACAGTACGAATAAAATTAAAAAAAAAATGGGTTCTAAAAGCTTTATTTTGATATATTTATGAAATTTTTTAAAACCCTTATTTTGAAGTCTTAAAAGCGGACATGAAGAAACTATGAAAATTTCAATAACAAGTTTTCAGAAAGGTTTCTGAAAGCTTTTTAGTCTCAGTTTTCCGACTTCCCATCTTCCCTTTGCCGGTCGACTATATCCTATAACTATCATATAACTAAACGATCGCAAAGGTCATAGCTTTTGTGATTCTGGAGATGGGTTTTATGAACGTTCTGCATTGTGCTAATACTGAGACTTCCTCAGGGAATGGCCAACTAATAAAGTTAATAACAAGAAAGGAAAGCTATGTTAGGGCATAGCCGAAGTTGATATATCCTTACAGTTAAGTAGCAGTTTATATTATTATATATGTATTGGATCGTATAAATGGCAGATCGGACCAAAATGGTATCCGTAGAAAGTCGTTCAAAAAAAAAAACAGTGTGTGTCTAGGGACACCCGTGAGGAACGAAGTCATGTTTTCGTTTAGCAGGCATGACGAGATGGAGGTCAATTAAGGTGAAACAGGATTGAATGAAGGCGAAAAATTATTTACAACAATAATTTGCAAAATTTATATAAACATGATTTTTACTTTTACTTATTTATTCTAGGTATAAGATGAAATGCAATTGAAAATTAAAATGGAAAATTGAAATTCCAAAATTGAATTTGAAAATTGGAGTTGAAAATTTAATTTGAAAATTGAAATTGAAATTAAAAATTGAAAACTGAAATTGAAAATTGAAACTGAAAATTGAATATTGAAAAAATTTAGATTGACAATGAAAACTGAAGACATGAATTATAATTTAAAAGTCATCTGTCTGTTGCATTTCTTCAAATAAGAGATAATTTGACGTGTGTTTCTTTATTATACCCTTGCAGAGGGTATTATAATTTTGGTCAAAGGTGTGCAACGCAGTGAAGGAGACATCTCCGACCCTATAAAGTATATACATATATTCCTGATCAGGATCACCTCCTGAGTCGATATAAGCCTGTCCGTCTGTCTGTCTGTCCGTCTGTCCGTCTGTCTGTCGGTTTCTACGCAAACTAGTCTCTCAGTTTTAGAGCTATCGAGTTGAAACTTTGCAAACAGCCTTCTTTTCCTTGCAGGTAGTACATAAGTCGGAACAGCCAGGATCGGTCGACTATATCCTATAGCTGCCATATAACTGATTGATCGGAAATGCCATAACTTTGGTGTTTTTTAAGTTAAAGGGTTGGGACTTTCAACACGTGTTATATTTTACCAAAATATCTTATGTACAAAATTTCATAAGGATCGGCCGACTATATCCTATAGCTGTCATAGAACGATCGGAATTGGCATAACTTTGGTGTTTTTTAAGTTAGAAAGATGGGACTTGGTACAGATTACTCTTTGGGCAAAATAATTCAATATGCCAAACTTCATAAGGATCGGCCGACTATATACGATCCGGTATATATCTAAAAATAAAAGATGCGTGGCGCCACCTAGCGGACTGCGACTCAACTGCAAGGGTATATACACTTCGGCTCCGCCCAAAGTTAGCTTTCCTTTCTTGTTTTTCTGATATTTTTGAAATAAATATTTTTGTGTGATATATTGACGTGTGATCCTTTTTTGCAATAATATTTAGGAGTGATACCAAATGCAACAAGTGTTAAATTCTCAGAAGCCAAAAAATTTCGGCTTCTCCACTGTTGTTAATCTGATAATATTTTGTAATTCGTATTTTGTAAAATTTAAATTAAAAATTCAAAGTGAAAATTGAAATTGGAACTTGAAATTGAATTCAAAATCATCTGTCGCACTTCTTCAAATAAGAGATAATAAGAGACGGAGAGAGAGAGAGGGTGAGGAGAAATGGTTACATCCTCTCACTCTACGAAGGAGAAGAAGACGGAGAGCCGTTTAACGTTACATTACGGTTTTTCTTGGCTAGCCCTCCTCCGCCAAACTCATACCGGACCATAAGAAACTTCGTTCCAAAAATAACAAAGTTATGCCAATTCCGATCGTTCAGTTATATGACAGTAATAGGATATAGTCGGCCGATTCTTATGAAATTTGGCAAATCGGAATTGGCATATCTTTGGTGTTTTTGCAGCTAGAATGATGGGACTTAATTTTGGGTAAAGGCAGTAGGTAAGTCGGAACGGTCGGGACCGGTCGACTATATCCTATAACTGATTGATCGGAAATGCCATAACTTTGTTGTTTTTTAAGCTAGTATGTACTAGTATAAGACTTTTTACTTTTATCCTTTTGTAATTGTTATTTCTGAAATGTTTTTATTTTACGCACTGCCAAAAAAACATGTCCGGATTTGAATACAAAAATAGTGTCGTTCAGAGGCCTATCACCCATAAAGTGTTAACAGGGAATCTCCCGACCGAGGCTGACGACAACAGTGACGGGTCGACAACAACAGTTAAAAAGGGTCAGAAAGTATAAATCGAGATATTTGACCTTGACCAAGTGGCTGAAAAACACGCGAGCCAGAAAAAGGAGAAAACAAATGTTCGCGATGTTCATAGAGAGCGCGACTGACATTAATTCAATTTCGACGGCATAATTATCTCTTTGGGATGGCCGCTCCCTAATTACGGTTGCCAGTCGCCTATGCCACTTGGTACAATTGCGCTTTCAGTCGATTTGCCATTTTTTTTGCAATCGGCGAAGCTTCCTTTTAGCGACCACGGTGAACGTCCGGTACTCTTCCGCTACCCGCTTTACTCACCCTCCACCTGACTGTCCCCAACGCATCCATGCAAAAGCAATTTCCTGAACTCTTAACCGACGGACACAGTCACAGATACAAGGACAGAAATACACGCGTACACACACCCACTCACTCACAGATTAAGACGGCGGACGGCTCGACACGCATTGGGTGACTCACGGCATCCTCAGCAGTCTAAAACCAATACCAATTCGTTTTCCCCACACGCTGGCACACACCGCAAGCCCACATACACCATCGCCAGCGCTCAAATTGCGCGCTGTAAGTAAGAAATCATTGAGGTTGGTCGGCACACTAATGGAAAGCGACAAGCGGCATGTGGGCAACGTTCTGGGTCTATCTTCCGCCCCCATTGCCCCATTCCCCAAAGGACGCTCCAACAACTCCCACCTACCCTCCCAGATGTTGACGAGCGATAGTTGTTGTCGCGTTGTCGTTGTAGATGTCAGCTCTGTGGTCGGAGTTTGCTGCACGTCGGGGTTTGGTTACCGCAAAAGTTTAGTTGCAAGTTGCGGCTCTGCCTGCGGCGGTCCGGCGGACTGTTGGTTCGATGGTCCGCCTGCCTGCTCATCTGCCCGCTGCTTCCGGTGACGATGCCGTGGCACTGATTTTTCTCACGCGCTCACCTGCGACTTGCAAGTGGCTTTAGTGGCATGGTCATTGCGGCCTGAAGAAGGCGCGTCCCTCGTAGCCCTCCGCCCACGTACCATCCGCCGGCCCCCCTTTTTAGGGGGCAGGATCCCTGGCACGTGACTTTTGGGAAAGCAAACTCCGTCCATCCTAAAATGTGTCACAACTCTGGAGTCTTTGAGCGAAGTTGCAGAAGTCGCAGTCGCCCGAAGAGCAAGAAGAGGACAAAGAGTAGCTTCGTAGGAGAGTGTGCTCTTAGGATGGCTGCGCGTTGGAAGCGGGACCCGAACACTGACGCGGCAAATGCATCGGCGTACGAAGGCGGTCCCGGAGGCGGAGTCGAGCGACTGACCTGAAAGCTGGCGGGAGCTTTCACTCAGCCGGGCACCGCGCAAGTGCGGGCGCTCTCTTCCAACGTGAGCCGCCGAGGACGACTAGGTCCTGGCCCACTGGAAGGGTGGCCACGCTGTCGTTACGGGTCGTCCTGTCGACAGTCCACTTCGTTTGCTCCTTGAAAGCTGTGCACGTTGCGGAAGCGACGGTATCGCTCCTTACTTCACGGAACGCTCTTGGCCCATACCACAAAAAAACAGGCCCGCTAAAACAAAGCAGGGAGACACCGTGGTACAACAATAACCAGCGAAGACCAAGCCAAGGCCAAGTGAGTGCTAGGGCTCAGGCCAAGTCTGCCGGCGGCAAGTGCGTTTGAAATTTTTTGAGATATGCCCCGGGGTGCTGGGAGGGCGCGCGAGTACCAAGTTCAAGACCGGCCGAATCGAGCGCCACGTTGAGTGTTCCTCGCTCCTCTGGGTGAACGCAATTGTGCGCGTGAGAATCACAGTGTGGACGACGGAAAATCCGCCAGTGTCCGTGCAGCGTATAACGTCTCATCTCCTCCACCCCGCGGTGGGGCAAATGTGAACGCAACTAAAAAGTCAACAGTGATAAAAAGTGAAAGCGGAAACGGAAACGGAAACAGAAAGGCAGAGCGCCAAGGAACGAAGAACTGGCAGCGGCAGTGACAACTGTGAAATGTGCGGCTGCATTGTCGTTTAGTTAGCACTTTGACCCAGATCGCATCGCATCCGAGGTGTGCGGCTTATGTCTGGCAGTGGCCCATGCATCGGCGTGGCATGCATGACCGATAAGCCAGTTGTTGTCAGTGCCAAGTGAAAATCGCGGGTGCCGGCGGTCTGATAAATACATAGGGCATAAGCCAACTCAGATCAACTCCGTCATCTGTTCTTTGAAGGGAATTCTCGTTGGTCGCTCCTTGCATGTGAGTATGACACGTACTTAACTGGATTTCTGAATTTCACTTTCCGCCGCCTTGTGCCACTCGGCCTGTAAGTTGTTTCTAAGGGATTTGGAAGTCCGGGCTTTGGTTTATGTCCTGCGGCAAACACAAACTTTGCTGCTGTCAAACACACAGTCGAGCTTTGCTTCAAAACACATCATTTACGTCAGTTAAATGAAAGTAGCACAGGTAGCCTAGCAGCCCGGGGCAAAGTGAAATTCGAGTATAAGCATCAAACTTAAACAAAGTTAGTTCAGAAGATTTCTAAGAATGGTATAGTTTATCATTAAGCTCGACTCGATGTCAATAAATTTGCAACAAGTTTTTTAATGGAAATTTATTGATTTATTGTACTTTTGTCATGGATTTTACATTAAGAACAGCCTCTATTTATATTTATTAATTTGATAATAAAATTTTACAAATATATCTAAGAAAGTCTAGTGTGGAAGGGTACTACAAAAGTACCGGGTATCACATCATTGAGGATTTATTTTACGCATTCGCACATCAGTCAAAAGCACAAAAAATGGTTTTTTCTATTATTCTACTTCATGGAGGAACTTAAATTCTTAGATGGTACCCATAAAAATTATTATTATTATTTATTTAGTTTGTCGGGGAAAATCCTAATTTTCAAGTTCGATTTAAAAATTTATAATCCGTTCATTCAAATGATAATTTATTAATTTAAATTTACCCTTTCAACTTACGATTCAATTTGAATGGTTTAATTCCTCAAAAATTCAATCTTTGGATCTTATCTGACATTAGTATTTTTATATATTTTTAATTTGGTTATTAAATATCTAAGATGGATTTGTTTTGAGACATTCGTAACATCAACATCATTTCGTAAAAATTAAAAAAGTTTAAAGTGTAAATAAAAGTTTTAATAAATCACATCCCGACACTTCTAAGGAGTGTGTGTAGGTCCAAGAATGAGATATTTTGTACCATATATTAATTTTAAAAATAACCTGTAAAGATAATAAGATCGTTAATTTCACATTTATTATAATTGAAACAAGAGGGCAACTCTTATTGATAGAAATGGATGGAAATGGATGTGTCTTATGGATACACCAAAATAGAAAAATATCCTGTAAAAATTATGAATTCCTTGGAGACTTGGTTCCCTGGTTACTGAAGGGAGCACCGGTCACCGGATCAAGTTCGCTTGAAGGGAGCGCCGGTCAGAAATCAATTAAATGTATTTCCACCTAGGCGTCAAATTAATGTGAATTTTATATTCGAGTTTCGAAATCGTATCAGCAAGCATGTAAATATGGACCAGAACACAATCGTGTTTAGGTGGCAGAACTTGGGGCATGACAAGTCTACCTCAATGTCGAACCGGGCAGAGAGGCGGAACCAGGTGCAGGGAATAGTATCAGGAGCGCTTCATTACCTCCGTGCCTGACATGGGGAGTGTCGTAGGAGTATCGCCCCTCCTGTTGACTCTAGTCGGCTGTTGACATTAACTGCTGCTGACATGCCATCCATTCCTGTTGCGTGGCCTCCAATTGGCAGCTCCTTGTGGCGGCTAATGAGCATTTCAGTTGGAGAGTATGCGTAATGTGAGTTCCATACGCTCTGGCCCTTAACCCTCGGCCAAATGCCTGCCTTATTCTGGTCGAAAAGTCGAATTGGCACAGCAAACAAGCCTGGGCAAATATTTAAAACTGGTGCAGCCCTACGTTGTGTTACTAAGAACAAGCCATCTTACTCGCAAGATTTTTGTCTTCTCCAGCTTGATTTTATATTATTGTGCGCATGTGAGTATCTGTATCCGCACTTTCAAAGCTCCTGTTCGGCTTAGTTCGGCTTGGCTCTTAGTTATTTATGCAAAATATCCTCAAGCATAAAAGCAGTGGCAAATAAAAAACAAGCCTTATTTAAATAACGGATTACAAGTCAACAAGCCCAATATGAGCTGAACCGAGGCTTATGCTGACGCTGATGCTGCCGCAGCAAAAATGAAGACTGAAAAATGAAATTGGAACATGCCCCGTTGGACGTCATGTAAGTTCGCCATTTAGTTATGATTCTTGGCCGAGGGTTCCCCGATTCACTGGCTTAGGGCAGACTGGCTGGCAGCCTGCTTCAGCTCTTGCTCCCGCTCTGCTCCACAGCTCCTCTTACGATTGTTAAACAGTCGGACGAACACCGTGTTCTGGGGCGATATGAATCTTGTTTTTGGCAAACATTTTACACAAATTATTATGAAAGAAAATTGGGTAACCCAATGTGATTCAATTTCTAGGAGCACAACTTAAAGGCACTGCGCCAATTGAACAGCCAGCACAATGACTGTAGACTGTAGCCAGAGAATATTATTTTCGATGCGTACTTTAATTCCAAATCGCCATGGAGTTTTTTCTACAAGCTTTCTTCTTACTCTCAAATCATTTGTATTCATTAGGCCCCGTTCATTGGCCCGTTCATTCGATGATGTCATTGTTAGTAAGTCAGCCTCGCACGTAAATTCGCCCCAGTTGTCCTCCTTCGCAAAACTCAGATGCTCCTTCGACAGGGTCGTTTGGCATTTGCATAGACCCCCGCTCAAAGTTGAACGTGCGCCGTTTAATATTTTATTAAAGTATTATTGGATCATCGCAATCAGAACGGAACGAACTTTTAATTTCCATTTATTTTTGTGACTGGCAAGGCGGCTTATCTGCTTCCCATTGTGTGCAGCCCGCATTGTGCAATATTTTGCAGATAAATATTGGATGGCATGTTTAGTATATTCAGTTTGATTGCGACTTGCAAGCCGAATTTGCGACAGAGTCCATTGTGTGTCAAATGCAAAGCCTTAAATTGCGAATTGGTGAAGCATGCCCGAGATCCTTAGTCAATTAAAAAGCCGCTTAGGCGATGAGATGCTACTTATTAAGTGTCGCTATATAAAATGGCATTAGGTATTCAATAGGTATTCAATATACATTTCATTATATTCTATTATGAGGTCTTAATATAATAAAGATAATATAACGTAAGCATTTCGGGCGGAAAATTTTGATTGATGACCATCTATCCAAGTTTCAGTCCGATCGGTTCCGAAGGCTTTCTAAATTATTGAATCTATCGGCTAATTATGGAAAGAGCTTGTGTGTCATGTCGTGTTGTCAGTGATTTGGCCTTATGTGACTCGGATGAGGACTGGGACGAACTATGGGCATTCAATTACTTCGAAATGAATTATTAATAACTGTGTAAGCTGGCCTGCTAATGAGATGTTATTTGCCTCTCTTTTCGGGACAGGGTCTACGATAATTTGGCTGTCGATGACCAGGGCCACTCATCTTGACACTTACATTCGCTAAGGCCAGAGCTTGCTCAAGCAATGGAAAATACCATTTGTTTAAATGCGCAAATATTTCTAACGTTTTTATTAGTCGAGCAGCAAGTAATTGCCCACAATTAGGCCTCTAATAGCACGACCGCCCAGAGCCGCTAGTGCTGCCTGGTACTGACCCGGGTCCTAAGCACACACCCTAATGGTTCACGTCCCGGCCACCATATACTTTAGCCCTAAGCAAAGAGAGTGAATCAGGATCCTATTCGGGGCACCTTGGGGATTAGGATGTGTCCGACCACTGGCTGGCTGCTCGTTAACTAAGAATTACTCTGTGTCCTCCGTGTCCTTAGAGTCACTGGAGGTAGTGTGTGTATCCTCACTTGTTTTTGTTTTGGCCCTGCCATTGACACCAAAATACTGCTGCTCTGCTACGGAAAACAACCTAATGAAAATTCGTAGTTCGGATTCGTTTGGGTAACTCCCGAATCTATTCGTTGGCTCAATTTTTTCAACATGTCCTTGTGCCTGTTTGTTTCGTTTGTTTTCCGCACATCCAATTGTTGTACTGGACGCTAGCACCATTTCCTTAAATAGATTTTGCGGAATGATACCGAATGTCGTGGAAACAATTGCCTACAAAGTCGGACTTTCCACGCTTCATGGATGGAATGACAATATTTGTGGAAGATATAAGGAATTCTAAAAAAATTTACATTTTTATATATATTATATATACATACATTTGATACTCTTTTTTGTCTTAAAATGGGTTCTATGACACAAAACTCATTGGCGCATTCACTACAGAAGCTTGAATTTTGAATAATAAATCTAGCCTACTTAGCGTGCTTCCGGCTGGCTCTCTTGGTCCATTGGGCTCTTTTCGTATCTTCTAAGTGTGCAAACAAATGAAGCATGTAAGCATGACAGTAAAGAGAACTATGAAGTCTAATGTGAGCGGCAGGAAGTTATATTTAAAAATGTTCTCCAGTACTACGATAACAGGTCTCCGGTGGTACAGATGAGCCAAATGAGTTGCGACTTTTGCTTGAAGTTTCACAAAGGCAGCTGCGTAGTCGTTTTAGCGATCCTTAGTAATATTTCGGAAATAATAGGAAGCGAGGCTTGATGGAGTGGGTGAAAGAGGAAAGGGCAAGTGCTTCGGGCCATTCACTGTCATATGATAAGGCCTGAGATGCGGCGGGTACATACGTGCGAAGTTCTGCTGAGCCTCTATCAAATGTGTGCGTTGTGTCGAAACACTTTCGTAGCTCTCCTTTTCGCTTGCCGCTTGCCACTTGCCGCATGCCCCATGTAATGCGAGCTCATTACCATAAAAGCACTGCCATGTACACACACATAAGTGAGAGTTTATGCAAAAACAGACCGTGCCTCGTGTCAGTGTGTGTCTGCGAGCCGTCAATGGGAAAGCAACTTATAGATGTCTTCAATTTCAGTAATAGCACTTCGGGGCCTGAGGGAGTCCGTCGGTCCCGAAAGCGACTCCTTTGGCCAAAAGTTTTAACTGGTGGCTGGTGTGGATTTTAAAGTGAATTGCCAGCCTGCCACTCTGCCAGTCAGGGTATCGGTCATATCGGCGCAGTCCGAGAAAGGCCACCCCTGAATGGCTTGAGAAAAATTGCATATGGCTTGCCGTAGGGGCCGTTCCCATTAAGACATCAACGCACAAGAATGTTAGAGTCAATACATGTTGAGTGCCTGCAGGCTCCGGGCCGGACCCGAGGTCGGTTAAGGGCGGGAGGGCTAAGGAATTTTCTTATGCAGAATCTAGTGCTTCTAAGGGCACCCAGAAAAGTATCCCAGCTCCAGTTCAGGATGCCCCAGCACAACTTTGTGGATAAAAATGGTGGATCGAAATTTAAGGTTTTTGGTCTGTAAAGTTTGTTTCAACCCTTGGGCTCCAAATTTATGGATGCATGTATGAGTTACTTATTGAAAGAAATGAAAATTAAGTTCACTTTAATAGTAACGCATCTACAGCATCTAAACATACGGGTGACTTCATATGTGCATATATGGGCAAATTAAAATTCCGTACGGAATGAAAGATACGGTTCTGAATGCATTTTTGTTTCTCCTTAAAGACTGAAAAGAAACTTTGCATTGATTTTTCCCTTCAAGTACCAGGGAGAGTTAAAACAAAACTGAGTTGGAAGTATCCGAGGCTCTTGGCGTAAATATGAATGATGCTACAAAGCCCACAAGCAGACCAGAGGGAATTGTGTTTGGGTTGGTCAAACAAGGGTGCCGCCTAAGAAAAAAGTAAATTGAATTTGAATGTGGGGTAATCTTAAGTATGCAGCTTGGCCCCCTGTGCAGGCATGCAGAATGTCCTGGATCTAGATCGGGTCTGGGGACTCCCGGTCGGTCGCTTTATTTACTGCTCGAATCGCAGCCATCATTTTTATCTCTACAGTAAGCGGCTCGTTTCTCCTGCCACTCCGCCCATATTTGCTGACCTAACAGCCTTCGCATGTGGTTTTCTTATGCCATTATCCTTTTATGCTGCGCTTTATTGGAAACTACTATCGAAACTTTGCGTTATGAGCTGTAACACGATTGGGAGCCGGGAGTGCTGTGGATGAGTTCTGATAGGTGTACTTCCTTTGGCCCCTACGAAATAAACAACCATACTTTATTATATATTTTTACTCCATTCGTTAGATTAATATAATTTTGTATCAAAGTTGGAGAATTGGCGAGGCCTAGTTGCTACACAATATAGCAAACAAAAAAAATTTTAATATTTTATTTTATTTTGAAATATTGCGTAAATTATTATGACCCAATTTTCTGTATCGACATAGAGCGTGTAGATGGAGAGTCTATGATTTTCTTGTTACTCATCGGTACATTAGAAACATGTTTGTATTGCACGCTTTTTAAACACAGAATATTGAGAAATTTTTTTTCAACTTTTTCCCTTAGAAAATCGTTAAACCTTTGTTTCATAGACACCATTATTCCAGAATTCTTAGATTTTTTTACCGGCTTATTTGCTTTGAAAAAGGAAAGAGAGTTGCCAAAGGTCGTAATAAGTGATAAGTGATTATAAGAGTGATGCATTAAAATTAAATTTTAAACTATTTTAAACACAACCATGAGGACTTTTCTGGATATTTGGACCTTTAGGGCCAAACAACCATTCCACTTCCTATTGGCGAACAATTCCATGTAAATCCTCGCCCAGCCCTGGGATCATATTTTGTGGCTTGGAGAGCGGAAATTAATTTCGTGCTTTATTGCAACTAATTCGATTATGAGTCGCACTCGCAGCGCCCCCTCGTAGCCGCCGTTCAGCTCCGCTCACAAGCCCCCCACTGGGCTAACATCGCCACATACAGGCTCACACGTACAAATGCGTCGGTATTTGCTGACATTGTTGATTTGCATGAATGTTTATGCATAATTTATGACGCGGGAATTGCTGCCATTGTTTGCTAGCATGCGCCGCACCCGCCGATTATTTGTTTTTAAAAATTGCGCACTAATTTTATTTATTGCTGCATTATGTTTTTTCGCTCCATGAGCCTGGATGCCTGAATTCAGTACCTGCCAAGTCCTTTTTCTTTTCCTCGTTGCTCTACACAGATTTGAACTATTCAACTGAACGAATTTTGTGTAGCACCTAAAGCAAAATGACACGATTGAAATAAAATGATACGAAAGAGGCTCTGTAGACACGAAAAATCACGCAATATTTGATCTTATTTTGAGATCCGATGTGAATGCAAAGGTGCATCATTTACCTTTTTTTCGATGAGCCACCAGTAACTGAATGAATAGAAATGCTCCTAATAACTTTGTAATCATTTGGAAAAGAGTTTTGCAATAGATCTTTTCACGATCTTCATCGATTTTGCATCACGGCGAGGGACTCAATAGGAGGCGCCTCTGGGAGTGACAGTCGCCCATCCATTTATTCAGCAAACACACAAAGTGCCAAACATTCACCGTTTTCCCTGAAATGGAAGTGAGGAGGAGAGTTTGCAGTGCATGTCGGAGCTGCTCATTTAATGGTCTGGATCCGGGGGCGGTGTGGCATTTGCACGCTTCATTTGCCTTAAAGACCGAAAATAACCGCTGGCACTGTGTCCTTGCCGCTGACTAATCGAGTATACGCCCTGTGTGTGTGCTTTTATTTATAGAAACCCGAAATCAGTAGCGGCAATCGAATTCGTCTGCTGGATGGTCAGATCCAAGCAAAATTTAAAAATGGTGAAAGGTAAGTTGGGAAACCGTGGCTGGTGCGGTTAGACTGTTTGCTAGCTGTGTTCCACTTTTTTTTTAATGTGAAACCCGGGGCGGGGAAAGTTTTGGCGGCAAAGTTGCTGCTAATTTGTCTGTGGCCCAGAGTTAGTTGCCGCACCTGCAGTTGGATTTAATTCCGAGTGCAAATGTTTGAGGGGATTGAGATTAAAAAGTAAATAAGCTGGTTATCCCAATTAATATGAGCTGTGAAAAATGCAATGCCGTAGGCGTCTTTTATTGATTTTTAATTAGCATAAACACACAATAATTGATGCAATGTGCAAAAATCATCAGAGAAGGCGACATAATTATGTGGGGCTATCAGTTTCATCGGGCCGTCCGCGATGACAGAGCCCCACACAGACCGACACAGACCGCCACACACCGGGTCCTTAAAGCATTAAAAATTTATTAAATTTTCCGTCAGTTGCTCATTTCAAATTGCTTTACGTGCCGTGGAAAGCAATAGCTCTCAGCAAATTAAATTGACTGCGCGGATGTGGGAAGGCTGACAGCGATTGAAGTGGCCTGGAGTGGAGGAGAGTGGGGTGAACAGGAGTGACGCGCTCTTTTAGATTATTATCGAATGAAAATTCCGTAAATTTAATTAATATTTCAAATATTTGCCACATTTGCTAATGGCAGTGACATTCGCATTTTGGTTTGCCACAGTCATCTCGGTGCGATAACCCCTGTCAAGCTCAAAGGATATCTGTGCAGGTAACTGATTTATCACTTGTCGAGAACGTCGAGGACAATGGGCGAACGCAACTCAAATAATTAAGAAAACAGAATTCCACCAGCCGGCAAACAACGGCCCCTTCACCCCGGTCTCCAGCTTCATCTCTAATCGCACACACAAAAGGTCCTGCAAAATGAAAAGATTTTCCATATTTTCCTGCTCCTGCATTATTCTGCGCCAGTCATGTACGAAATGTATGTGGGGCCGAGCAGAGAAGCCCGGAAAAGCCAACAGAAGAGCGAGCGGAGGGAGAGCAGCTTGCCTGGAGAAAATCCAAAGATTAAATTAAATTGTACATGTCCCTGTTTAAAACTAAGCAGTCTAAGTCGGAGCCCTGGTCTGGCAGCTGCTTGGCTCGTATGTCATATGGACGGTGGATATGGATGTAGAAGTGGAAGTGGATGCGGGATGAGAGATGTGTCGATATGTGTGGCAATGTCCCCAGAACTTGGCCAGGAGGAACGCTTGCGGGCCAACCGGGTGTGCCGCAATAAATCACAACATTTTCAGATGCTTACACAAATGCTTTTTTGATCCTTCATTTTCTGATCAAATACGTGACGTTAAATTTGGCCGGATGAGGCTTAGGGGATGTCGGGAAACAAATCGCAGCCATGTTGAAAATTGAATGGAAACGCGACTGGCCGACTATTCGGCATTGGCCTTTTGACATTTAACCGAAATCCCAGCCTCAAATCAGACGTGGCCGGGGAATTGGTCCATCACAGTTCTGAGTTCCTCAGCTAAACTGCTCGACTCAATAGGTATCCTTGCGATTTGTATTGAATTGCATTAGTAGCAGTCACCCCGTAAGCAGGAACAGCAGCAGCTGGCATTGTAAACCCACTTTTATGACTGTCTGAAAATGATAGTCGCCTGGCCAATGCCACACCCCAGCTGTAGTCATTGCCTACAATGTTGCTGGTGGCTCTGGCTCCCGCTCTGGAAGTGGGTTTGGCACAGGGTCTGGGGGTGGGTCTGGGTCTGGGCCTGGGTATGTTTTATATGCTTGCTTACTTTTCAATTTACTACGCAACATTAAAACCTGATTTACAGACACAAGCTCGCCGGCCAAGATACGACTGTTGCCCGAGTCGCATGTGCTTCCTAAGTCGATGATGGGCGGTGATGAGGGGAAAGGGGAGCCTATTTCCAAAAGGGTGGAATCACATTGTATTACTTACCATTTGATAAAATGTCAATTGTGACGCCAACCTACTGAAAACTACAAGTTAAGCAAGAACTGGCCATAGGATGCGTTGCCAGCTTCTGATGTATTGAATTACTTTCGAATGCAATTGATGGTATCAATGAGCCGGGGGCCAAAGTTAAGCTTGGATTGGAATTTAATTTTCGGAATAGCATTCATTTGCATACAAAAGTAATAAATATGAGTAAAGATAAGGCCAGGCATGTAATAAATCTCCTCATCGAACAAGAAACTTGATATTTAAAAAGGCTAACGTATCTTTTGAAACTAATATTGGTCCAACTTACACGAGTATCTTTAAGTATGGAAACTGTCTTCCATTGGACATATTTAATTCGACTTTTAGGGTAAATGTTTGAAAGGAGTGGAGCCCACCTGACAACTGAGAATGTATACGCTGTGTCGTAATATTTCCTGATACAAGTGTCCCCTTTCGGCCGGTCAATATTGTCCCTGATCGCATTTCATTGTTAAGCAAACACATTGTAAAAACCCACATGGTACCTGATATGCAACAAGCCGAAAATATTTCATTAAGCTGACAAGTTGCCGCATAAAATGGTTGGCCAAGCTAAGCCCACAGCTGCCAAATACAGCCGCTACGCAAATTCCCTATTCCCACGAAACCCCTGCCATAGCTTTGGCACCCCAAAAATGAGAATACACACACAATTATAATTATTATGAAATTTGTGAAATGCCTGGCAAGCCGAAAACAACATCCGGCAACGCGCCAAGGACCCTTGTCTCCCTGCTGGTGGGTTTTCTCTTTGGGAACCCTTCGAAGTTGCCAAATTTTCACTTTGCCTCGTAAAACACAACCGCGAGATTCTCGTGGAGGCCGAGCTTCAAGGTAAAAGTTTTGAAAAAGAAAATCGGAGGAGCAGAAAAGTCATCCGGAAAAACAATTAAATAAAATTTCGATTTGCAGGAATTTGACTTAATTAGCCTTCTGGGGGAGTCACCAAATGGTGATTAATAAGTTTGCTCTTAATTACGTGCCCAAGTGACAAAATTCCTGCCCGGTCAAAGCCAATCAATGAGAAAGAATCACAAGTTAAGGGGGGCGGAAAGATTAAAAATGCCCCACAAGCCAACTGTCGTTTCCGCAGCCTTTTTTTCAGTCGGGGAAAATTTGAATGAATTGGGTTTAGCGGGTGGCAGTTACCATTAGTGATTACCCCTCCTCGTATGCCAGGACCGTGGCATCGCAGTAATTTGTCTGTTCAAACTTTTTCGTGGCAACGTCGCTTCGCATTCGCGTTCGCATTTGCCTTTTTATTTGCATGTCATTTATTTTCTTAATGTTCGTAAATAAACAACCGCAATAGGGGGAGGGGCCAGCGGCTGGCATGGCTGGCTGGGACAAGAAGCCAGTTCCAGTTTCTTACGGCCAACATTTAAGCGGCGACAAGTCAAAAGCTCCGCGCGAACAACTTCATCAATTTCAATTTCCACTTTACTCGGGGGGTGCCATCGGCACCCAATAAGCAGGCGCGGTGCTTCCTGAAATGGGTCCTCGAAATATGGCCACAATTTATAAGTGATTCATCATTGTTTATTGGCTCCATCGATCCGCAAACAGCCAGTAACCGAACCGTGGCCAGGAATTATGGCCAACAATTTCGGCAGGCCATTGCCCAACGGTGTCAGCCGCGCCTCGGGGTCTTCATTACCAAACGTTTATCGAGCAGACTGCTCTTTGTTGGCGCCCGCCGGCCTATCTTTTTTCGAAATCACTGGAGAGTGATTTCGGCAGGTGTCTGTCGAACCGGCCTGATGTGAGACAGGGCACGGCATTGAACGCTTTCACTGGAATAGATAATCCCCATCCTCGAGACTCAAGAGTTTAGATTCCTACTGCCTTAATAATATAATATTTTATATGTATGCCTTAATAATAAAAAGTCTGCAGTCTTCAAAATACATTTAATATTACCCATGAAGTCCTATTGTTAAAGGCTCATTCATACATCGGCATATACAATTGTGGCTACTGTGTCTACTGGTGTTATAAATATGGCCGTTCATGGGAAAACATAAGTTTATAACTAGAATTAAAAAAAAAAAAATTAAAAAAAAATATCCTCCCACTTCTGGCACGAACAAAATCCAATCTACAAGAACCAGCATGACAAGTTGCAAGGCTCGCAGAGTTCAACAATAATCAGCGGATCGGAATTCTAATAGAAACTAAAAGAGATAACCCAAAGAGTACCTTCATAAATATGTGTATATGTATATATCGTAATCGCTAGAAGGACCAAAATCGCAATCGCTAGTGGAACGACAGTATTTAGACGCCACCTTGGGCTTGGCAAAGTTTGGAGCAGTGCAGACATGCAAATGCAAGCCGAGCCAGCCGAAAATGCAAACTTGTGTTTATTAAGTCCCGAGTGCGTGTGCGAGCGAGTGTGTGCCAAATAAATTCCCCTGCACAATATAAAGTGCAAATTGTTTTGGCGCAATTTTCTGGTTGCCTGGGGCTGGCTCTGGGTCCTTTAAGTATTCTATACACTGCACAGCTGCAGCTTAGGACCCATGAAATGTTAACAGTTTCTGGCGAGGGGTTGTTCTATTAAAATTTTCATTTAATTGAAAGCAATTAGTGTGGAAGGAGGAGCGTGGGGTGCTGCGATGGAAGGGGGCCTTCTGCGAGGATGCCGCCGCCTCCCCTTGTTGATGTTTTGATTATTGTCAAAACGATGGGAAACAGCTGCAATTTTCGGCACATAAACGGGCTCAACTGCGTAGCTTGTGGCTGTCCTGGCCGCAGCGCCATTCCATTTCCACCAGGCTCAAGTTGTGCGGACGATAATTTCCACGGCCACGTCCAGAACAGCAAGATGCCAGATAGCGGGCTCACGTTCAGAACAGGGCGGGCCGCTTAAAATTAATTTTCTTTCCGCCTGCAGCGCAAAATAAATCCGTACCTGGACTCGAAGGCTCCAGCTGCGTTAAGCTCGGGCGCTTTTTTTGCTTTTGTTGCGCCCAATTGCGGACATTTTCCCAATCGCGCTAAGCATTTTCGCCTACGGAGCCCGCAGATCTCCCCACTAGAAATTGATAGCGGCTGAGCACATCGCAATAACTTTTGATAGCCGACATTTTGTGGGGGACGTCACGAGGAAAAAGGAAAACCTCGACCAAAAACCAGAAACCGACAGTCGAGAGTCAATGGGAACAGAATTGATACTGAAGCGTTGACAGCTGCGCTGCTTATTAAGCAGTTTTGCTGGCCTGCCCAGCCCTGGAGGCACTCCGCACGGAATTCGAGCAGGATGGCACTGGTTGGTACCAGGACAAACTGCAAACCACCATCCGACTGACTAGTCATTAGTGGATTGGATTTGGTCGGATTGTGCCGAGCAGGTGCCGCGGAATGTCGAGGACAACAAAAAATTGAACAATAAAGTATTATTTATGGGTTTCGTTTTCGATGACATTTTTTATTCTCCACGCAGAGCACTCTGTGGTCATAAAAAATTTAAATGGACTTGAATTAAATGCAGTCATTTCTGGATTTGTGGATTTCTGGCAAGCGTGTGTCGTCCAGATACCGCTCACACAAAATCAGATTTTAATTCTTAATGTAGCCATCGATACGAACAAACATGGTCGTGACTGTCGCTTTGGGTCCGGGCTCCGAAGTGTCTGACCTACGGGCTTCTTCTTCTGTTGTTTTGTCTGCCCAATTTGACAGCTGAAATATGGGGAATATGCCCCAGGAGGCTCTGCAGAGGGAGTTGCGAGCGCACTTGAAATTTCGTAGAAATATTGCGGGACCCAAATTAAATTCCAGTGCCCGTCCAGCTCCACCTTCTGTGGGTCGGATGCAAAGCATACAATTTCAATAAAAATAGCCTTGGGTATAAATAAAAGTCAGTCACGCCCAGAAGCCCCCTGAATACGTGTTTGTTGCGATTTAAAATTTTACGGTCGTGCTTTTCAGCTGGGCTGGAAGTTATTTGCGGCATTGATGTGTGACATCGGACTGGGCCGTAGTAATTCACCTCACTGGACGTGGTGGTCCTGGGGCTGCCGAGAATAAGGAAGAAGACAGTGTCCCTAGATTGGCTAGAAAATTTGGATGATATAATGGAAGGAAATCAAGGAAATTCATTTGATCAACTTAAAGGTCGGGAAGCTCCAGGATTATGGTTCGCGAGCCATGGCGTAAACACATTATTATTTCGCGATTTCCGAAGACGAGATCTGCCCTCGCATCGTGGTTATTCCATTTCGACGCTTGAAAGCAGTGTCAAAATTAAAATTTTCTTGATTTTTGCCAACAATAACCAAAATACCAACAAAATCTCGAACTTATTAATAATTTCTTTAGGCTTGTGATCTTAAAAATTGCCATGAAGTAAAGTATGTAACTGCATAAATACGTTTTTTTTATCGTAAAGGTATGATAGAAATGATTAAATGTTTAATCATCACAAAATAAAAGGCGAAACTAGTGGCTTTTTATAATGCAACTTAAAATATGGGAATCTTTTTAATACTTTGTTTTTAAGAATATGTAGAACCTTTTGCTTGTTCGTGGACTCACTTCGCTTTCGTCACTGGTGTGGCCACTTCATTTACTAGCCGCCGTGCTACTGAAAAATATGAGGCTGAGGAACCTGAAGCTGTTATGGAATTAGCCAGCTCTGCCCGCAAAGCAGTTAGTGGGTTAAAGTACGCCTAGGCATCCCGTAAATTAAGCGACAAATGTGCCAGGCTCGTGGCCGGAGGCCCGACTCACCTCCTTTATTTCACATTAAGGCTTGGGAGTGGCAACGGCATAAATTATGCCGTCATGCGGCGCAGCATCCTATGCGACGCGACACTAAACCGACTGATGGAACAGCGCCGCACATCCTAAGCGAAGACGCTCAGCCACATCCTTTAGGACGGATTTCCCCACACGGAAAATGTAGGTCCTCTTCAATTTCCCACACATGTCAATCAGATACCTTGGAGGAGAGTCTTGAAAATACAATTAAGTACACATAAATATGTGTCTCTGGCTTCATAAAAACAAAGCCCTTTCAATTAACAAGTTTCTCTCTGTGTAGCAGATAAATAAATAAATTTATTCATGTCTTTCGTATTTGGTACTCCTGGCAAGGAACCTGCGAACATTGTCATATTTGACTGCCGCTCAGGTTGTTGCAATAAAAACGCCAACCACAGGAAGGAAGCAAGATACGCAGAAGGCCGACAATATTCGCCATGAAATGTTCACAAGGAAAGGCGCATACACATATTCTCGTTCACAAACTGTGTTTCCAAAGTTTGGACTAATGTGGCTTTTTGTACGTATACGCATACATATTTCCGATAAATTAAATGTGGAACTTGGCATGTGGGAAGGCATATATCATTACTCCACTCGCAAGAACCGAGAAAAAGATCGGTTGAATGCAAAAAGTGTTGGAGTAAGTTTGCTTTCTTTACATTTTCTTCTTATTCATCGCATAATTTTTACTTTCGCCCAACTTGCTGGAGCCATAAAATCGCATTAGACGACTCTTTCTCACCAACGCGTGTTGAAGATTCTCGAATCTACAAAGTGGCTCGAAGGACCAACAAATGCAAGCAACTGCAGTTGCTGCAACAATGAGGCCAAAGCGAAAGTTCAAAATGTTGACAAACAAAAAAATCCAAATTCCATTCGCAGTAAGGGTACGAGCTCGAGCCCGGGCAAAAGTACAGTGCGCATCGGGGTGTGGACGGGTGGGGGCTTGGTTGTGTGCAGTGTAAATGTTGGCATTTTCGTTCAAGTGAACTGGCGAATGTGTGCATGTGTTCATGTGTGTCAATGCCGTAGCCGTCAAGTGAGCGTGAAACAAATGCATGCTATAAAATCTCAACAAAGCGCAATGCCAAAGGGCGCCTCTGGATCGTCGCCGGGTAGGGGCTGGAGCTGCTTATTTATATTTACAGCATAAGCGGAGCAGGGACTGCCAATGCCAAAGACACCACCCCACGCTTACCCACCCATGCAGGCCAGCGTTGTGTCGTTAAGCTGTACAAACAATTTCGCGGGGCACGCCGGAGAGCCTTTCCGCGAAGGCAGTAAAAGTGTAAATGGGAAATTAGTAAGTGTACATTGTGAAGGAAACTAAATGGATGCTTCGATTTGGATACAGTGCTGCAAGAAGTTTTTATTCTTTGCATTTGAATGCTTCTCGCTGATATTCTTTTTCAGAAACGCAGATAAACTCGGAAAAGGGGTTGCAAAGACTTTCCCTCGGATTGTGTTTTGCTTTCGAATTTCTTGATATAATACTACCAGCCAGTATTGTTTTTAGATACATACGTTGTAGAACATAATTTTGGAGATTCCTTACTGATACCTTGCTCAGATGGAAAGTTGCAGCTGCTTCATTGTTTCGATTTCGCGATCATTTCAATGACCGTTGGAGGAGATGGTGTTATATGATTTTTTGGCCCTTTATGAAATTACCAACAATATTGTCTGTCTTTGCTTTGCTGCCTATACGCTTATCTTCCCTTTGTTGAATTCAGAACTCGCCACCGCAGCAAACTAATCAAGACAAGCGGAGTCCTAGTTGGAAGCCATCCTGGAAGCAATGGAAGCAGATACGCCATCCCCGATTCCGTCAAAAGTTTCCGTAGAAACAACGTTGTTATGCTGTTTTCAATATCGTGGTACCTGGTACCCGATACCCTAGCATCCACAGCCACGTCCACATCAACATCAACATCAACATCAACATCAGCGAAAAGAACAACAACATCCCCGGCAGGAGCCGTGTAATCACTTGTCAGAGGCAAAGCTCTAGCCATTGCAGCCCCAGCCCACTTCATGGTTTGCTTATTTGTAAACATTCAGCTGTTTTTGCCATTACCATGTGCTGCTCACATACAACAAATGCTGGTCGCGTCCTTTGTCTACTGGGGGGTGCTTGGGAAGGGCCGACTGTCGGACCTTTTTCGAAAATATTTTGAGTCGCAGGATGCGCAATTTATCGAGCAGATAAAATCACCCGCCCTAGCCCGGCTCCTAGCATGTTGTCGCTCAAAATGCGAAATTTATATGAAAACTTATTCGCCTGCCACCCACTTGTGCCAGATTGGTGGTTGCGGTGGTTCCTTTAAGATCAAAGAACTGAAATAAATTAACATGAAATGTTAGAAGCGATAAAACACAGCCGATAAGAGGGTCACCGTCGGCCACTTTGGAGCAACTTTCATGGTTCCTTCTATACTCCCTACTCCAGAGCACCGATTCGGCATGGCGATTTGCGTGGCATGTTATAATATGGAGCTGCAGGAAAATAGTCCAACGCCCCACGCCCACCCTACGTAAAAGTTTACCCCATCGACCGTGCAATTGAATTATTGCATGCCACCGCTAATTCCGCATGTTTGCGCGTCCTGCAATTAGCCCTGCGCTCATTAATTGAAGTGCCTGCGACTGTCACGGGCAGTCCTGACAAAACAGCGCCATTCAAAACTGACCCACAACCTGTGCTGTATGCGATTCCGTGCAGAGCCGCTTCCTGCATTATTCATTGTGTTTATGGGGCCAAAGTGAATGTTTATCAAAGTGCTTGCAGAAACCAAAAGCCATGGCAGGCATGCGGTGGAGAAATCCGAATTAATGCGTACAAAGGCTGTTTAGTTCTGATTCGAAGCTCTGCATGTTCCGTCTCAGCAGACATAACCACTCGGTACTTACAGGTGCCTGATATATTATGATATTATTGACTTCATTGAAATTAATTTCACTATGGGCGGTGTATGGCGAATGTGGTGTCCCTAAAATATTGTCCCTATACAAGACTAGATAATACAGGATATACATATACCTCCTTATTTTCTGAGGTTTTGGTCAGGGAATATAAAAAGCAAATCATAATTTTCGATAAAAACAATGCGGAAATTGATTACCGCGTTTGCTGGGTAGACACTAGAGGCAAAAGCATCGAAAAGGATATTTTCTCACCCTTGCCTGGAAACTGGCCACTCGATAGCATTACAATTTAGGTCAGGACCAAGAGCTGCGCATAATAAGCGTAAATATTTGCACATAATCATCCTTTGCCTTTGTTCGGCATACTCGTACTTGTGCATAATTTTGGGAGCCTTTCTGCAGCAGACACGAAAATGTTTAAATATTTATGAAATTATGATAAAGTTTCAACAAGTCATAAATCTGTGTTGATGTTTGACTTTTTATGCAAAATTTATTTCATTTGCATAAAAATGGCTGACAAAATATTTTCCCAGCCGACACACCCAAGAGGGTGGGGGTTCGGGTTGGTGTCGGGGACGGTGGTGTCCGTATAGCCGGGCAGTCAGGCAGCCAGGTAAAAGAGCAGGAAGTGCCAGCTGAACAAAGATACACGAAATTCAAACAATAAACACTAACAAATACCCACAGCCCGCAGCACACACTTTTACACTTTTGGACACGCTCTGGTCCTGCCTGGTCTGGTCCAGTCGCTGCGCCCCGCCACGGCCCCTTTAAGGCTGTCATAAACGTGAAGATTTTTCCAAAACTTTTCCCCATAATCAATCACGCTTCATTTATTGACACGCACAAAGGACGCGCCATTTGGCAGGCGGGCCTTGGCCGGCTTCGGGCTGCTCGTGCTGGCCTAAACTTTTGCATTTGCCAATTTCGCGAGGAGCTCGGGGCTCCTGATCATTGGCAGGAGATTGACCTACCTGAGCTGATTTATGTAGGCAAAGGTGCGGACTAAACAGGCGACATCAACACTCATCCGTCATGTGGGCCGCGGCTGCGATTGATAAATATTGACGAGCCGAGACCCACCTAACGCGTATCAATTTCAACTGTGAAAGCCCAAAATTGTAGAAACGCATTTGGAGGACTAATTAGGGTAGCTGTAGGGATGTTTCTTAAAAAAAATTTTCTTTTAGTTCTCTTTGCCGGGAAGGATTGATGCAGTATTTCATTGTGATTGATTAGAAGAAAGCACTTTTAAAAATTCAAAAAATGGCTGTATTTTGTTTCTTAAAATTGACATTAAAATTGTTACCAAAAATGTATTAGTGAAATAGATTCAGAGCCTTTAAATAATTTTGTAATAATAATTTTGAACAGTACACTTTTCGGTTTGAACCCAATTGTATATGTTTAAATTTGAATTATTGACTTTCCTAATTTTTTTAGCCTTAGTCTGATAATGGTGTATCAAAAAATAGAATAGTTGAAGGTGTCTCGATTGAAAATTGTACTCTAGATGGAGATCGTATAAGGGACTTGTATATAAAATTACACAGATTTTTTTATTTAAAGAGATCAATAATTTTTATGGATGGGTATGATAAATATTCCAAGGTTTAAGGATTTAAAGAATTTTATGCTGGATGCTTGTTGGTTGGCCAAGGGGCAGTTGTGTATTAGGTTTGAGTGTCCTAATCTTGTTATGAATTTAATTTGGCCAAGACGTTCTTTTTCTTCTTCCGTGACGTTCGCTAGAAGTTGGAGTGGTGGTGTCTTTTTATACCTTTAAATGAAATTCAAAAACTTAATTCAATGTATTATAACGCCTAAGAGTGCAGAAAAATTACAGTTTGCTCAAAATTCGTTATTAATTATTCCCTTAATAATGCCAAAATACTCTTGGTATTCTCGATCCAAGTAAAAAAATTATTTTATACTCCAGTGATTCTATTATGTACTGGACACTTGAATAATGTGTTCGCAAAAATCGCAAGTCTGCAGGTTTCCAACCATAGTAGGAGAGCGTGCCAAAGGTCGGGAAGAACGCGGTACGATGAAAGTGAAATTAAAAAGCCACATTTAATAAAAGCGATGTCGCTTTGCCAACTGTCACTTGGTGACAAAAGCAAAGGCTGCAAGCCGCAGGCAGATGCGGTCGCAAGCGCAGATGCAGCGATACAATGGAGGGCTTGAACAGTTCGCGATTAATGACTCTTCTGGAGAGCACACAAACAGGCGCAGGTGTGGGTCATGGAATCAGAACCACACCTACTGGGAGCGGAACACTAGGCGTATCAAACCTGAACCGGAATTCCAATTAAGAGTCTTTGAGTTTTGCAGCCGCATAATAATGTGCCGTGAGACGCATGGAGGCCGTGACCGCGACCATTTCAATACAGACCGTCAACCGTCAGACGCAGACGAATGTCGGATATTTGTTTTAAACGGATTACGCAATGAGTGAAGTTAGATTCGCCGGGCATCTCGCATGACAACTGACATCTCAACGCTGGCTCGCAGACCGGGAATTCGATTAATTTTTGATGAATCAATGTCAACTACTGCTGCAAATCTATGAGCTGCCAGCAGGCTGCACCTCGCCGGAGCCACGCCCTTTTGGGTCCGCTACCAAGGATGATTCGATGTGTGGGTCCTTGAGTCCTTGGGTCCGGCGGATGGTAATCGGAAAATCGTGGAGAAGGAAGGTGAGGGGAAGGGGTCGTTTATCCTTTTGCCGGGGACACGTAATTTCGCACACGCACTCGGATATCAGTAACAGGCTGGGAGGTAAGAGGGCGGGCGAAGCGAAGCGGAAACATGGCATAACACGGGCGGAGCCTGACACCCAAACAACGTGTCTTCTGCGAGTCTTTCGGTTCTGCTCCCACTGCGTCCGGGGGGCTGAAATTGGCATATCAACTCATATTTTCTTTCGCATCAAATGAAATTGTTATGCAGCCCCGGGAAAGCGGCGAAAAGTATGTTCGATATTTTTCAATCAAATTTCCGTAAATGTCACGTATACTCAACGCTGTACGACTTATTAATAATGCGGCAAGGCCCCAAGCACCTGCGAAGTGAGTGGAGCACAAGGGACGGAGGCGCAGGAGCGCCAGGGGGCAACTTGAGCAGGGAAAATATCAATGGCAGACACGCATCGGGTATACACACATAGTGGAATACAGTTTGCGCATTAAAGTTCATTCTTCAGTCGTTGCCAGCGTCTGTTGCCACATTTATGCCCATTAACCAACTTTGTGCCAAGAATTTTTGACATCTTTTTGCTGCCTCCGTGCTGGCCCTGAGCTGGTTCAGAGCTCCTGCTAAATTTTTGATGAACCCGAAATTGCCGATGACAGTGAACTGTGTGTATTTCCAGCAAAGGATAAGGTCGTGGGGAAAAGTCAGCGGCGGCGGCGGCAACGGTGGCAGTCAAAAATATTTGGACATATTTTGGAGAGTTGTTTATACACAGGAGCTAAATATTTAACAGCGCCGAGCAATTTTATTAATAAATATTTCATTCGGTCCGATGAATAATATATTCAAACGCAATTTCCACGGCCGGGTAGGTGGCATGCGGACGGGAATGATTTAGGTCTCCCGACTTCGTCATTGAGGCACAAAATTAAAGTAATTTCTATCGGAATTAGGGAAATTTCTGATAAATTAGTCCTGCTCAGCTTTATTATGCGTGCTGTGAGAAATGAACAAAGCATATCAAGTACCCTCGAAGTCCCGGAGCCTTGTAGCTCGCAGAGCCCCAACGGAAATAAATTCTTGACTCGCCGGAATGAGCAGTAAAACCAGGTTGTCGACTTTTTTGCTTCCTTGAAGGACGTCGGCACCTTTACATTTATTTATAGTTCGGGGCGTGGCTCGGAGTGCGAGTGGGTCAGTGTGAGGGTGAGTCCTTTGTAGCAGGTCCTTTGTTGCGGCCTCCTATATGTGTATGGCTCGTAAATAACGACGCCGAAGACACATGCCACTTTATGTCAATTATTTTGACAGCTAACAAGCGCAAATATGCGGCCAGGTCGACATTATTATCTCACATTTAACGCAGGGCTCAACGGACATGAGCAATGGGCAACGGGCACCGGGCGTCAAATAAAATCAAAGGAGCATTTATCGTTAAGGTCGTGGCCTTATTAATTTATTTGCCGTTCGGAACGAACCATGGCCCTAAGAGGAGTCTCTTTTTCCGAAAAAATAGAGTTCGTGTGTAACTTTGCCGATAACGATGGCCTTGTGGCTGTCGACGTTTGCAAAAATTAATGATTGCCTCACCCAATCGGGCTCATCCGCAGGTGTGGGCGTACACTAATGGCGAACTGCAAGCCGGCTGGGACCCGTAACGAAGTTATGCCACGGCCCAGACCGGCGGTCTTGACCGAAAGCCTAGCAGAAGAGTGAATGGCCCTCCTCTGCTGCCGTGTCGATTGCCGTCGGCCGCTGGAGCTCAGGGGCTGTATCAAAAGGCGATTTAATGAAATTACGGTCAGTATTAATCAATGTCAAGGCTAATTGAGTATGAAAACAGGCAGAGCGTCCCACATAGGGGCCGGCGATTTCCCCTCAAATCAGTGTCAGTGCCGCGTCAGCATTCATTAGGCGGCAGCGGCTGGCGGGCGGGAAAGAAACGCAACCTGACATCTTAAAAGGGTCCACCCCCGCCTGCGCTTCCCTTTTCTTTTCCCATCACGTGTGCCAACGCCCCATCCATGACACCTGGAGCTTTCAACGGGGCGGGGTCGAGTGCCATAATTTGTATTATTTTTGACGCGGACTGTTGCGTTTTCGCTCAAACTCGAAAGCAAACTCAGGCCCGAGCGCTATTTGTTTCCCTCGGCTTCTGGAAGCGGGTTATTTGCGCGTACATCGTTTGTCAATCGTAAATTGTGAGTTGACAGGGACAAATGGCATTGGAAGTCGATTTTATTGGCTGGCGATTGTGGAAATGAAGTGAAGCCATTTGCTTGATTTATTTTTTGTTGGCTTGGCAGCAGCGGCAGGATGAGAGGCGGTGGCCGAAATTATGGCCGACAACAAGTTGAGAGCTGACCACCGAGCACACACCATTTTAATGCCTAATGCAATCAGAGCTGATGGCAGCTGCCAAAATAAACATGTGCCACATGCAAAATTAAATTGGGTGCAATGGGCGGCAGCTAGCAGCTGTCAGAGGCGTGGCAGGAGCGGTTTGCCATTAACTTATTGAATTTAAACCAATTCTGAAGCCGGCACTTAGCAGAGTACATAGCCACGGCACCAAAACCAGAGCTCACAATTGCCCGTAAGCTTGATGTGTCTGTCCGTTGGGGTCGGAGTCCGGGTCTGCCTTCGAGAGCTGGACTAGCTGCCACGTCAACTGGCGAACCAATTTAATATGCCAGCTCACCCGACTCGACTAAATCAAGCTGTAGCCGCTGCTGCTGCTCCGCCCGGCCACTGAGACTGGTCACCTGTCAAGTGCATGTAGATAAATTTCGAGACTAATGGTGCCGAGCGCCGTGGACAGCCGCATGGAACCGCGGAGGATATGCAGCGGGGAAGGCTGAAGGCTGGAGGCTGTCGGGCTGGGTCCGAGACTTCAGATGTGCTGGGAATAAGGAAGAAGTGCTGCCGGCAGCTGTTTAAACTGTTACAAAAACACAAGCCGTCAGGGCGGAGCGCAGTTGCTCCTCTCACCGTTAACTTAATTGAAAATCACAAAAATTGGTCATTCCGGCACAATGAGCAGGGCAACTTGGCAGCAGCAGCACCCGGCTACAATAAATGCGGCCAAATGCACTTTGCAGGAAGGGCAAAAACAACGAGATTGGCAAATTCAATTCCGCTCCTTTAAGGGCTGAAGCTGAAAGCCTTTTCGCAAGGCGATGGGTTAAGTTAAGCAAAGCAAAGTTGGTCGAACTTGGCCAAAGCCAAGTCGCTTGAAGCACAGTGGGCGAAAACTCAATCGATACCAAGTGGTTCCCTAACAAAATCGTACATCATCCAAAAACTCTTCCATTAAAGGGAACTCTAGGTAGTCAAGTCTTAAAATATTGTACCGCAGTATTAAATTTTCCAAAATTCCTATATCAGCACATTATTATACCCTTGCAGAGGGTATTATAATTTTGGTCAAAAGTGTGCAACGCAGTGAAGGAGACATCTCCGACCCTATAAAGTATATATATTCTTGATCAGGATCACCTCCTGAGTCGATATGAGCATGTCCGTCTGTCCGTCTGTCCGTCTGTCCGTCTGTCTGTCGGTTTCTACGCAAACTAGTCTCTCAGTTTTAGAGCTATCGAGTTGAAACTTTGCACACATCCTTCTTTTCCTTGCAGGTAGTACATAAGTCGGAACGGCCGGGATCGGTCGACTATATCCTATAGCTGCCATATAACTGATTGATCGGAAATGCCATAACTTCGTTGTTTTTTAAGATAGAGGGTTGGGACTTTCCACACATGTTATATTTGACCAACATATCTTATGTACAAAATTTTATAAGGATCGGCCGACTATATCCTATAGCTGTCATACAACGATCGGAATTGGCATAACTTTGGTGTTTTTTAAGTTAGAAAGATGGGACTTGGTACAGATTCTATTTTGGACAAAATAATCTGATTTGCCAAATTTCATAAGGATCGGCCGACTATATACGATCTGCTATATATCTAATAATATAAAATGCGTGGCGCCACCTATCGGACTGCGGCTGAACTGCAAGGGTATATCAACTTCGGCTCCGCCCGAAGTTAGCTTTACTTTCTTGTTTTTTAATATTATTATATAAATGCTTAGTTTTATATATCCACACAGATATGATAAGTAAAGCTATATGACAAAACTTTCTGCTCTAAATAAATGTAAACTAGATTTGCCTGAAAGCTCAGTAATACTTTATTATATATTCTATATTATATAACTATATCACTGTGGACGCCAGTCCTTGAGGTGACGACCTGCATGCCTTAGCGTGCGCGAGGAGACTCTATATATAGCTGAAGAATTAAAAATTTTCCGTAGGCATCCGATCTGAATGAATTATATTATAACCTATATAACATATACCTGTAAAATATATTTATGGGTCTCTGTTATAAGTAAATGTTTTTATATAACAACTTATTTTCAAATAACAGATAATTGTTACATTTAATAAATAATAAACCTAAGGTATGTGTTTATACTCGATTATAAAAGGGAGACATTTTTTAATAGAAATATACTTTGATACAGCTTTCCGACTTAAATACACAAACCAATATTAAGCTCTCGAAGCAGAAGAATTCAACAACCTTTTTGTGAAAAAAAGAAACATTAAACCTGGACAAACAACGAGTATTTTTTTGAGTTTATAAATTCGAGAACAGGATGGCGGAAAAGCAAAACCAAGTCGAATAGTGGAAACCGATGTATGGACCATGGACCATGATGCATCCAAGTGTGAATAATGCCATTAAAGGCAATTTTCAAAGCGACTCACACATTATAACGTGGTTGGAAAATAAGTTTATAAATAGACTTGGTTGAGGGGAGTTGGTGGGGGACGTAATGAATTCCCTCATATTTGAATAAATCCTGGAAGGACTAAGTCTTCGGCCAATAATTTTCCAAAATTCCTATATCAGCACATTATTATACCCTTGCAGAGGGTATTATAATTTTGGTCAAAAGTGTGCAACGCAGTGAAGGAGACATCTCCGACCCTATAAAGTATATATATTCTTGATCAGGATCACCTCCTGAGTCGATATGAGCATGTCCGTCTGTCCGTCTGTCCGTCTGTCCGTCTGTCTGTCGGTTTCTACGCAAACTAGTCTCTCAGTTTTAGAGCTATCGAGTTGAAACTTTGCACACATCCTTCTTTTCCTTGCAGGTAGTACATAAGTCGGAACGGCCGGGATCGGTCGACTATATCCTATAGCTGCCATATAACTGATTGATCGGAAATGCCATAACTTCGTTGTTTTTTAAGATAGAGGGTTGGGACTTTCCACACATGTTATATTTGACCAACATATCTTATGTACAAAATTTTATAAGGATCGGCCGACTATATCCTATAGCTGTCATACAACGATCGGAATTGGCATAACTTTGGTGTTTTTTAAGTTAGAAAGATGGGACTTGGTACAGATTCTATTTTGGACAAAATAATCTGATTTGCCAAATTTCATAAGGATCGGCCGACTATATACGATCTGCTATATATCTAATAATATAAAATGCGTGGCGCCACCTATCGGACTGCGGCTGAACTGCAAGGGTATATCAACTTCGGCTCCGCCCGAAGTTAGCTTTACTTTCTTGTTTTTTAATATTATTATATAAATGCTTAGTTTTATATATCCACACAGATATGATAAGTAAAGCTATATGACAAAACTTTCTGCTCTAAATAAATGTAAACTAGATTTGCCTGAAAGCTCAGTAATACTTTATTATATATTCTATATTATATAACTATATCACTGTGGACGCCAGTCCTTGAGGTGACGACCTGCATGCCTTAGCGTGCGCGAGGAGACTCTATATATAGCTGAAGAATTAAAAATTTTCCGTAGGCATCCGATCTGAATGAATTATATTATAACCTATATAACATATACCTGTAAAATATATTTATGGGTCTCTGTTATAAGTAAATGTTTTTATATAACAACTTATTTTCAAATAACAGATAATTGTTACATTTAATAAATAATAAACCTAAGGTATGTGTTTATACTCGATTATAAAAGGGAGACATTTTTTAATAGAAATATACTTTGATACAGCTTTCCGACTTAAATACACAAACCAATATTAAGCTCTCGAAGCAGAAGAATTCAACAACCTTTTTGTGAAAAAAAGAAACATTAAACCTGGACAAACAACGAGTATTTTTTTGAGTTTATAAATTCGAGAACAGGATGGCGGAAAAGCAAAACCAAGTCGAATAGTGGAAACCGATGTATGGACCATGGACCATGATGCATCCAAGTGTGAATAATGCCATTAAAGGCAATTTTCAAAGCGACTCACACATTATAACGTGGTTGGAAAATAAGTTTATAAATAGACTTGGTTGAGGGGAGTTGGTGGGGGACGTAATGAATTCCCTCATATTTGAATAAATCCTGGAAGGACTAAGTCTTCGGCCAATAATTTGGGGCAGGTATATTTGGCGGATAAGCCCCATAACATCAAATTGTGTGTTATAATTCACAAGCACTTATTTTTAAACCCCCCATTCGTATACATTTGGGTGTTGAATAAAAAGAAAAACATAAACTTGTCAGTCAACCGTAGGCTCGTAAATTACAAGAGTCTTTCTTATACCTATTTGTATCCCATATCTCTGGTCCCGCCCGCGTGGAATCCCTCCTCATAAAGTTCAATAAACTTTTGGGAAATAGGCAACGGGTCTGTCAAGCACGAAATGCACTTATTTATGGGGCTCCTCTTATGAGGCTTTCAGATCCACAGGGTCGAATAAATAGAAATAAAATAATCGCAGGCATTAAAAGGGGCTCGTTCACAATTCAAATGAAATTGCCTGTGAGGTCCGGGTCTTTGTGGGGCCAAGTATATGCTGTTCCTTTTTAAATAACACTCCACTCCAAGGTGTGCTCATGCACGAAAATTTCCACGGATACGGGCGGGTCGGGCTAAGGTCAGACTGGAATTGGGCTCAAACAAGGATGGGGCCATTTGACCACTGAAAGTTTCGGTAAGGACATACGACCTCGCCATGTGTCTCATTTTGAATAAATTTAATTTGTCTGTGCTTGGGCGGGCTTAATAAATGGTCACTCCTTACCAGGAGTGCGGACGAGCGGATGGACAGTCTGCTGCTAGCACATATAGGGATTCTCGGATGCATGACAGACATGCTCCAATAATTTCATTAGGACCGGAAGGGCGATCTGCATGAAGGGTAAAACGGTTGGCTGGGGCTTAGAGGGGCAGGGCCCGCAGCTAATTAGGCGTTTTAAATGTCAGTCGAGGCGGCTTAAAAGGGATAAAACAAAATCTTTTCACAACATTTTCCAAAGGCGTCCGGGCTTCCAGTTCCAAGCACAATATGGCCAAAACAAAGCTCAATATGCTCATAATCAGATGAAGCCACCAAGCCGCCCATTAATTATGCATGTGTGTACGGCTTGCCTTCTGCAATGGGATGGAGGGGCGGTGAAGAACGGGAGGGCCGGTCGGCATATGGACAGCCTAAGCCCACCAGCCGGAGGGGCTGGAGCTCAAAGTAGCCGCCATTTAATGAGACTAATTAAATAAACAAATGGCAGCGCGCATTTGCCCGTGTCCGCATTATAAGTGTATGTAACGCGAGAAAAGCAAAACGGGCTAAGGGATTTTTTGGTAGGATTGGGAAAGGATGCTTGGTGAAATGAATACATTTAGAAAACCTGGGACGAGCGCTTCGCGATGGCAAATTAATGGACTTTAATTTGTCAGTCGTGTCCGCTGTCCATCTTGGCCTTTCCGTTAATCGAATATTTAATTAGTTTGATGCCATCCCAAATCGGCTCGGAGATTAGCATAGGTCCGAGGGGCATTGTTCCCGTGGTCGGTAGAACAAAGGCGGGCTAAAAGCCGAAGTCAAAAGCATTTGCGAGATTTCTGATCGCTAAACAAACACACAGTTGGCGAAGTATGTTAAAGGTCGCCGCGACCCCGGGAACGACCTCAAATACAAGGCTGAGAACAAGAACTCAATTTCTTGAGTGCTTTCACGGCCCAGACTGGTAGCCCAGATGGGTGGCGACTGCTGAAAGGAGGGGAACGAACCCTTCGACCCTTCAGTGGGCCCTTCTTTGATTTGGTTTGCTTTGCTTTATTACACTTAAATTGTTCAAGAGCTGGCATCGGCGTCCTGGGCCCACTGAAAAAAGGGGTTAAAATCATTCTGAAAATTTATTTTCATTAATTTTAATTTGCTGTAAAAGTTTTCGGCTCCACTCCTTTAGAGGCGGAGAAGGGGAGCCGAGTCAAATAATTACTTTTTCGGATTGGACCGTCGTGTCCTTTTTTAATTATTTGGCTAAAGCTTTGTTGCTTTGGGTTCCATCGTCGAGATGAGCGGGGGAGCCACTTAATTCATTTATTTTTTCGCGAAAGATTCCAATAATTAATTGGAGCAGCTTCGCAAGACGTATCTGTGCGATTCACAGTTCAATGTAGCCCAGTGGTTTGCATGCAGATTCTGTGAAGTTGAGCCGGTGATTATGACCTTACGCCGGATTGATTGCACATCGCTCTACAAGGGCAGGATACAGGAGCTGACTCACTCTCGGGCCCCTTAGGCCGACTCGGATTTAGAGTCGGAATCGTGTACTTTAGCTCCTTTGCCGACAATGGACTGCAAAGTGCTGACGTTGGAGCTGTCATGCCTGACTCATCAGTCGACAATCAGCGCAACGCGACGGGTATTGCTGTATGGGTGTCAGTCCTTCTATAGTTCTTTGAATATGTGTAGACAGCGGGGTTGAGATCCTGGGCAGAAATTTCTTTAAAATTGTGTTTTTTAATTTTCAAATACATTTAAGGAGGCAACTTTTAATCATTTCTCAATTTAATTTGTTCTTCTGTTTTAGGTAACGACCCTTTCTGACTGATTGGAAGGTAAGTAAATGGGATCAAGCCCGAGGCGGACTCATTATTCGATCGGTTTGTAGCCAGGCTAGCGTGTCGGGTAACCATCTAAATCATACGTAAGCCCGAGACGGTGGCTTGACATATGAACATTAATTGTGATACTTTTAGTTGATGAACAAGGTAAACTAAACCCGATAGCATCGACTGAGGTCACAGCAGGGCAAAGGCAGGCAACGAGCACGGTGACAGGACAACACGACGAAGCGGCGAAAAGGACAATTTGCAAAGTGACGTCAAAACAATTACGAGCAGAAATACGCTTGATAATAAAATGAAGTGACCTGGTGGGCGAGCACTACCCTCTTTCCTGAAATGCTGAAACGTGTTCAAGTGTTGACTTTTATAAATTGTGCTCTCATTTTGCACGTTCTACCTTGAGCTCGTCCAAGTGCGAATGTTTTGGTGTGTGTTCCACCTTCACCTGGCTAGCAATTAAGGACGCCACACGGTTTGAATTTAAGCCAGTTTAAATACCATTAAGCGGTATATCTGGCATCGAAACAAGAAGGGAGGACGTAGCCGAATACTGTTTACTCTCCATAAATCTCAAAACTCAACTCCCATGGATTTTCCCCTGAATAAAATTTCTTTTTATCTATTGACAATTGGGGTTGGTTTAGACTTTAGGACCGTCCAGGTTTTTGGAGAAGGTATTATATTTTTATACAAAAACAAGAAAGAATATATGTATTTTCGGTTTCTCAGTTAATGATTTCGCGGTTCTGTTGTCTGCAATTCCACTTTTAACAAAAATACTTTTATACCGACAGGTGTTTTAGTTTTGGTCAAATGTCGATTGAAATATACAGGAATCTCTTGCATTCTTGACCAGGATCACATCTTGAGTCAGTTTGGGCATTTCTGTCAGTCTATCTTTTTTTGGGCGAATTCGGTTTTCAGTTTTCAATCTATTCACTGCAAACTTTGCGCTCAGTGTATAATGGTCGAGATCAGCCGTCAAATATACATATTCATGTTCAGCTGAAACGATTGGAAATGACAATTTTTATACCCTTGCAGAGGGTATTATAATTTTGGTCAAAAGTGTGCAACGCATTGAAGGAGACATCTCTGACCCTATAAAGTATATATATTCTTGATCAGGATCACCTTCTGAGTCGATATAAGCATGTCCGTCTGTCCGTCTGTCTGTTTCTACGCCAACTAGTCTCTCAGTTTTAAAGCTATCGAGTTCAATATCGAGTTGCACATATCCTTCTTTCCTTTGCAGGTAGTATATAAGTCGGAACGGCCGGGATCGGTCGACTATATCCTATAGCTGCCATATAACTGATAGATCGGAAATGCCATAACTTTGGTGTTTTTTAAGTTAGAGGGTTGGGACACATGTTATATTTGACCAAAATATCTTATGTACAAAATTTCATAAGGATCGGCCGACTATATCCTATAGCTGTCATAGAACGATCGAAATAGTCCTTTAGCTGCCATATAACTGATTGATCGGAAATCCTATAACTTCGTTGTTTTTCCAGTTAGAAGGATGGGACTTTCTGTGCATTCTAATTTGGCCAACTTATATGATCTGGCAAATTTCATAAGGATCGGCCGTCTATATCCTATAGCTGTTATATAACTGATTGATCGGAAATGCTATCGTTGCAAACAACTTCGTTGTTTTTCAAGTTAGAAGTATGGGAGTTTCAATGGATGCCTCTTTGGGAAAAATAATTCGATATGCCAAATTTCATAACGATCGGCCAACTATATACGATCCGCTATATACCTAATAATATAAGATGCGTGGCGCCACCTAGCGGACTGCGACTCAACTCCAAGGGTATATAAACTTCGGCTCCGCCCGAAGTTAGCTTTAATATAGATTGGGATTATAGATTATTAATATAGATATATTAAACTTAAATATAGATTGGGACTTTCTTCGGCATGACTATATTTTTGAGCGACCATACATATACATAACGGAACGACCATATACAAAAAGCTGCGTGATTCTGCCATCACGCGTGTCCGTGTCCCTCTTATTATTTTAAAATGGTCTTAAAAATTCCCGTTAATGTCGGTCTATGCAGCCCTACATCCGATATCCATGTTCTTCCTTTTATATATATATATATAATATCGTACAATAGAGTCCGCTATTTACTTGCAAGGGCGTATACATAAAATAATCGCGAATAAAAGCAAAGTTATATGTGTAACAAACAAAAATAAAAGAATATAACCATAATATATGGGAGCATACTTTTGACTTTTATTTTTGACTATATCCACACGGCTGTTGGTGCTGATCTATAGTATACTAATGTGGTATAATAAATAACGAGTACCCTGTATAGAAACTGGAAAACTCAAAACTGCCAAGAATTATAATGTAAAAAAAATAAGCTTTCACCCAGGGTACTTTAAGTCTATTAGTCGGCTTTTTCCAACAAATAAGGCATCTCTGGCTCTTGAAGCGCTCGATTCCCAATCCCCCACTGCTAGGGAGCAGATTTATATTTGGCTTTTACGCTCGACTGCCTTCGAATGAGAAGTGCCTGCTTTAGTTTATCTCGCAGAGCTGAGCGTTAAAATAATTTCTGGATTTTCCAAGCCTCTTCTTGCCTCCTCCCCGCTCTTATATGGTACTTCTACCGCGGTTTTTTTTACTGCTGGCAATGCGGTTTTTCACCCATTGCCGCAATTAATGCCAACAGATTAATTATACGCATGGTTGCACATTCTGCGATGGCGCGCTTGGATCTGGTCTGGCTTTGTATCTGTTTTTAAATTTATTTTTACACAAAAGCGGGAGACACTTAAAACCGGGAAAAAAGAGAAGCTGGCTCCTAATGAGTTGACATTAGGCGATACCCTGGTCAGCTCAGGAACCCTAATTTGGCCCGGCTTGGTTGGGCGGGGGCTGCGCACAATCAAGCCGTAAAGTGCCTTCTAGCCCCTTTCGCTGCCTCAACTTTGAGCATATTTTAAGCGACTGCAATTTCCCATTGATAGGTTCCGGGCAGCAGATGTGGCACGGATAACTTTGAGCTCGATGCTGAAAGAAGGGAGAGGGGTGTGCCATAAATCTTTTAGCGCAGAGGTTGGCACAACCGTCAGGCATCCCAGGGGCCAAAATGTCAACTTGGCCGTGGAGAACAAAGAAGTCAAAGACTCGAACTACTTTGAGGGGCTTCAATCAGGAGCTCGGCCTCCCTTTGGCATGGGGGAATCGTGTGAAGTACTCTTGGGTGCACGGGGACACACCGTTCCCGGATAACTGACTATGATTTATTTGCATTGTCCGTGCGGTTCAAGCGTATGATTTATGTCGCCCAAATTATTTATTAAAACAAATAAATAATCCGTATCATTAGAGACCGCTAGCACATTAATTGCATATTAAAGACCCTTGGGAAACCAGCGTGCCTCTTTCCGCCTGCTTGCCTCAATTCAACGCGCGGCAGGACCTGGTTGGCAAGGCGACAATTCTCGCCTTGGCCGTATTAAGCAATAAAAATGTTGTCAAGGGCATAAAATAAAAGTAGAGCTCTGGCAGGCTGGCTGGAGCGGAGCAAGTGCTTGCGGCAACATGGCATATTAAATATTATAAAAGACAATTTGCAAATCTGGCATAAAAACCACACGGCGAGGACCCAAATCTCTTGCAAACACACTTGCCAACTGGCACGCACGTGGGTGGTTTACGTTCTTGGTCGGGTGTTTGCCGGCATTCATTAGCACCAAAAGGTCATAAACAAACACTGCCGAAACAAAGGCAAGCCCCAGCCCTTAAAACCCCTTCCCGGACCGAATTTAGCCACAAAGAAAGCCCAAATGGCAGTCTCAAGTGCCTGTATCCTTAGGAGGGGATTGAACATTCAATTGCATATGCCAGACGAGGTGACGATTGGGGGCGTAGCACAAAGATGTGCCCGCTTCCTGCCTCGACTGGATCAGTTTGGGACACCACCCGGCAATCGTAATTAAAGAAGACCCTTGGAGGACGCAGAAGGTAGTTTGCATTATACTTTTTATTGCAGGTTACATTCCGGGGGCAGTGGCACACGATTAAAGCCTCAGTGATGTGGGAAACAATGGGTGAAAAATGGTCGGCCCAGGTCATATTCGTTTCAAATAAGCCCCTAAAGCCGCCATATTAACAGAAATTAAACAAGAAAGGAAAGCTAACTTCGGGCGAACTTAAAAAACACTAAAGTTATGGCATTCCCGATCAATCAGTTATATGGCAGCTATAGGATATAGTCGACCGATCCCGGAAAGAAGGAAAGAAGGATGTGTGCAAAGTTTCAACTCGATAGCTCTAAAACTGAGAGACTAGTTTGCGTAGAAACGGACAGACGGACCGACGGACAGACGGACATGCTCATATCGACTCAGGAGGCGATCCTGATCAAGAATATATATACCTTATAGGGTCGGAGATGTCTCCTTCACTGCGTTGCACACTTTTGACCAAAATTATAATACCCTCTGCAAGGGTCTTCTTTCCTTTGCAGGCAGTATGTAAGTCGGAACGGCCGGGATCGGTCGACTATATCCTATAGCTGCCATATAACTGATTGATCGGAAATGTCATAACTTTGGTGTTTTTTAAGTTAGAGAGTTGGGACTTTCCACACATGTTATGTTTGACCAAAATATCTTATGTACAAAATTTCATAAGGATCGGCCGACTATATCCTATAGCTGTCATAGAACGATAGAAATTGGCATACCTTTGGTGTTTTTTAAGTTAGAAAGATGGGATTTGGTACAGATTCTATTTTGGGAAAAACAATCTGATCTGCCAATTTTCATAAGGATCGGCCGACTATATACGAGCCGCTATATATCTAAAACATATCTAATATAAGATGCGTGGCGCCACCTAGCGGACTGCGACTGAACTGCAAGGGTATATCAACTTCGGCTCCGCCCGAAGTTAGCTTTCCTTTCTTGTTATACCCTTGCAGAGGGTATTATAATTTTGGTCAAAAGTGTGCAACGCAGTGAAGGAGACATCTCCGACCCTATAAAGTATATATATTCTTGATCAGGATCACCTCCTGAGTCGATATGAGCATGTCCGTCTGTCCGTCTGTCTGTCGGTTTCTACGTAAACTAGTCTCTCAGTTTTGGAGCTATCGAGTTGAAACTTTGCACACATCCTTCTTTTCCTTGCAGGTAGTACATAAGTCGGAACGGCCGGGATCGGTCGACTATATCCTATAGCTGCCATATAACTGATTGATCGGAAATGCCATAACTTCGTTGTTTTTTAAGATAGAGGGTTGGGACTTTCCACACATGTTATATTTGAACAACATATCTTATGTATAAAATTTCATAAGGATCGGCCGACTATATCCTATAGCTGTCATACAACGATCGGAATTGGCATAACTTTGGTGTTTTTTAAGTTAGAGAGATGGGACTTGGTACAGATTCTATTTTGGACAAAAGAATCGGATTTGCCAAATTTCATAAGGATCAGCCGACTATATACGATCTTCTATATATCTAATAATATAAGATGCGTGGCGCCACCTAGCGGACTGCGACTGAACTGCAAGGGTATATCAACTTCGGCTCCGCCCGAAGTTAGCTTT